>NW_023590999.1:159719-466170 GCF_014843425.1 Jatropha curcas
AATATTGTCATCCACTGCCATGGGCCACGATTTGGTGAATTTGGTGGGAAAAAGCGCCAACGGAAGAATGAAATAAATCAAAATTTCAATTATATGATCCATAAGTCTTAAATTTAAGAGATGGTATAGGATGGAAAATTGGCTGTATAGATCCTTAAACACAAGCCCATGCTCAAAACACTATTTGAGAATCTAATGATCTTAATCCAATTTCGTTCTGTCAGGTACGAATAACCGTAAATGTAAAAATAATCTATTTCACGATTTGCAAGAACATGTTGGATATTATCATTCCAGATAGTTAGTAAAAAAACAATTTAACCACTAAATTATACCTCAACAACGATTAAATGTTTCCTGTGAAAAAGATTATGATATAGTGTTATGATCCAAGATAAGGACACAATTAGAGTTAAATGTTTATTGAACTCATCAACTAGATAACAAGGCTAGCACATGAGACGCGGGTTACATGACTCTATTGTTTGTATTTATTTTCGAAAAATTTCATTGATAACTTTTCTTTTTAACATATTAAAACATAATTGGACAGTATTAATGAGATAAAATGATTGAGTTAAAACCTGTTAAACCTAAACAAGCTCCTTTTAAGTTTAGTAAGTGTAAGCTTTAAATTTCTTGTATTTCATAATATTAGATAATACTACTTTAAAAAATAATTTTGTTTCGATTTGAAGTTTATTTTCCTATTTCCATATAAGGCACTCATTAAGTTGCTATTCTAGATTTTTTTTTTTTTTTTGTTCAAGAATTTATGAGCCCCAAGTTCACGTTTCCAATTTGGAAATTAGTAAAGCAACTAGCCAGATAACAACGCATTAATATGCAACATTTTAGTAAAAAAGAAAACTTACAAATTTGTTATGAGTCACAGGCCGAAAACTCAAACCAACTCATAAGAGCATGCTGATTAACATATTTAATACCCAAATTAAAACTTCTAAAATTACGATTTAATAAAGATAAGAAAGCTGGAGTTTGCAAATCAACTAAAAATACATGTTAATTAATAAAAGTTTTATAAAATCTCTATATGATTCTATCTACAATTATAAATATATGAATAATACTTTGAGAAATATTGCTTTTTTTATAGGAAACTACAAATAATTAACTTCGGGCACTATGTAATATGATGGATAACCTATCCACGAAATCCCCTAAATAAACCTTTTTAAGCAAGATGCCAACTTTTGATTTGAACCGAATATGGTGCCCAGTTGGAAAGTCCAAAGACATGGAGAAGATTATAGGACCAAGTTGTTAAATAATTAACAGATAATTTAAGATATTATTCATTTTCAATCATATTAGAAAAATTTTATATAATAAAAATTGACTGCTTAAATAATATTCATAATTTAAAAAATAATAAATATGCTTTATGTGTAAATTATATAAGGAAGAATAATGATAAATCAAAGAACAATAGATTAGAAAAATAAAGGTTTAAGTTGACTAAAGAAAAAAAAAAAAAAAAAGATGAATATCGTTCGTACAGTTTGTTGGAGGCGTGGAGATATAAAGAGTGTGTACAATATATTTAATTGTGTGATTCTAAAAATTATAAATGTATTTTATATTTATATTCTAAATATTTTAATGGATATTAAAATTATATAACTTCACCGATATTATTTTTTTATTTGAACAATGAAACACATGCCCTACCCTATTTTCACTATATAACTTTTCACATTTTAAAACCTTAACAAAAACTAATTAAAAAAAATCCAAACAATTTTTTTTAATAAAAAAATGTAAATATATATATTTTTTCTATGGGTAATTCTATAAATCTGAAGAATCCAACAGGAGTAACTGATACCTATTAATGGGCGCGTGGGCATAACTTTCCGTCGAATGGAACTGAGACATTGAACATCAAATAAATTTCGCAAGTGCAATGTTGAAATTTCTCCAGTCTGTTTTGTGCCATTTTTTTAAGCCTGTATCCATATAATTATTTTTTAAACTGTGTGGTATATTTTTCTTTTGTTTAAGTGTTTATAATTTTTAATTTAATGCAATGTATAATTGTAAAGTTAAAATTAAAAAGTATACCTTATGAAAATTTAAATAAGTAGTCTTTATTTTATTTTAAATACGTGTCAATTTATTTTTTAATAAATTTATATTCATTAATTTTTAAAAATTCAAACCATATATTTCAATCATTTTATAATAAAATTTATAATTAGGTTTTTAACACTTTATGTTCAAATTATAAGAAGTTTATATACACGATTATTTCTGAAATTTAAATTTTGAATTAAGCTATTGATTTGGAGGCATTTTTGATTACATATAATTTAATATTTTTATAGCAAATTTTCTTCCGAAATTAATTTGATAAAAATGTTATTTTTATATTGTAGATGAAAGTATTAACTTTTTGGAGAGTAAAATAAGACAAATAATAAGTTATTTATAATGAAAATTAATTTTTATTACCTTTTCGAGACAAACAGAAATTTTTTAAGCTAATAAAATTTAAACTGTGAATCTTATATGTTTATAAGAATTGATTTAATGCCAATTGAGAAAATTAAGAATTTTTATTTTTAAATTTTTTTTTCGTGTGAATTTCACGCGCACAAAAACCTTTTCACATCATTACCAATATAACACTGCACACCATCATTTGGATATTATGTGCACTTTACTTGCTGCATCATTGCCTTCCATAAAGTATAACCTTATGTACTAGGTGCCATTGCAAGAATTTTAAACTATTTTGATAATTACATAAATAGAACAAAAATTAGACAATAATTATATTTTTTTTTTCTTTCATTGTTCGTGTCTAAGTTATATTTATAGATTGATAATTAAAAAAAATACAAATCAAAGTAAAATATAAAATTGAAAAAATAAGTTAATTGGTAACGGAATAAAAAACTAAAAATGGACTATATAAGATACTAAAAACATCCGAACAAAAGATTTTTTAAACTAACGCAAACTTTTAGGAATCTTCTGTGAACGACTGAGTGTTTTTTGACTATTTATAACTTTAATTGTTTGATAGCTTTTTTATGAAAACATTAAAGTTTAAACGTTATATGAGTTAATTTTTTTAAAAACCTATTTTAATATTTAAAAGCAGTTTGAAACATTATTTATTAAATATTGCAAAATTTAACACGTTAAAAATTCTTAAAAAACTTTTGCCCCCACACACTCTTGATTTATTTCCTTTTATGTCTTGAACCATTGAATTAAAAAATCATATTCAAGTTAATTCACACACCAACACGTCGTTTTCTTTATATCTGTACATATTAAATGCAAGTACATTCTATTATCCATTATGCAAATGTGTTAATGTTAGTACTCGGTATAAACGTGTCAAGTGGCATATTACTAAAATTGGCAGATAAAAAAATTCCATATACAAATTTAAAATGTTAATGTTAATAGAAGAATATTAAAGATCTATAGAATATATTTACATTTAGTCTATTC
Source organism: Jatropha curcas (assembly GCF_014843425.1). The sequence continues at coordinate 163,209 of NW_023590999.1, forward strand.
TGCTCGATAATTTCTAAATTAATAAAGATTTCTAAACTTTATTAAACTGTTAAATAACTAAACTTATTGACTTGATTATGCATACATTGTCACAAATTTTACCTTTTCTTTCTCTATATCAATATACTTGTCATCTGTTAATAAACTGCTCAAAATAAACATAACATCATATAGAGAGAAACCTAATGCCTATCAATAAAAAACGACAATACAATAAAAATTAAACGTTATAATTATCAGCATCAACTTCACTGAGTAATCAATATATTAAGTAAAAATATTGAAATTTAAATTTTAAAAAAGTGATTGACTATAAAGTAGAACGAGCGAGACAAATTTTTTTTTTTTATTAAATGAAAAAATTGTGATACTAAAAATCTTCATTGACCTTAAGATTAAACTAACTAGACAATTTTTATTTTTTTGTGCACCAGCTTGATTAGCTCGTAAATTAATTGTTTTACAAGACAAATTTGGCGATAATCAAACTCTAAAAATCAATGATAATAATTTATTATAAATTAAATTTGTCCTCGCATGAGACTAACAGCATAATTTCTGAATAAACGACACAACCAAAATGTAAAGAAATAACAAAAATACTCTACTAACTAAAACAGAGATAACATCCATCGCAATGCAAGAATAGATACAAACAATGAGAGAAATAACCGAAAATAAGGGTAAGAATAAATAGATAACAATTAAATTCCGAAAAAAATGATAAGATGAGCGTTATTTTGTCGAATGTTTTGAGAGAATTGAGAAAAAAATAATGAGAAAAGCGCACGAGGAAATTTTATTATTGTTTTGCCTCGTAGCCTTTTTCTTTTTGTAAATAGTACAATATTTTTTTAAATATAATACTATTGGTATTTTATGATTTGTGTTATTACTAGATGACATAGAGCTAAATTCGATTACGAATCCGACTCTAATCACACATTTAAACACCTTTACTTATCATAAGATATACTTTAGTAGAGATCGAACCGAAGTTTTTTATAATATACAATCGAGTCCACAAATACTGTAAGTTGTGCAATATTATACACATAAATTTAAAGAACACAATACTTTAGTTTTGTAGACGAGTACAATAGGGATTAAGTGAAAGCGAATTTTCAGGGATGTTAGATGGAGTTTGAAGGAGATATATTTCCTCTGTGATTTCAATAGATTTCTTAGGAGTTTATATTTTAGAATTATATTGTAGTATTATCAAAGTATGTTAGTCAAACGAATATAAATTCAAATATATTATATGCAAATATAAAGATTTTGTAAAAAAAAAGCGAAAAATAAATGGAACTGGGACATGGACCATCCTACAGTATTGATCACTATTGTGTTTGGTGAACAAAAAGAAAATGAAAATAAATTTAGACGGAAACGAAGCTGATTTCATTGGTACTCAAATCCTGACGCAAAAGTTTTACTTATAGGCAATTTTGAATTTAGTGGAACAGCATAAAAATATCCACTGCCACAAAGTTATAAGACAAAGCTAATTAATTGCTGAATACAAAATAAATTTAAATAAAATTAAAACCAAGTTAGACGTACTAATATACAGCCACTTTTTCCGCCTTCATCATTTCTTGCTAATTTGTTCTTTATGCTATTGCCGGTTCATAAAGGATATATACCATTCAACGAGCACAATTTCAACACGTTATACAAATTAGATCTTGCAAGCAACTGGAAATTTGTTACTGTGTTTTCTCGCTTTGTTTGCTTTGGTTTTCTTGTCTATGGCTGCAGCGGAATCCTTCAGAGGAATTAATCAAGAAGGTTGCTTCAGCTCAAAAGGTTCCATCTTCTACGGCGGCCTCACTCACAGTCGAATGTGCTTCTGTAATTCGACACAAGAACGGGGTGCTTAATAATTCTGGTTCTTTGGTCCAGCTGATAATTCGCAGATCGGAGCTGCCTGCGAACACTGTCTCGGTCATTTCCATTGGAAATGGACCGGCCGATGAGCAGTCGCTTCTTGAGGACATTTTGCTCACCAATAAGTCTGTTCTAATCTCTTCCGATCTTGTTTTTTAGTTGCAGATAATGAGTTTGGAGCTTTCGATGTAAATTCATCTGGATTAATTGTCTTTTTTTTTATAACCACATCTAAATAGTTAATTTTCAATTTATTAATTATTAATATATTATATAGATTAAAAGACAACGCAAATTTAGAAGACTTTCTCGTGTATAAAACTTTTTTGTTATAAACATTTTCATTGAGTTCGGCTTCTTCTCATTGCAAAAATAAAGAACTGCGTGTTGATGGATAAGGGTTATGACCTAATTTGGTATAATTATTCTGTATAATTGACAGATATGCCCTCAAGGAAAACTATAATCGTAATCAACGATTTATCAAAGATGCTCTGCAAATTGAAGGCACAAAACAGTCCGGGAGATGGACTGTGCGTGTAAATGGATGACTTGTAAGTGCAACGTATTCTAGTGGCTTATTTCTGTGGTTGTTTCATTTCAACTTATTGAAAGATAAAGCTTTCATGTAATTGAAAAAATTAACTTGACAAGTCAGAGGGAAAAATAAATAAAAGCAAATTAACCCTAGCTAAACATCATATGCGATATCTGTTATAACAAAGCGTCATTGTGATAATTTGTATGAGGCTATCTTTTAATTGGAGTGTTCTTAGGAAAGATACTATGATAGGTAGAGTAGATGTTATATTCATGGCAACATGCAAGGATTAGAAACCACGAAAGGATACTGGTTCAGATTAAGCGAGTGAAGTTTTCTCCCCATTCTTGTCACACTTCGGATCAGATCTCTATGGATTGACAGCAGAGGAAGATTTGCATGAGAGCTTTGAACTTGAAAAAGTGCAATATGTAAAAAAAACATTTCTGGAATTAACATATTTGTGTATGTTTGAATGTTTTGGCCGCAAAAAAGTACACAAAGACTTATTCCTGAGAATAACCATTTCAAAGGCTTAAATACAATATTAAATTTTTTTACCAGCCTATGCAGGAAAACTGTAAATCATAAACACAGCACCACAACAAATCAAAAGCCCTAAATCCCAACTTTGGACCGGATCTCCTAGGCGTTCTTTCTCTGTCCATCAGTTTTGATGTATAGTTCTTATGACAGATCGTAGCATAATATGGATCTTCTCTTAATCACTATCTTTTTATGATCAATCTTGGGTCTTGTAAACTATCACATTCTAATTTTCATCTTAACTTTAATGGAGAGACTTTGCTATGGCTAAAACACTTTAAACTTTCTTTTCACATCTCTGAATTTTTACACCTAATGACAACCCATTTAAATACTGCCACTGATCCTTACCTTTATGAAAACAACGTTCATTTTGAATCTTATCTAACCTCGTCTAGCACAAATCCCACTCGTATCTTAAGATCCTCAGAAGCTTCTAATTTAAGAAATTAAATCTTATGGTGGAGATTTTCCTTTACTTCCACTTTAATCAATTTAGTCATATCATCAGATCATAGGCTGGTCGAATTGCAGTTGATAAAAACACTTGCCCTTAAGCTTATGTTGTCACTACCAGAGACACAACCCAGATAGCAATTGTGCTACTTTATCCCAATTTATTGCAAGTAATGATGATCCAACATTCATATATATCTACTCATTCGATACAACATCTGTTTAGATTGAAAGTTTAAACATGTTCTACTGCGGAGAATGCAAGATGTTATGATACCGAGAGGGTAGAGGCCGGCTGCTAATTTAATAACCCACGCTGCACAAATTGTTCTGCTATTCTTCAAATAATCGAATGAAAGTGCAACATAATGTTGAGATCCCCCACTCCCAGAAATTCGGCATTACAATAGGTCATAAATCCAGATATACTAATTAGCGAAAAAAGCGATACAACGATGTCTAATAACCATATTGGCAGGTTATTATCCACCCTGATCTCTTGACCAAGGCAATGTATGTTTATGAGATGGGATTTTGGTGAAATTTGACATGCATTGATAAGATGTTTCCCCTTACGTAGTAAACAAATGTTTGTTCTGAACCTTTTCTCTTGAAGGTCTCATTCCTAAATTAACTGTTCACCCTTTTTCGTTAATTTCTGTATAACTATCTCTTGCTAAATTTTGATTGTAGTAACACAATAATTAAAGACTATTTAAAATGGGGTAACTGAACAATGCCTGTACACTACCCAAACATAATATACCACCCCCAATATTCCAGAATTCCAAGTATACGGTTGCAGCAATGTACATGGAGGATCGCGCATATAATGTTAGCATACATAGCTACCTCAAATTATTCATCATATTTGAAAAAGTTCTAAACCTTGACTAATAATTTTCTATCTTCAGAAAAACAGTATAATGGTAAGCGATAGGAGAGGAGGATCCATTCTGCTAGGAAAAATAAGGACAGAAAGGTATGATCTATGCAAGTAAATCATATTAATATGATTATGTAATTTTAGTCTCTTAGGCAATCTGACATGTATAATAAATTGGACAGTCATGGTTTTGCGGGTGCAAAATTTTCAAAATTTTATACACAATAATAGCGCTGTAACAATATTGCAAAATGCCCTATAGTCACAAGATGATCTTTTATTCTAACTTTTTCTAAAAGTCAAGAATAAAAGAGATATTAATATATGTCTATACCTATAATAATCATCCTTGGTGATGAACATGGATGTAGCGGTAAGTGTTTTTAAAGGTATACTTGTATATATGACTATCGTCTCTTTGCTAGAAGTAAAATCTCTCCTGAACAATGGATTACCACGATATCATACAGAACCGTAGAATATGGATATCGATAAGCTTGAACTGTTGCGGCAATATGTGACCCTTGGCACTCTGAATGGGACGATGGTTGATAATAACCTACAAAAGGACTTAATGTGATGATTTGGTATAACTCATAATCATTCATTAAAGATGCCTATGGTCAGTTGGTCTCTAAAAAGAAGTCACTTCTATATTGTCGAAAAAGATTTCCAATCTAACCTTTCTTTGGCTTAAGGGTGCGTGATTGCAATTGGCATCATTCTTCTTTAAGGAGAATGCTTCTGTTGTCTTTCCACCGTATGCTAGCGACTAGAGAGATAAGAAGTACACATTCATTTGACCAATTTAATTTATTTATCTCTCACGTCTCTTTTTTTTTCTATGTATAACTGACCATCTATATGCAAAAGTTTAAGGTAGATATGAAACTCAATGTCCCAAGGAAAAACTGCAACTGATTGCTTTACAGCGAAGGTCCATCATCCTCTATTGTGACTCGCCCCAATGTTCTCTCTACATTATTGCTCTCAGCATGATTTCGACGTTTCTAGTGGTAGTGATTGTAGTGATGCATTGTCATTTCAAGGTTCGTGTATTATCCTTAGTATTAGCAACACTGGAGGAGGAAAAGTTAGACGACTAATGTGCATGATGTTTACTTCTTAGAATTTCAATTTGCAAAATTCTGCAAATGGACCTTATTCACCATACGTGCGACAAAGCTACAAATTAAGGAGCCAGCTCATTGTATGTAAGGCCTGATGTTTGGTTACACCGATATGTCTTCCTTCGAGGAAGCAATCCAATTAGGAATATATTCTTCGACCAAAGTCGGAGAAGCTATGCATATTGCTTACAGAATCGCAGAAGTTTCAGAGATGGAAATCGTAGAATTCTAAAAGTTTTTGTTGATAGATATTTCCTGACGCTTAGCTACTGTGAGATTTCTGCATATAAACATAACACAGAGACAACAACTTAGTTACATGCATCTTCATAATTATGTTTTTAAGTGGTCATTTGGAACCGCCCTTACATCCCTCTCATATCTATTCATTGGCTAATGGTTTGATAGAACCTGTGACAAGTAAGAACTCGACATTCATAAGCCACTGCATGATACTAATCAAGCAACATCTTTTGAATAATCACAACGCCGCTAAATTACTAAATGCAAGAAGTTATGGGAAATACTAATAATGATTACTTCTTGCAATCTTCATTGCCGATGATGTTCGGTATTATGATTGATTGGAGATCAACTTCAGCAAGTACTTACCCACCTCTGAGTGGTATTATTTTTACTGATGCAACTATCTACAGGACTCGGGAAAACATGAACCTGTACTTTTTCCATGATATAATTCGGATTGGTTTCAATCAACAGAATCTTATTAAGCTTTTAATAGGTTGATTAATTGTTTTGGAATTCTCTAGCAGGTTTCTACTATGCTTGTATGATTTTTGTAATTTAAACAGGTTCCATTTGGTAGTATCTAACACAACATTAATCAAATTTGTGCATCTGAGTATGCTTCTATTTGTTTCTTTTCTTTTTTCATTTAATATAATCATTAATTTACTGAAGCCTACTTATGTGATATATGCTGTCTGATTGATTTGGCACATTCAATAGTAAACAACATACATCTGTTTTTTCTTCTTTTACAAATCAATTAATCTTGTTGTATTAACCACTTTACATCTGATGTGCTATTATAGCCATACTGGCGTGCAACTGGCAGTAGCTTCTGGAGTCATATGACTACAAATTATTGAGTCCAAGACACTTTAACAGAAATTTGATGCAATCTATTTTACAGGTGAAAATCAATGTTATAAATGTGATGTAGTGTGTTTTATTGATAACTGAGTCTTGATTGGCTCTGAATCTGAGTTTATGATATCACGAAGATGTTATGTGATGTTTTAAATTGATCCATATTGTTGCAATGGAAACTCTATTAATAACGCAAGTTAGTGTCCCCTACACCCTCCCCCCCCCACACACATTCGACACAAAGAATATAACAAACACAAAAAAAATAAAGACAACACAACCTATACTTACTACTGAGTCCTTGTGTTGTATTTTTATATTATATTCTTAATTTTTGATGATTTTCAAAGTAGCTTATGCACTAATAAGACCAAGCAGTTTTTTCTCTAAAACTGAGGGCCAAATTTTATATGAATCTTTTGATCTAAAACTGTAACAAGTGAAGCATTTCAATAGAAATAGTTTTTTCCTTGCCTTGGGTTTCCTTGGGTTTGAATTATTGCTATTCAAAAATAATCATTTTTTTCCAACAAACTTTTTTTTTCTTCAAGTTTGACAATTTGTCTTATTGAATTTTGGGATGGATTTAGTTTCTATTTTCCATTACAGTCGAACCACAGTTGTTTTGTAACTTTTCACATAAGGTCGAGTGTTCAGACATTCTGTTATAATTATGCACAACCAAATTTCACATTTTATGCGACCTATACACAATTATTCTAAAAATTTTCATTAATGCAATAAGCAAGAGAGATTATGCATGGCTCTAAAGTTTAAGGCAATGGGAGTACATTTGACGAGCCTGTTATTAGTGATGATTGGACTGAATCACAAGTAACATCATAGAGATCGTTGTGGACTTTCTAGCAAGCAATCATTATGTTGATAAGAGCCTAAATCACCACTAATTTAACTAATATTGATTTTCTGCAAATTGATGGCGACATAGCGACTTTATGATTTCCTTCATGTCTTGTTTAGAAACAAGTAATCACTATCCATTAATGATAAGAACACTGATCATAATGTTTAATGCTATGCCAACATATATATTTCATTTTTTGTTCCTTGCGATGAATGATCACATCAATCTTTTAAGGCCAAACTTCGAGACAGACATCTCTTATCTTGAAACTTAGTTATAGTGTAAACACTATGCGTGCTATGCATTAGATATATTTTTTATTAATAGACGATTCTCATTAGTAGGCGTATCTTCACATAATTAAATTGCAGCACTTACTCCTGATCATTCAGTATTTATCAGACACATACCACAACTGGAGCTTAATTAGTGTTTCGCCCAATGGTCACCTATTAGTTACTCTAATCTGTGTTTATATAGAAAAAAAAAAACAAAAAAAAAAAAACCCTTTTCTCTGTTTCTTGTTTTGTTTATTTATTTATTTTTGATATTTTTCTTGCTTATGCACTATACAACCAGAGTTTTTCTACTGAGGGGCACAAATATTTATATGATCTTTGTTAACATGACAATGAAGCATTTCATAGAAATATTTTTTCCTGCCTGGGTTGCCTGGGTTTAAATCTATTCAAAATATTTTTTTCAAAACCTTTTTTTTTTTTGACAATTGTTCCATTGAATTTTGGGAGGATTTCGTTTCTATTCATGTCGAAGTTGTTTGTATTTCACTACAGGTCGAGTGTTCAGATTCTGTTAATTATGCAACAAATTTCAACTTTTATGGCACCCAATTCTTCTAATTTTCATATCTGCAATACAACAAATGATGCTGGTCATAAAAGCTAAGGATGGAGTCATTTTGACAGCCCTGTTTTGTTGTTGGCCTGATCAATTAAACATTGGTGTTTGGACTTTCTACAGCCAATTTATTGTTGATGTAGCTAATCACCATTATTTACTAATATTGATTTTTGCCAATTTGCCATATGGACTTTTGATTTCTCTGTCTTGTTTAGAAACAGTAGTCATATCATTATGTAAGACACTGGATTCATAATGGTTAAGCTATGCCAACATATTTTCATTTTTGTTTCTTGCAGATACATGATAACATCAATCTTTTAAGCAAAACTCGAGACAACATCCTCTCTATCTTGAACGAGTATGTTACACATCTCTATGCTCTATGCTTTGATTATTTTTTTAATAGACATTTCATTAGTGGCGTATCTTCATTTATTGCGCACTTACATCCTGATCATTCAGTATTATCCGACACATACCGACTAATGTGTTTCGCCAATGGTCAACTATTTTCTTAATTGTGTTTATATGAATATATGTATGTATGTCCTTGCCTTATTTGCAGTTCTATCCTGCAATGCCAGTCAGCAACAATATAACTGATATATTATTACACAGAATCCAATTCTCGATTCTAATTTGAATAGGTTCTGCAGCTTGAATGACATGCCGGAGATAATGAAGCAGATGCCTCCGCTTCCAGTGAAGGTGAATGAAGAGCTTGCCAACTCCATCCTTCCCCCATCATCTCATCACATGAAATCATGACATTATGTGTTTGCTGATTGATCAAGTCTCTGACCTTTGCCAACAAGTTGGGATCTCTCGGCTGAATCTGATCAAATAAGCTACACACTTGATTCGAGTTCTTTTGTAGATTTGGAAATACATTTTAAAAAATCATCCGAGAGGGAGGCGTGTTGGTTATTTATTAACATTCAATTTAATCTGTATTGGTTGGGGTATTATTTTTAGGAAATCAGTTGTAGTAAATGTAGGCTTTGTTTGTCAAAGGAAAATAATAAATAGTTGGTGAATTTCCTGTAAAAATTAACAACTCAAAGAACAAATGATAAGATTATTCACTTCCAAATGCAATTCAATGGAGCAATAACTTGTTTCATCTCAGGTTTTAAGAGAATGAAGCTGAATTTGGATCAAGCTGCAGTCACACTTTGGGGCTACATATGCCCCTTGAAGAAGTAAAATCAATAGAACTACATGTTTTTCTCCAATGCATTAAAAAAGGAAACTAAAGAAGGGGCTTTCAGAATTTCAAAGTTGATTGCAATGAGGATATGTCATAATCATAAACATTGCCCCCAATTTTTTGATAAAAACTCAAATGCCTCTTATCAGCAAAGCAATCCATTAGGTGTCGCAACCCATTTCAGATCCACGTATGATCTAACCATCAATCTGCCAAAGAGAGTAAAATGAAAATCAGTAAACACGTTGTTCAAAATTGATGTGCAAAATCATCACATAATTGAAGAATTCCTAATTGTTTCACATATTTTGAAAAATTTTTTAGCCACCTAAAACTCCAGACCTAGCTTTTTTCAGAATCCGCATTTCCATAAGCCTTAACATTGGAAAAAGTAATATGCCAAAAGCATCCCAATCGCAACAAAAAATGGGAACTCAGTGAAGTTTCTGTTTTATAATGCAAGAGGAAATTTCGGGTTCAAACTTAATATTCCTCCCTCAGGTTACCAGAACGAGAATAAATAAACAAACAACCGACACTACACCCTTCCAAACTCTTTCTTGATGCACACATGAATACATCATCTTGACCTTTTTAAAGTATATATCACTATTTTACAATTCTCTGTTTATTGGAACTAAGACAAAAGAGAGAAACAGAGGCAAAAATTTAAACTGGTATCGAATTGAAGTACTTGATGACATTGCGAGGAAGTAATATTTAAGAAATAAGTGTTTTTGTCCACTTGCTCATTCGTACAATTTAATCACCAAAAAGATATAAACTTCATAGTATTTGAAATCCAGATAATTTTTCAATTTTTTGCATTCAAATGAAGAACTTTCATAGCTTTTTCTGGCACCAGCAACATGTGGAAATCCACTCACTTAATCAGAGTATTGACTCATAAACTAGACCTGACCAATAATTCACTTTCAATCATAGCCTCTGCTAGTTTTCAACCTCAAATAGTCAACTTATTGTTACTTGATCAATGTTAATTAGGATAACTATATTATATAATTGTTGACTGGGATTGACACCACATAGAACAGATTCTAAAAAAGGAAAATGCTAAGAAATATAAATTGTATTTATATGCATTGTATGCATATGATAGGTATAGTTATTGCAAATGGTAACAGGTAACAAATGTTGCATGCTTGAGCTGAGTTGAGCCTTCCCACAACCCAAAGCAACTTTAACTTTCTACTAAGTGAGATAAAACGCTGTCATAAATATCAAGTGAATTGTCATACCACTCAACATATCCTGATCCTTTTATATGAATTCTAACTGAGGTGACCAAAACTTGTTAACGGACATGGTACCCAAGTTTGACCAGTTGGCAACTTGGGGATTAATGTGGTTCCTTCGATTGCACCCCCACCTCTTTCTAGTTATCCCAGTTTAAGTGTTCCCACATATGCATATATCACAATTAGATGCATGGGATTATTGGGAATGCAAAACAAAACCATGTCTAGGAAAACTATCACTGCAAAAGGAAACTCAAACTGGCTGGAAGAGTCTCAAAACATCAACCTTTAATTGAAGTATTACTTGTCATACTTGCACAAGTAACATCGTCAACACTCTTAACTAAAACCAATTCTTATTTATAGTATACACTCTTAACCCGTTCCCATTAAGCTGTTGGTAACTTTGTCACTGACAAAGAGGATTGATTTCTCCATTCTGAGGACCATTCCACTGAAAAAGCAACTCATTTTATCTAATTAGATCAGAAATCGGGATTACTGCCTTGTAATTGCTTTTCTGCTAAAACTTTCCCTTCTCTAGCTCAAAACCATCTTCAAATAACTAAAATCCTACATGTTACCCCAATTCCCGACTCCAGCATACAAACAAAAATATATGAACATAACAAAGTTATAAGACTACAAAAATACCAAATTATGTCAAAATCTTCTCCAATTTTTCAAATTTTTAAAAACCGGAGAGAAAACAAGTTGAAATACAGAGAAATCGACCTGGGCAGGATTCGAGTTATGGTGAGAGATAGACTCGAGATTCAAGACTCTAGCTTCAAGGGCATCGAATGTCTGCTTAGTCTATTAAAAGGGGAAGCCAATTAGTTGAGACAGAGAGAAAGAGAAAGGAAACGGTAGTAGAAATTAATAAATCGGAGAAGAAGAATCGTCTTACTCGAGAAGTAAGGGCATGCCGCTCAGACAAAAGGTCTCGCCAAACGAACTGGCCAATTGCAGCTGATGTTACAGAGAAACCTACTGTGAACCAAAGCAACCGAGTACGAATCATTTCTGATTTCCACCAGAGATAGAGAGAGAGAGAGAGAGAGAGAGAGAGAGCGACCAGCGACGCCTTCCCTTATTTTTTTGGTTTCTGAACAACGAGTGAACTTTTCTTTCAAAATGCGGGAAGAAAATTTTTGCGTGCACAATAGTGCGTAATGTCACTGATTGCTTGTACCGTAAACTAGGCACGTTGCTCGAGACTCGATTCTGTAAAAGCTCACTTGAGTTGGTTCGATAAATTATCAAGCTGAGTTCGAGTCGAGCTATTGAGCTTGTTTAATAAATGAGCCGATCGAGCTTGGATCATCAGCTCAAGAGTTTATCGAGCGAAGCTCTCAAGCTAGTTCACGAGTTAGTCTTATCAAGTCGAGTCTAGGTTATGAACTAGTTCAATAAGCTAAAATAAATTAAAATCTACATTAAACAACGTCGTTTTAATTAATATATTTCGAGCCTGAGCTCGGCTTATTTATGGTTATCGAAACAAGTTCAAGTCGAGCTTGAGCTTGACTATTTTTAAACAAATTGAGCTCGAGCTCATATTTCCAAGTTTGAAATGAGCTCAAGCTCGTATATTCTTATAGAGCCGAGCTTGAGTTCATTAAAGTTTTTATCTAATTTTCATTTTTTTGTCTATATTATTATTTTATACATCATCAATAATTATTTAAAATTTGAAAAAAAAATTGTAATAACTCATTTAAAGCAAATTTAGATACTAATTAAATGTGTTTGGGACGTCTTTATATATTAAATTTATTATCTACCATTTAGATCAAGTTTGAGCTTAAGCTTATAGGTATCCACGATACTATTAGGGTTATAATACAGAAAATATGAATAAAGTGTAATTGCAATTGTTTGGAAATTTTGGGGTATTAATCTGTAAGTTTTCCACGTCACCAGCTAGTTGTGTTGCTGATTTGGCAAATTTTGTTGACTTGTATCTGACGTGGCTATTATGTGGCAGGCCTGCAAAAGATAGCATGTAAAATGAGTTGTAAAATTGAATATTTAGCAAAAAATATCAATTTTGACATTCTCCCATCCATTAGTTCTTCTCTCTCACCATTCTCAGTCTCTCTCATTTCTGTTCTTTCCAATTCTTCCTCCCCAAACACTGTAATCAACCATAGATTAGGATTGCATGATATCTGATTTTAATTTTAGGTATCCATATCCATTTACAAATAAAATTACCAAAATTGGAAGTTTGGACATGGAAAGTTTAATATCAGAAAAAGTATTATAATGAATTCTTAATTTATATGTGGGTTTTTTTTATTATAATGAATTTTTAATATATATAAAGATATTATTAAATTAAATTATGGAGGGAATCAAAAGAAAAACTTTCATTGGAAAAATGTAAAAACAGCAATTTGATGTTTTTAACAAGTAAAATATGGATAATATGAAAACCAAAACTTTCACCCTTCCAAACATGATGGGTTAAAAAATGGAAGGCTTTGAGGTTTTTTCACCCATCAAACAACTATAAAAAATCCTGCATGTCTTCAGACCTTCCAACCATTCAATCCAAGCATAAGTTTCTTGGTATTATTTAATTGTCATATCAGAAAAATGAAAATTTTTTTTTTTAAAAATACTCTTTAATAATAATTTCTATTTGTCACGTTAAACTGATGTGTAAAATAAATAAAATACACGTTAGCAATCATACCTTTTATTTTTAAACGTTGAGTTAGACAATATGGACATTTATTGCTTTATAGTGTTGTATGTTAAATTATGGATCCAGAAAAGAAAAAAAAAAAAAAAGATACAAGAGAATCTGAATATAGTGAATTAGAAATAAATTTTTAAAATTCAATATATATAAATACACATTCAACCGCATTACCATTTATAATCCACTTTAGCATCAGACCATATGTTCATTTTATTGATAAAAGCCTAAAACTATTGTTTGTATATTTTACGAGAATCTACTCCCATCGAAGGATGTCATCTATTTCAGATGATCTGCTAATAAAACTTTTATATTTATATTTTTTTTTTTTTTGAAACAAGTAAATCCGTAAAGTCAAAACTTTATTTTTTTGTTACCATAAGTCTTCCTATATCCTTCAAGTACGAGACTATTCTTGTTTCAGGATTTATGTTTACCCACTCCATAAGTGTCCTTTTCACAGATCGAATCTCGACCTTGTGTTTTGCTATTAAAATTAATCTATAAATAGAAAAAACTACTTCCCATTTGAAGAAATTCAACATTTAATAATAATAATTATTAACCAAACTGAATGCTGTAATTATTAAAATTCCAATCAAAGTATCAAAATCCCAAACACAAAGCTCAACTTACTTCTCCGACTAGAGAACTTATTCAAAACAACACGATACTAGAAATGCTTCAAAAGGCCTACCAATCCCCAAAAGATACTATTAATGATCATTGTCTTCTTCACCTTGCAGGTAAGGCAGAGGATTAGTAATGTTAGGATCCTCAATATATGGTGGATTTTCTTCTTGTTGAAGATGATACTGTGGATTCACCTCCTGATCATATTGAACTTGCCATGGAGATTGTTGCCCAGCATTCACATGTACTGGTCCCTGTTGAAATTGTTCAAGTTGCTGATCTACATTTTGAACTTGGAGTTGGCCAACTTGTTCTGTGCCTGTTGGTGCATCCATTGCAAGGTTGTTGTGTGCATGATTATTTCCAGTGTTGTTCAACATGATTCCATGGTTTGAAGTAATTTGTGTCAACGTTTTCAAATGTTGGATCTCATTTCTTATTTCATCATTCAATGCTGTTAATATAGCACAAAAATATTGCTTCAGAGAATATATATATGATTGCATTTATCTATATTTTTTTAAAAAAAAGAAATTGCCAAACATAAACATAAGTACACAATAAAAATTAAGAAAAGAAAATCCTTACAGTCTTGTAAGTGAATTTGTTGCAAAGTCATGCCTGTCTGTTCTCTCAGTCTGACATTTTCAGCATTCAAGCTTAAGCCTTCTGTCTGCTTAAACATAAAATAAAATTTTTTATAAGCTATTATTGCGAGATTGATATATATAACATGTAAATTTACCTGCAATAAAGACAAATGAGCGTTTAATGTAGCTGATTCAGATCTTAAGTTTTGTAATTTATGTTCAAGCATGCATGTATAAAGCTTCTTCTTCTCCTTTGCCCTCACAGCAGACATTCGGTTTGTGATTATTCTGTAGCAAATGGAAAATTGATTTAATTAGTATGCATTTGTATTTAATAAAAATGTTATACATTATCCCAAAAAAAACAAAAAAAAAAGCAGTTCATATGTTTTACATAAATAGAATATCAGCTATTAGTAATTTTCATATCTAAAACCCTAAATAATTACAAAATTTTCATTCCAATACTTAATTTTCTTTGTTTATTTTTGTTTATAACACTTCTGATTACTATATAATGACTACAAGAGTGAAATTCACCATTTATAATAATAGGTATTTTCAACATAATAAATAAATATAGGCTAGCAGAAATTCTAGGAGGTGCGCCAAGTTCACTAGCCCGACTAATCCGGATTCACTCCGGATGGTCCTGCAAACTGGGGGAAGCGCTCCTTCTCTAGTAGTTAAAGGGACTCTATACTCAAATCTTGAACTCTCTATTAAGTGAGAAAGGATCCTTGCCATCTTAGCTCACCCCTTGAGGGTGGAGGTTACTAACTTTTGTTTATTAGAGAATGCTCAAAGATGACTAATTAGAATACATTAGAAAAGTGGTTATAATTAAATGTTGAAAGCCAAAGTAGATAACTAAACTGCCGATCATTTGTGATCTGATTGCTCTTCTCATTTTATATGAGAAGGTAACTAAAGGGTGAAAGGTATCTCGTAAATAAACTATATACATATCATCGATCAATCAACCAATCAATCTTGACAAGTAATCATATGTATTTATGTCGCTAATTTTTTTTACCCCGGTAAAATTAATTATTTTAATAGCTCTTAATTATTCTATTAGTCATTAGGGGTGCGATATTCCGGTTTTTTGAACCAGAATCATGGTTCGAAATTGATTGGAATCGGAACCGGAACTGTAACTGGAAAGTTGCGGTTCAGTTCCGATTCTAAGTTTTTGAAAACCATGAACCGACCAGAACCAAAGATTTTAACAACTGATTAGAACTGGCGGTTCCAACACATTTTTTTTATCTTTTCAAAATTTTTCATTAAAATCTCCAAAATAACGCTCCTAACAACTATAAATGGGGTATAAGATTTAGTTATGTTAAGGGTATTTGTATAAGTTAATTTTTTTTTTGTTTTAAAATTATGTAAACCCCTTGAAAAACAGGTTGGAGAACTGTCCAAAACTGTCGGTTTTGGAACCATTAAGAAACCGAAACCCTCAGTTTCAGTTTCAGTTCTAGTTCCACATTATTTGAAACCAAAACCATCGGTTTTGAAATAACCGGCAGTTCCGAAACTATGGTCACTCCTACTAGTCGTTAACTATTTTACTTACGTTTCATCAAACTTTAATTTGAGTAACTTTTTATAATCCGCTCTTTTTAATTTTAAATACCGCTATTGCCACCGAATGCTATTGCTCAATATCACCTTAGAAACATCTACAAGAAATTCTAAAATATTATCGATGAACTAAGAAAAACCATAGAAGTATTATATCTATTATATGTAACACTAGAAATAGAATTGTGCATATCTACCTCTTTGCCTTCTTTGGATCAATAATGGAAAGCTCTGCAAGCGTTTCAGGAGATATGGCCTTCCTGATTCCTCTTGGCCTAGTTGTGATGGCGCCTGATGGCAGTTGTGGTGGCTGCACAACAGTTTCTGGTGGAATTGCCATGGAGGTCACATGATCATCATCAACTTCTACCACATTTGATGATGGTGGGTTATTATCAATACCAGATGAAACATTAATATCATTATTATTATCAGTTATGTTCAAGAATTTGGAAAAGAAATCATCTTCGTCACACTTCTCCAATATTTCATGATCCATATCTAAATTATTTTTTCCTTTTGATGGAAAATGGGAGGAGGAGGAGGATGACGCTTCTGATTCTTTATTCTTATGATCTGGAAGCACAAATATTTCATCACTAGTAATTAGCTTGCTTTCTGCATGGTTGTTTAATGTTGGTTCATAATCCATCAAAAGTTGAAGAATTGAATCAGCATCATCATCATCTTCTTCTTCTTCTTCTACTCTGTAGCTTGCTTTCTGCTTCTCCTCCATCATAGGTTTCTACAAACACACATGAAGAATTGAAAATTTTCTGCACAAAGGTTTATTATTTTAAAGATATAAAATTAAATAAAATGAGGGATTATATATAGTTGAAATTCCATTAGAGGCAAATTAATTATAAATACCAAGTAAAGAAACATAATAAAGAATGCCAAAACAATAGTTTAGCTCAAGCAGAATTTATAAAAGGAAAGATAGATAATTACGAACAATTATCAAACTGTTATTACCTTTAGACATAAAACATATAATGAAATAGTTAAATACTATGACAATATATATTTCTGGCATGACTTAGTTGCATCTGTGTTTTCCAAATAATAACAATAATAATTTAATTATTATATATGCAAATTAATGAAGATGGAATCATAATTTTCAAATAAGAAAAAGAAAAAAAAAAAAGAAAGGAAGAACAACAGAAAAATTAATTGAGGAAAAATATATATAATGTGTATGTAGTTACATTTAATTTTAAAAAGTATGAAAAAGCTAGAAAGAAAGAAAGAAAGGAAGGAAGAATCATATTCCTACATACAGAAGCAATGAAGATGGTGAAGTTGATATAAATTTTTAGGCCAAACACACAGATTATATAGCGTAAAATTCATCTGTCAAATAAGAAAAAGAGATAAACAATAACACATAATTACTAAAAAACCGAGAAATGGGTAAATATTAACGCAAAGGCCACATGTAAATAACTCACAGGGGTATATATTATTATTATTATTATTATTGTTTTTGTTGTTGTTATTATTGAAAAAAACTCAATTTTTACAAGAGATTTATTTCTCATATGCCAGCTGGTTTTTCTTTTTGTAGCAATGCAAGTAAAGTAATATATTTAATTTTTCCGCTAACCATATTTAGAAAACATTTGATTCAATTAATTCATTCATACAGCTGATAGTTGATTAGTATCCAATAATTAAGTTGTAGATATGAGGTGAGCTTTTCCATAAGTAATTGATAGCTCATAGAAGCTCAATTAGTTGTTGACTCCATCAGTTAATTTTGAAGTATTTTATTTTCACATTATTTGGTAATTGATTTGTATTTATATTATTATTTTATTTTATTAACCTCATAAAAATAATTGTTGAATCCAATTAATATTTTTTATGGACATTTTATTTATAACTATTTAAAAATAATAATTATTTTTTACCAAATATTATTTTCAAATTTTTATTAACATTTTTTATTTATATCAGACATTTAAAATAAAAAATTATTACCTTAAAAATTCTAAATATGTAATCATAATATGTAGAAAAAAAAATGATATCTTTAGGTTATTTTACATTTTAATAATAACTGCTATCAAAATTTTACTAATACCATCATTCATCAATTAATTGCTATCCGCTATCAATTATCAATTATCAACTAATATAAATAGTTAAATCAAATGGATCCTTAAAATACTAACCAAATTTTTACTTTTTTTTTTTTTGTCAATTTTGGCTAATTTTTAAAATTTTATCAATCGATAGCCAAGGTTATTTTTTTCATATCAATTGTGATATTGATATCTGAATCCGTTAGTAAAGCAATGACATTACCATTAGTGGGTCCCACTCATTGCGGAATCAACGTCACTTTGATCAATCACGTCCACTTTAAATAGGCTCATTCTTATGCCAAAGTTTGCCATTTGTAAGCTAGATGAGCTATATAGTGCTTTTTGTTAAAAATCTCACATCGATTAAATACTCAATCCACAAAGCACATATAAAGTGGACAAACTAGTTAGCTAATTGATTAGTATTAACCTTTTAACATTAGTTGGCCAAACGCCCAAATAAGCCCACATCATACATTTTCATCTTATGAGTTCTAACCTTTTATTCAATTCACCTCTACTCTTTTAATTGGTACTACTCTTTCCTTATACACCCTCCCCCCTTCTTCTTCCTCTTCTGCCTCCAGACTTCCTATTAAATGCCTCCAAACTACTGCTCCATTTATTATTGATTTTGATTTAACCTCAATCATTGTTGATTTTAGTTATACACATCCTCGTAAAACTCTACCAAATCCAGGGCTGACATAGCATCCTCACTCTAAATCCTTTTGAAAAGCTATGTAAATTTCACAAGAGTGCCTTATCATCTCTTCTCGTTTCACTTGTAGCCTTATTCTTTTTATTTTGTCTTTCTATGATCATTCCTGGTGGATCAAATGCTTATTGTTAGGCTAAAAGCTATAGTGATTAGTTAATGTGCAACTCTTTTACATAATCCCACCAGCCTAAGAGCCACTTTTCAATTATGACTCGGCCAATTTTTGATTTAACCTCCATTATTGTTGATTTTGGTTATACACATCCTCTTAAAACTTTAACAAATCTAGGTTTGACATAGCACCTTTACTCCAAATCCTAACTTTTTGAAAAGCAATGTAAATTTCATGAGGAGTGCATTGTCATTTCTTCTCATTTCACTTGTGGCCTTATTCTTTTTATTTTGTCTTTTCATCGTTGTTCCTGTGGATCAGACGCTTATTGTTAGGCTAAAAGCTATAGTGATTAGTTAATGTGCAACTCTTTTACATAATCCCACCAGCCTAAGAGCCACTTTTCAATTATGACTCGGCCAATTTTTGATTTAACCTCCATTATTGTTGATTTTGGTTATACACATCCTCTTAAAACTTTAACAAATCTAGGTTTGACATAGCACCTTTACTCCAAATCCTAACTTTTTGAAAAGCAATGTAAATTTCATGAGGAGTGCATTGTCATTTCTTCTCATTTCACTTGTGGCCTTATTCTTTTTATTTTGTCTTTTCATCGTTGTTCCTGTGGATCAGACGCTTATTGTTAGGCTAAAAGCTATAGTGATTCAAATGTCCGACACTTAGTCAACTTGATGAATATGCATGGATCAAATCCCTGATTGAATCCACCCATATTATAATTACTCATTAATGATCGATCAAGTTTGATGGATTTATCTTCTAAAATCAGAAGTTCTAGTCTCGGAGATACATTATTAATCACGTGATATCCCCGTGACACATTCGTTATAGTTATTTCTTATCTTACCTTTTTTTTCATACGATATTACTTACTATACTTGCTGTCACATTATAAACCATATTATTACTTAGATGAATATGCATGGATCAAATGCAATTCAATAGTAATTTCTTAGATTTGTAATTCATTTTGTCCTACCTTTTATGTAGGATGGCATACTTTGAGACGATATCTCTCTGACTAAATCCACCTATATTATGATTACTCATTAATGATTGATCAAGTTTGATGAATTTACGTTCTGAAATAAGAAGTTCTAGTCCTAGAGATACATTATCAATCATGTGATATCCCTCTGACACATTCGTTATAGTTATTTCTTATCTTCCTTTTTCTTTTCGTATGATTTTACTTACTATACTTGCTGTAACATTATAAACCATACTATAAACTTAGATGAATATGAATGGATCAAATGCAATTCAATAGTAATTTCTTAGATTTTAAATTCATTTCATCCTACCTTTTATGTATGATGGCATACGTTGAGATGACATCTCCCTAACTAAATCCACCAATATTATGGTTACTCATTAATGATTGATCAAATTTGATGAGTTTACCTTTTGAAATAAGAAGTTCTGGCCCCGGAGATACAATATCAATCACGTGATATCCCTCTAACACATTCGTTATAGTTATTTCTTCTCTTCCTTTTTCTTTTCGTATGATATTACTTACTATACTTGTTGTAACATTATAAATCATATTATTACTTAGATGAATATGCATGGATCAAATGCAATTCAATAGTAATTTCTTAGATTTATAATTCATTTCATAATGCAATTCAATAGTAATTTCTTAGATTTATAATTCATTTCATCCTACCTTTTATGTCGGATGCCATACTTTGAGACGATTCCCTGACTAAATCCACCCATATTATGATTACTCATTAATGGTTGATCAACTTTGATGAGTTTACCTTCTGAAATAAGAAGTGCTAGCCCCGGAGACACAATATCAATCACGTGATATCTCTGACACATTCGTTATAGTTATTTCTTTTCTTCCCTTTTCTTTTAGTATGATATTACTTACTATACTTGCTGTAACATTGTAAACCATATTATCACTTAGATGAATATGCATGGATCAAATGCAATTCAATATTAATTTCTTAGATTTGTAATTAATTACATCCCACCTTTCATGTAGGAGGGCATACTTTGTGACGATATCTCCCTGACTAAATCCAACCATATTATGATTACTCATTAATGGTTGATCAAGTTTGATAAATTTACCTTCTGAAATAAGAAGTTCTAGCCCTGGAGATACAACATCAATCACATGATATCCCTCTGACACATTCATTATAGTTAGTTCTAGCCCTGGAGATACAACATCAATCACATGATATCCCTCTGACACATTCATTATAGTTATTTCTTATCTTACTTTTTCTTTTCGTATGATATTACTTACTATACTTGCTGTAACATTGTAAACCATATTATTACTTAGATGAATATGCATGGATCAAATGCAATTCAATATTAATTTCTTAGATTTGTAATTCATTACATCCTACCTTTCATGTAGGATGGCATACTTTGTGACGACATCTCCCTGACTAAATCCAACCATATTATGATTACTCATTAATGGTTGATCAAGTTTGATAAATTTACCTTCTGAAATAAGAAGTTCTAGCCCTGGAGATACAACATCAATCATGTGATATCCCTCTGACACATTCGTTATAGTTATTTCTTATCTTACTTTTTCTTTTAGTATGATATTACTTACTATACTTGCTGTAACATTATAAATCATATTATTATTTAGATGAATATGCATGGATCAAATGCAATTCAGTAGTAATTTCTTAGATTTGTAATTCATTTCATCCTACCTTTCATGTAGGATGGCATACTTTGTGATGACATCTCCCTGACTAAATCCTCCCATATTATGATTACTCATTAATGGTTCATCAAGTTTGATGAATTTACCTTCTGAAATAAGAAGTTCTAGCCCTGGAGATACAACATCAATCATGTGATATCCCTCTGACATATTCATTATAATTATTTCTTATCTTACTTTTTCTTTTCGTATGATATTACTTACTTACTATACTTGTGTAACATTATACCAATTATTATTACTTAGATTGAATATGCATGGATCAAATGCAATTCAGTAGTTAATTTTCTTAGATTTTGTAATTCATTTCATCCTACTCTTTCATGTAGGATGCATATTTTGAGACGACAATCTCCCTGACTAAAATCCACCCATATTAATGATTATTCATTAAATGGTTGATCAAGATTAATGGTTGATCAAGTTTGATGAATTTACTTTCTGAAATAAGAAGTTCTTGCCCCGGAGATACAATATCAGTCACGTGATTAATGGTTGATCAAGTTTGATGAATTTACTTTCTGAAATAAGAAGTTCTTGCCCCGGAGATACAATATCAGTCACGTGATATCCTTCTGACACATTCGTTATAGTTATTTTTCTCTTCATTTTTCTTTTCGTATGATATTACTTACTATACTCGCTGTAAAATTATAAACCATATTATAAACTTATATGAATATGCATGGATCAAATGCAATTCAATAGTAATTTCTTAGATTTGTAATTAATTTCATCCTACCTTTTATGTAGGATGGCATGCTTTGAGACGACATCTCCCTGACTAAATCCATCCATATTATGATTACTCATTAATGGTTGATCAAGTTTGATGAATTTATCTTCTAAAATAAGAAGTTCTGGCCCCAGAGATATAGTATCAATCATGTGATACCCCTCTGACACATTCGTTATAGTTATTTCTTATCTTCCTTTTTCTTTTCGTATGATTCTACTTACTATACTTGCTATAACATTATAAACTATATTATTACTTTTTCTCCCATCAGTATAAATTTGACCCCTTCATCTGTTTTCGCCTACATATATGTGACATTTTAGAAAAGTGAACATCCTTCTTAATGGTTGGATGTAGAGATAAAATAGGAAATGTAATTTCATTAGATATCTAACCAAGGACATGTCAACGATCTTGAAGAATGACTCTTTTAATAGAATAAACCTAGTGTTCATAAATTAAAAATTAAATTATGGATACCCTACAAAGGGGTGTATAATTATTTGGTATACTAAGGTCATTAAGATGAACATATATTCATAAATCATTGTTTGGGACAATAGAATGGCATAAGGCTTGTTTGGTGCCAGATCATTGGAACTATACTAACTTGATATCAATATTATTTTCATAGTGACCTTGTTGAGGAAGTTTGCATGTCATTATCAATAACTCTATCTTCTATTAGCATAATTTTATAAGAGGTGAACTTAATTAATTGGATTTATAATTTGCTTTCTGATTTAACAATTCACCAAAATTTATCAACTTAACTCTACTAGGCCAAATATATAAACTTACTCCTTAATTTTATAATTTTAATCTAATGACACCTTAAAATTTCAATGATTACTGATTGTGCATTTTATAGTTATAAATTTTAGTAATATTGCACATTTTTCCACATTATAAATTATAATTTTTAGGATTTTATTTTTATATGTAATATATTGATTTAATGTGTGATTCGTACAACTTTTACAACAATGATTTTTATATATATTTTTTAAACTATTAATAAGTGTTTAATCAGTCTAATTTTATTAGTTGGAGCATTTAGTAGAATGATTTTACAAAATAAAATATTTAATATAAGTTGAAATGTTGAATGAGTTAAATAAAAATTTAGAGCACTATTAAACTGTTCTTAATTATAAAGTTCCAACTGCCAATTTACACAGTTGGCCTATATAAATATTTTACAAATTCGTAATGAAAGTGGATATTGGATTTCAAATTTTTGATTTTTTAAACTACTAATTGAAAATATTGTATCCCAAGGGGAATATTTATGTGATTAAAAACTTGAGAATTTTATTAAAAGATTTTAGAATCCAACCATGACTTATGAGTTCATATTTTATAAAAAAATATATATATATATTATTCATATTTTTAAAAGTTTTACACTTTGTCTGGAGAAAAGAGGAAAAAAATAATAAAGAAAAATTATTAATTGTTTTTTGTAGTTATTTTTTGCCCTTGTGTTTGGATAAATGAATGGAAAAAAAATTTTATTTTCCTTCAATTAGAAAGAGTAAAATTTTAAAGGAAGGAAAATGTTATTATTAGAATTTGACAATTATATCTTCATTTATATTAAACAATGAAAAGTGATACTACTTATTTTTGGGTATTTGGATAATTTATTACAAACAACTGAATTTTTCATTTTTCTCTATCATTTTCTCTTCAAATCCAAAAGATTTA
Source organism: Jatropha curcas (assembly GCF_014843425.1). Next base: position 187,619 of record NW_023590999.1, read on the forward strand.
AAACATGTGAAGCCAGGTTAAAATAAGTGAAGTATTACTTAATTCAATATTTTTATCCCTTTCGCAAACAAAACAAAATAAAATACATTTATTTAGATATTTTCCATTCTTATTTATTTTCCTTCCTTAAAAGAAAAGAAAAATCCCAACTAAACAAAGCTTGATGTGGTTGAAATTTAATTTGTTATACTTAAACCACCTTATGCATGCTTTCCATAAGAATCTTAAAAATTTTGGAAAACAGCTCATTGTCCATAATTAGCTCATACTATATATATTTTTTTGGAAAACAGCTCATTGTCCATAATATAGCTCAATACTATATATATATATATATTATTATATATATATTATATATATATATAATATATATAATAATATATATATAACTATATATATATATATTATAAGGTAAAATTTAAATCAAAGAAGTGAAACAAAGTATATATAAGGTAAAAAATTTAAATCAAAGAAGGAAACAAAGTAATAAAGTTAAATACATTTCTGGTCCACATCTCCAACTGTTCTTGAAGTCTGAAATACTAAAAATTTTCAACATTTCAAAAAATACATAACTAAAGATAAATATAATTAATAAAAAGAAATAATAATAACAATAATTATTTTCTCTTCCACACCCTAAACTCTAGAATAACAGAAATTAAAAATAAGATAGCAAGAGCAATTCCATAACCAGCATTCCAACTTGTTCCTGCTTCACCTAAATGGATTCCATAAAACACATTTGCTATTGCAAATACCATCAGAAGTCTCCCCACACTATGGTGATACCAGTTCCAATATTTTCTCACCTTTGATGATTTGTCTGGTCTAGCCAAAATTGCCATCAACTGTACATGCATGAGTAACACAGTTATAATCTGAAAAATTTTGAACCACTCTTTCTATATTTTGCACAAAGTAACTTTTTCTTAGGACATGTTCCGTAAAATTTCTTGTTAGTTGTCTTAATTAGTAGCTGTCAATTGTTTAGTAAGTGTTTCATAAAGGGAATCACATTTTCGCAATCCACATGTTCAAACTCTAATAATACTACGCCATCAAACATTATAAATAATAAAAATAGTATTTTAATTAAGTTAAAATATTAAAAGCTACATGAAAAGTTGGATTTTTTTTTTTTAATTTGTATCAATATGAGAGAGATGGTGAATTAATATTTAATCCCTATCTTATAACACATTATATTAATTTAAGATGTTTCTTTTTATAAAATTAATCTAATGGTTGTCCTTATTACCGTTCAACAATATTGCCCTTCCATTATAATTAATTTGTGTATTTTTTTTTTCCGTTAATCAACTGAAAATAATTAGTTAAAAAAAACTAATATATTTAATTCTATGTTTAAACATATTACTTTTTGAATGGTATTTCCTCATGTTTCTCTTTCTTTATCTTTTTTATCAAGTTTAAATTTTAAAAATTAGTAAATTAACAAAATAATTATACAATTAGAAGGTCATAAAATATAAGGATCGTTAAAATTTAATTTTAACAGTAGACCCTTATTAATATAATTAATATAATATTATATAATAGTACAAAGACTAAATAATTATTCATAATAAAGGGTGAAATCGATATTTCAAAACTATGTAAAACTATGTAATGAAAAATCTACGAGGTAGATGTAAGAGTTGGAGGAAGTTATAAAATAAAGAGTATGTTCAGTAATACTAGCTGTTTTAGTAGCTCTTAGCTGGTGGATGTTAGTGGCTAGCTGTTAGTTATTTAAATAGTGATTGAAAACGAAAGAGTTCGATAAAAACAGTTGTTTAATTGGCAATTAATTTAAAATGATAAAAAAGGACATTGAAATATACACCTAGAATTTTCAATTAAATTTATTATAAATAAAATTTCACTATATCTAAATTTTCAAATTTTAAGGAGCAAAAATTGAAAAGTTCACTATTTTTTAGAGGAGCCAAAATGAAAAAGTTCACTATTTTATAAATAAAATGAAAAATTTTAAAATAATTTTAGGGGGATCAAACATTTTTTATTTTTAATATTTGTTTTGAGTTTATATACAAATATATAAATAATGTTTTTTTTCTTTTACTATCCCAAATATAAATAAGCCAAACATAAAGATAATAAAATATGTAATGGTAATTAACAAAGGAATTTTACAATTATTTTTTATTTTTAATATTTGTTTGAGTTTATATACAAATATATAAATAATGTTTTTTTTCTTTTACTATCAAATATAAATAAGCCAAACATAAAGATAATAAAATATGTAATGTAATTACAAAAGAATTTTACATTAATTAAAGATAAAGATAATGTTTTAAAAAAATTTTAGTAAAAAGAGTGAAACGATAAACGTTAAGTGAGATAACGTTTTAAAAACCACTTCATAAACCTCTAAAAGCTACTCTATAGATTAAGTAAACCTCTGAAAAACTACTATGTATATCAAGTTAACAACAAACACCGTAATTTAGAAAAATAGTATTTTAACTAGTTCAAAACACTAAATACCACCGTCGAACACGACTAAAGTGACTACTAAACTAATTTATAAAATAGAAGTCCTGACTAATATATTTCATTATAATAAAAGGGCAAAAAAGTAATTCATTTGAAAAATAAATAGAAAATATGGTGGTGATTATTAATGAATGATGGTAGGTATCCCCGTGATATACAATAATTATCGAGAAACTAATATTGACAGCTAATTATTTATTATTTATTTAATAGGTGTATAATTATGTAAGTATTATTAAAACATGATTTTTTTTTTAAAATATGTTTAGTTATAATGTCATAGTCCCCAACTAAAACAAGAGTTTTTGTCTAAACAAGTATATTTCTGGCCTTACACCCGAGAAAAAGAAAATGATAAGATAGGAACAACTTTTAAAAATTTATATTTTGATTAGTTTAGTGCATAAATGGGACGTGGACCGGTCTAGGTAAGTATTTTTTTAAAAGAAAAATTGAAAAACAAAATACTGGACAGGAAAAATATTGACAAACCTGGAGGGATCCAAGAACAAGAACGAATATTCCAAGGCCTTTGTGGGTAGAAACATGAGCATTAAGACGATCTTCTAAGACAAATCCACAAATAACTCCTGCTATGCCTAATGTAAATCCCAAACTTTGAATTCCAATATGCACATAGAACCAAATTGGATCCCATTCCTTGCAATAACGAGCAACTATTCCTCCTATTATCATTGCAATACTCCAACCAACCATGTTCAGTATTCCGTGGCTCTTTCTTAGTTTACCATGTGGACTCTCCTTGCTTGTTTGACCTGTTGCATTGTATTTAAAATATGTCAGAAAAAATTCAAATATAATGCTTCAAATTTTAGTTTATGCTATGATACTTAAATTTCAATATAGTTTGATTAAAAAAATCATTAATAATAATAATGGTTTAGTAAGTGAAAAAGAATTAAATCCGGAGACAAATTTTACATGTAAGATCAAGGTTGAAATCTCATGTTGTCCATGTCGTAAGAATTTTATTTGAATATCATCTCTATCTGAATAGAATGTATATGAGCCGAGCCGGATTATAAGTTGTTCGAGCTCGGCTTGATAAAATTCGACTCAAATTGAACTTGAATTTAAGCCTAACGAGCCTTATTGAGCTTTTATATACACATATAACATATATTATTTAATTTTGAACTTCTTTGAACATCTAATCTCAAGTTTAAAATTTTTTGAATTGAAAATCAAGCTCAAATCTAAAATTTTCAAACTCATCAAATTTCGAGCCGAACTTTGAGCCTGATAGGTGCGAGCTCAGCTCAACTTGTTTACACCCTTATATGTTTATATCTTAGTATGGATTAGTTCCCTCAATAGAAGTAGGTAGGAATTTCATGCTGTTAATTTTTTTTTTTTTTTGCATAATCAAAGATTTAATCCCCTCATACCATAAAACGTATATGTTTTTATCCTCCCAATAAAGTGCGCTTGTTGTTGGCTCTGTTAATTTTTATTAATGCTAGTTGCATGTATAAATAGAGGGGAAATTTTAAATTTAAAAAACAAAAGATAGAATCATTTCTACAACATTTATGCGTGCTAACAAGCAACGCGTTTTGGAAAAATCACTATATAAAATAAAAATTAAATTAATATTTTATGCTTTCGCCATAGTCAGCAACAAAAAGTTATACCAATCTAAAAACTAAGATTCTCCATTAAATAAATAATCAAAAGATTAAACGAATAGTCGTCTCTTACCTGTATTATAATTTAAAACAGTAGGCACCTTGTCACGGTGTTCGGTCAACCGATAACTCGGTGCCGACGGTAATATACCGACAGGTCCGACAGAGTAAATTAGCCGAGAAGATGGCTGATCGGTGCTTAACTGAAAAGCTAAGTACAGACGCGATGATTGAGATATAAGCATGGAATATGTAATATTTAGATTTCCACTGTCAGGTTGTACTCGAGTTGGATTTTGTCCTCCTAAGAAGTACTGTTTTATATTTGCGGATCCATCCGTATCCGATATCCAACCCACAACTGCGCTGGATCCTACCATTAGACCGTCCACTGAAAATCCCATTGCTACGAAAGAACTTGTGTCGGGTGCAGAAAGGACGAAGCTCCATAAACCTGGAGATGTTTGCACATACTGTAATTAAAACAAACAGCGATCAGGATTATTCACTTACTAGTACTTGTCCAAAGTGATTTTGAATTGGTAGAGAAGAAAAAGAAAGAAACAAACTGAACTTACTCGAAGTATGAAATTTTGAGTATTCCATACAGAAGCACAGTGAAGAGAAGTAACATCGAACGGAAGTTGCCTGTTCAAATTCAGATTGGAATTGCAAGAATCGGTCTGCGAATTCGCAAGAATTGATAAGCAAGAGATGGCGGTGAAGAAGATGGAAAAAACAATGGAAGATATCTTCATAGTTCTGCAATTTTTGTTTGTTTAGTTTTGGTGTAGTGCTGTTAAAGTGGGAGAGTATTTGGTGATCATCCAAAAGGAAATTAATTATAATGAAGCAGTTGAACTTGAAATGGTCTTTTTGAATATGCAAGAGTGGTTGTAATGATCGTGACATGTTCGATGTAATTAGTTCTGAATATGAACATTGTGGTATTACAAGTTAATCATCGAAATTGATAGGTTCTTAAATTATTAGATTAAGTTGATTAAGTTGCTAATAATTAAAGTAATGTTCTCTTTCTTCTTGTAATAATGGAATCTTTGAATTCTATAATTTAATTCTTGTGTGATGTAATACCACTTTATCTATTTTTTTAAAGTGAATTGTATTAGAATTTGATAATTTTTATCGATTAAGGTTGTGTTTGATAACAGCTTTTTAAGCAATTTTTAATTAAAATACTGTTTTTTATAATATTCGGTAACATAGCGTCTGAACTAGATTTTAGAAGTTAAGTATTATTTTATAAAAAGTTACCCCTTCCGTTTTTGGCGTTTTATGAAAAATTACTCAAACAACTAATAGCTAAACGCTACTAAAACAACTAACAGCTAGCAAAACAACTAATTTTATTGAAAGAGTTTTATATTTTTACCTAAAATACCAAAAAAAAATTTTTTTTCTTTCATTTAGCCCCTCTAATTTTGGAGTCTGACCCCGCTCCTGAGACCCTAAGTATATTTAAGGATAAATAATACTACAATAAATAATTCTAGCAGAGCGTTCAGTTTGAACTCAACTCATTAAAAGTATATTTGAATTTAATTTGAAATTTTAATAATTAAGCTTAGATTTGACTGTTATAATTTATAGTTAAAAACAAGAGTTTGTTTTGTTTGTAAGTTCAAATTTAGTTTATTTATTGAATAAGCTTCATAAGGAAATTTAAGTCTGATTTGTTAAATTTATCAATAACGAGCCCAATTAAACTTTTTTCAAAAACTAAACTTGGAGTAATTGGCGAGTGGTTTGACTATGTATATCCCATTAAACAATACACCGCTATAACAGAATAATTACTCTCTTTTTTTATTATTAATTGTCATGGTATCTTAAAAGCTTTGTTTTAAAATTTCAAACAGCAACAAAGGCGTGAACAAATGGTTGTCACAAGTATTCTAATACCGATCAACGAACGTGATGGTTGGTGTCCGTTAGGTAGTACCCAATGAGTAAGAGGGGACAGCTTGGGAAACCCATATTGTCCTATTTTAGCATTTTGCATGGATTTTATTATCATTTTTTTTTTATCAACGTCGCATTGGGATGGCAGCGGATTGAATACCCACTTAAAATTTATTGTTGAAATTCAAATCCGATTGTAAATTAGATATCTGATCCAATTATAATTACATGTTTAGCATTAAAAATATATTTATTTTAAGAAAAATAATTATTTTAAATATTTTTAGAATATTAATTAAACAGATAATATATGGCGGGTATCCAAGTTCTTGAACATGAACTCGAAATATATAGTAAAAATAATATCTGAACCCATCCTAAATTCATTTATTCACTACTCGAAACCACCAGAATCGGATCGGATCATATACCCGTCGGGTCGGGGAAAATTGTCGTATATAATCTCACATTAGTGACTCTAAATTTGTGTTAAAAATATTAAATTTACCACTATACATAAAAAAAAATTTATGACACTCTAAATTTTCCGATGCACCTATTATATATCTAAAGTTATGGATTTTGATAAATCGTCTCCCTTCTTATTAATAATAACATTTTTCTTTGTGTGTTTTTAATGTTTATTTGCAAATTATTCAATTAATATACGGTTAGTATAATCTTTGAAACCACAAGTTTCAACTACCTAATAAGTATTTATTATCAAAAAAAAAAAAAAACTACCTAATAAGTATTTAATCGATCTAATTTATAAGTTCGAGTTTTTAATTATTTTTATAAGTTGAAGAATTTAATAGGTATAATTTTATAAATTAAAATATTCAATAGGCCAAAATAAAATTTGAGGATACCATAAAATTTATTATGTAAAGTATACGAGTAAATTTATATATTGGCCTATTTTGTTTTAGTTATTAAGAATGAAAAGTTTTTCAATTGTATTTTGAAGCATTGTATAAATAATAAAACTAATAATATATTAGACTGATATGAGAAAATGCACTTAAAATTATATTCAACTGATTTAAAAATAATCATAATTATAAGTATAAAAAAATATTAGTCTTTGTAGAGTGAAAGTAATCAAGATTGGATATAGCTTAGCAAATGATTGGAGGTCACTTAGTTTGAATCTTTCTATTCATTATTATATTAAAAATTTTTATTAATACAATGAGAAATAATAGAAGCAGTTGCTAATTTGTAATTTAATATTTTGGTCAATTTGAAATTTTTTTTAATATATTGTCAAAAAAATCTAAATTTTGACTATCTATTTTTATCTCCATTCAAAAAAATCTATCTATTTTTATCTTTATCTGTACTATATATAAAAGTGGTAACGAGAGGGAATAATGAGATTACCTATATCACCATTAATAAAATTTAAAATATTCAAAAATGCCATTAATTATTTCCAATAAAAAAATTATAATTTATTAGTTGATTGGATATAATTTATTTGTTAATGAGACATTTGAAAATTTTTATATCTTATTTTTTGAATTTCTTGTTTATTTGATTTCATTTTGATTATAATTTAAAGTATTTTATTTAGGAGGGACATAAAAACTGAAAAAAAGATGTATTTTTAATTAATACTCTTTTTTCTTTATGTTTGTATGATTTGATTTGATATATTTCTTAAAAATAAATTTTCAAATAGAGTAAAATTTTAAATATAAATTTTTGAAATTTTATTGCATATAAATATTCTGATATTTAGTTTTTTTACTTCTTTCTATGGAAAAAATAATATAATTTTATAATAAAGTGGTGTACATGAAAATATTTAATTCATTTTTTTATCACTTTCTTTTTATAGACGATTATCTAAAATAAAAATAGTTACCTGGTAGTTTTCTTTTTTTTATTATAGAAAATAATATATGATATTCTTTTATAATACTCTTAGAAATAATCAAATTAATAAAAGTGAAAAAAAAATTATACAATAATAAGATTAGTAAATATTTAATTGATATAATAGTTTATGTGAAATTTATATGAAATTTGATATTTCTTTTAATATTATAGAAATAATATATGATATTCTTTTATTAATACTCCTTAAGAAATAAATCAAAATATAAAAGTGAAAAAAAATTATACCAATAATAAGATTAGTAAAATTATTTAATTGATATTATAGTTTATGTGAAATTTTATAAATGAAAATTTGATATTTCCTTTTAATCCTTCTCTTGAATTATTTAATGTGAAATATATATATTATATATATATATATATATATATATATATAAAATTTATTACTTGATCGGATATAATTTATAAAAATTATTTTTAAATAAAAAGATAATTAAGCATTCAAAATTTTAAGTTTTATCTTTTTTTAAATTATTTTTAATAATATATATGATAAATGAAGCATAATGAAAATTTTTAATATTTTATTTTTAAAAATTTATTATTTATTTTAATTTATTTTGATTATAATTTAAAATATTTTATTTAGAAGGGAATTATAATTTAAAATATTTTATTTAGAAGGGAATTAAAAATAGAAAAAAAATATTATTTTATTAATATTAGTTTTTATGTTTGTATGATTTGATCGGATATTTTTTTAAAAAAATAAATTTTTGAATACAATAAATTTTTAAATATAAAAGTTTGAAATTATATTACAAATAAATATTTTGGTATTTAATTTTTTTTAAAAGTTCTTTCTATGAAAAAAATAATATAATTTCATGATACAGTGGTGTATACAGGAATATTTAATTAAATTTTTTTCTTCACTTTTTTTTATAGATGATTATCTAAGATAAAAAATAGTTATCTAATATTTTTCTTTTTTTTATTATAGAAAAGAATATATGATATTTTCTTTTATAATACTCTTAGAAATAATTGGAAATATTTAATTGATCTAATAATTTATGTGAAATTTAATATTTCTTTTAATCTTCTTTTAAATATATTTATGTGAAATATATATTCACACGTTTAAACTATTTATCTCATATCAGATAATTAAGACTAGAGAGAGAAAGAGAATGATAAATAGTAAATATAAAGGAATTATACAATATACTTTGTCAATTTTGCACTTAGTTGGAATTATTCAATATATTCAAAAATATTATTATTAGATTAATTGATTAAATATTATATTAATTAATGGTCTAAGATTTTTCCAAAAAAAGAGAACTTATATTTCTTTTTTATTTTAGGGATATTTTTTAATTTTAAGAATATTAAAACATCAGGTAAAACTGATTCATGTTGGTTTTTGTTTGCATGATAAAATGAATTTTTTTATTTGGTTTTTATTTTTTTGTGAAAGGCTTCAATTGACCAATGTAAAAGTACATGTAAAACCGATTGAACTAATTAGATTTTGAATTATATTTAATTTGAGGCTGTTTTCATTTTGAAAATTCACTTTAATTTTAATTTAATTCGGCATTGTTTCAAATTGAAGTGATCGTTTATTCTTACCTACCTAAAATTAGTTTTCAAAAGTCATCCCTCATTTTATTAAGTAAAATCACTTGATTAAAGATTGTGAAGCAAAAGTTCTTTCCAATGATTAAAGATTGTGAAGCAAAAGTTCTTTCCAATATCATATATAATGATTTTTTTATTTGGTCAAACATGTAAAAAATTAAAATTTTCGTAATTATTCATAAGTTCTATGAAATATTAATAATTTTATTTGAATCTTATTTGATCTAATTTATATATAAATTCATATATTTTTTTATATTTAGTTCACTAGAGCTCAGATTCTTTATTTATTAAATTGATTGTATTTGAATTAATTTTTTAAAAATTAATAGACTTATAAATAATTTTTAAACTTAAGAGGTGTACAAATTATTAAAATCAATGATTTTTAAATATAAATTACCTAAACTCAGGTAGATTTAACTTGATAAAATATTTAAATTATTTTTAACTATTTATACATCCACAATAAAAAGACGAAGGCCTAACATTAAAAAGATATACATAATATAAGAGACAAATTATAATAAATAGTTTATATTGTATATGAAAATAAATAAGTATAAACGACCAGTATTAAACGAGCAACAGAAACGTGCAACGCACGTCATAAAAAAATTAGAATATATTTTTAAATATTTAATTATATTTTTATTAATAATTAAAAATTTTTCTATTTAGAAGGGAATTAAAAAAGAAAAAAATAAATTTTTTTATAATATCAATTCTTTTATATAAATGGAATTGGATATATTTTTTAAAAAAATCAATTTTCAATAGAATATAATAATTAAGTCTTTCAAAATTTTAAAGTTTTACTTTTAAAATTTATTTTTGGAAACATATGTGTGTGGGATGACGAACGGTTTGAAAATTTTATTTAAAAATAATATATAATATTTTATTAATTATATTTAAGTATTTATATATATTAAATAACCTATTTATTAGGTATATTGTAGAATTTACATATACAGTTAAATGAAATTTTAGTAATGTCAATATAATAAAAATCTAAATAATATAATATAAAAATTATAATAAAATCTAAATAATATAATATAAAAATTATAATAAATATTTAATATAAAAAAAATAAAAGTGCGTGTAAATAATAAGTAAAAGTAAGCAATGACATAAAGAATTGAACGAGTATGAATAACGAGTATAGTTAACATGCAATGCACGTCATAAAAAAACTAATAAATATATAAAAAATATATTTCTTGTTGTGGCTCAATATTAAAAAATTAACTTGAGCTGAATTTTATTTTTTATTTTAAAGGAAATGAAGAAAATATATAATGATTTGATAATTAACATTTTACTTAGTTAATTATACTATTTATTATTAAAATCTTTTCCTTTTTTGCCTTTCATTTGCTTTTTCAATCTGCACTCCCAAACTAATCCTTCTATTAGGAATGATCAAATGACCCGATCTAGTGAATATCTGATTCGATTTGAATGAATCGGATAAAATTTGCTCCATTTAATGGTAGATTGGATATGAGTTTTAAAATAAAATTTGATATGGATATGAATCAGATATGGATATAGCAAAAATCCGATCCATGAAAAGTAATTTTTCTTTTTTCTCATATTTTTAAATTGTTAATTATAATTCAAGACGTGTAAGCTGTTTTTATTCTTTTCTTCCCCCCTTTCTTTTCCACTAATATTTCAAATCATTATCTACAACTCTTTCACTCTTTTTGTATTTTTTTTAATCCGTACATAAAATAAAAGAATATAAATTAAACACTATAACCAATAGCCTGAAACTTTTTGTATTTAACAATTATTAAAGTCTCCTCTAGCTGTGATAGCATATAATATTTCTAATTATTATTATAAATATTTATGTTTTAAGAATAATAAATAATATAAATTTTATTAAATTGTAGTTATCTTTTTGTTTTTTTTTCAAACATAATAAAAACGAATAATATTCGATAACATCTGACATCCGGTCCGATTCAAATTTGAGGAAAAATGGATATGGATATATGAAAATATTTACAGATCGGATATAAATTATGAATAATCTCACTAATATCAACCCTAATTTTTATTAGGTAAATTCCTTCTCGTCTCTCTAATTTTTTTTTTATTTTGCATATTGTATTTGATCATTTCCATGCAATATATTTAACCTTATGCCTATTACTTCGTAGTGGAATTTATTTTTTGATAGGAGATTTTTTATTTGAATTTCTTTTAATGTGTCTGTAATTTTGAAATAACGAACATAATTATTTTGTATCTTAGGAGGATAACATATAAGAAATGTATTGAAAAAGACGAAAAAAATTTCAATATACATAGATTACTGTTCATAACAATATTTTTTTTATGCCGTAATAGAAAGGAGAGAAAATAAAATATATCTATGAGAAAAATTGATGGTGTTGGTGAAATAATTTTCCTTCCCATAATTTTTATTATTGTTATTATTTTGATTGAAAAGCTTGTATATTAAAAAAATTTAAAAAAAAAAGAACATATGTATGGGTAAGTGTAGTTTAATTTGTTTTTTTTTAAAATTTTTTTTTAAAAAAAAAAAAAAAAAAAACAAGAAGAAAAAGGGTCTCAAACATTTCTAGTGCATTGGCTGTCAATTCTTATTTGAGCAATTATATTTGGGCCAGGTTGACATGAAACATAGTTGGGTAACTAGTCCATTAGCAAGTAGGCGTATCCAGTAACTCTTCTACCCTAGGTTTGGTAGATAAGGCTGGACATCACCCATTATAATCCGACCCAACCAATTCAACCCGACCCGACAGGTTTGGAGATATAATGGGTTGGATTCACGGATCATTTTTATAATTCACGGATTGGATTGGGTCATAGGTGTAACATCCTCTTGAGTTGAGTCGGGTTGAACCAAACCTGGTTGGGGTAGAATGAACCAAACCTGGTTGGGGTAGAATGGATGATAAGTGGACTTATTTGCATGGAAAGTTTAGGAACTTTGTTTGCCTCAAAACATATAGCCTTTGGGTAATGAAGCTGCAAACCCTTTCTTATAAGTGAGGTTACCAATTAGAGAGTTTACACAGCCAAATCACCTTCTTCTAGAGTCTACCCGTTCCTATCATTTTCACTTTCCCCATTTTCACGTTTTTCATTCTCTTCTTACGTTTCCCTTCCATTGCCTTGCACTTTTCATGCAAGTTACGCATTAAGTCAACTCCAAGTAAGTAGAAGTCCTTGAAGTTATATGTTATTCAATCTTTAATTTCGTTATATTGGAGATGAGTTATGAGACTTCTTGTGTATAGGAGAAGAAAGTTCAAAAGTAGCAGAAAAGAGAAGCTTAAAATAGAGTCCAAGCTTTTTGGAACGCAAGGTTTGATATCTCTTGTTAAGAAGTGAGAAATGAAAGCAGCATGTTTAATGTGTTGATGTATATTGCTTACATAAGTCTTTTCTGCTTATATGTGTGACTATTGTTGTTTATGTTGAGATTAATCCACTGAGCTTTAATAGCTCAGCGAGTACCTGTTTTACCTGTTTAACTCGCAGGTTTTGAGACTGGTCTTTTAAGCGTCAGCGTACAACTGCAGCAGTTCATCTGTAGAAGACTCGGTCTTCAGGGTAGCTCCCTATTTTGATGTGTAACTTTTATTTATTCTATTCATGGCTTGTACAGGGCACACAGTTGGGCCCATTTCAGGCACACAGTTGGGCCCATTTCACTTTGAAAACTTGTATCATGTATATCAATATTCAGTACACTATTAATGTAAACAACATCTGTAAATATAATAATCAGCATTTAGTATGGTATCATCATGTCAGAACATTTAAGTCAACCGGTTTGTAACATCTCGACTCGGTTCGTTCGGGTTATCGGGTGGACTGGGAAGGGGTGTTACAATAGGTTCACTAGATAAACTCGTAGACCCGACCAAACTCATAAATAAAATTTTGAATATAAATACTAAATTATTTACATATTTGGTAAATATTACCTTTGCTATTGGAGTGTATTGTACTTTAAAACATATTATATAGTTATATTACTGAGTATTTTTTATTTTACTGGTAGTCTTTTTTATTAGGAAATTTAATTTTTCATTATTGATTATGATTATGATGATGATAATAAATATCATGTTAAGAAATTTAATTTTAATATTGTCATTAAAATATATTTGTAGTTTGTGAAAATTATTGTGTAATTAAGTTTTTAAGTATATTTAATTTTTTTAGTAATCCTCTTAAATAAATGTATTTTATTTTAAAATATTTTTATTATTATCATTTATTTGACTCACGAGTTTACGTTAAACCTGTACCCAACTCAACCTGTTTATAACTGGTGGATTTCACATTTTATAGATTGAATTGCATCAAAAAATTATTGATCCATAATACATATGGGTCAGATACTTTAAATCAATAAACTCGACCCATGTGCAGCCTCATTGATAGCGTGTGTAATTGGTTTGGTTGGAAACAAATCAATAAAATAAAAAAATGAATATTGAAATTATATATTTTTTAAGGGAATCAAAATTGAACTATGTGCATAATTAGTTGAATCAAATCGAATAAATATGGTTTAATTTTTAAGTAAATTTAGCTTATAATCAATTTAAAAGCTTAAACGAAATTATTTAAAATCACAAATCAAACCGAACCGCTTAATCTACATAATCAAACTAAAAAATATCAAATTATATAAGTTTAATTTGATATTTTAATTTTAACAGACACGTGGTCACCTTTAATATTTAGTTATAAAGTAGGAGGAAGAAGAGTAGAAGGGTGAAAATGAGAAAATAGAACATGTGGGTCAGAGATCGATACTTTCTTCCCATGTGTTTAGTAAAGAGTGAACATAGAGGAAAAAAAATGTGTAAAATATAAAAAATATAATTTTATCATTGAGAAAAAAATATGTAAAAGAAATGTTTAAATATAACAAATACGTATGCTAATAAGAAAAGTTCAATTTTCTCTTCGTGTCACCCCATTTTGGGGTGATTGCAAAAAGTGAATCAATGTGCAATAATTGTGCGGGTTACCTCCATCCTTGTTTTCACTACTTTGTTCAATGTGGAAACTAGCATTCTCCTCCTCGCTTTCATTTCCTTTTTCTCACATTTTCTCTTGTTTTAGATAGCTTGTCAAAAAACAGAAATAGGAAGTTTTTATTTGAAAAAAAAATGAAATTGCTCTTTATTTTAATAATTATGGTTCATTAAAGCTTAGGGTTATTGGTCCAACATTTTCAAAATTCAATTCGTCTTTGCCCTAAATTCTTTCTATTTTACCTATAATATTTAAATTTTAATTCTACCTCTACTTCAAGGGAATATTCGAATGATCACGTAGATTTCAAGTTTGAATCTTGAGTAGGTAGAAGAGATTTATAATATGATACAAATTAATAAGAATATCTTAATTCAACACCAAGGAAAAATGAGAAGTATGAAGATTTTGAAAAAAAAAAATATAAAATCAAATAAAAATAGCCAATCAAGTGTGTGGTTTGGTTGGTCTTTTTATTTATATGAAGAATGAAAGATCTTAGGTTTGAACATCTTGAATACAAGAGTTTTCACAAATTTGATGTCTGTTTGGTAAAATTAACTGTTTAGGTAGTTGTTAGTTATTTTAATAGTTTTTCACGAAACACTAAAAAACTATTAGCTGATTGAACATATTTTAACTTTTCATAAAATGTTATTTAACATTGAAAAGTTAAGTCAAACCCTATACTACCGAACATTATAAAAATTACTTAAAAAATTATTGTCAAACATAACCTAACCTTAGTAAATGAAGAAGAGGGTTACCTCTTACTATCTTGCCGTAATATTCTTTCGAGCCGTTAAATCTTCCGATGAATCAAAAATTAAAAATCAAAATAATTGCAAATTCTACGGAAATTATATAGTATTAACCATAGATTCTACATAGAATAACATACCAACCGTGTGGGTAAACAAAATTGCATAAATGGATTCCATAATTTCTATAATGTTTTTCCTCTCTAGCAGTTATTTTTTATTTTAGTTAACCACTTATATTCCCAAGTAAATTTATTTTAGTTAACCACATGTATCCCCAAGGTAAATATTGTTTTTGCAAATAAATAGATCTATTTTATCATTTCAAAATAATAAAAAAACGATATTTTGTTTTTCCAAATTTGCATTCATTAAAAAAAAAAAAAAGTGATTGAACAGAAACAAATAGGCTATAGATTTTTTTTTTTGCTTTTGACATCACATGAGAATAATTATTTTTATCGTAACATACAAACGTAAACTAAACGGCTATGATTTTTTTGTTGTTCTATTTTAATCCTCCTTTGTTGGAATCAAACCTTGCAGTCCAGTCCAAATTTAGGGTCCAATTTTACCTTTCCAAATTTTCTTATATGCGAATTAATCTTAACTATGGATTTTCATATTATCACACAAATTAGGATTTTAAGACTCTTAATTATGTTGCATCGTCTTTTTCATCAACGACATTCAAGTGGGATTATCTTAAAATCAAAATTTAAAACTTCAAAGCTAAAAGAAATAAGAAAAAGGGAATTAATAGTGATATTTTTTAATTGAGCGAATAATCTCTAAGATTAAAGATTCAATTTAGCGAAACAAAATAAAAAATTAAGATATTTTTATATCCTATGCTAGAAAGTTGGAATGATATTTAATTTGCTATGGTCTCAAGACAATTTTCCTTTGTATGTATTAAGCTTTGTCTTGTAATCATAATAAAATGTAATACAATTTTTTTTACTATGTTCATAGTAGATATATTTGTTGATCATATTGTATTATATTTTATGATATCTCACAAAGTAAAGCGAAAGATTCTTATGTTACGAGGTACATTTTTTAATAATTTCAAATTTTGGTGTTCAATGTCAAATTACAACAATCTGGCGGGCCTTAAACGGTAAAAGAACACAAAACAGCGTGAAAAAGGAAAAAAAAAAAAAAAAATTAAACGGTAAAAGAACACAAAAAACAGCGTGAAAGGAAAAAAAAAAAAAAAAAAAAGAGAAAGAAAAAGACAAATAAAAAAAAAAGAAAATTGGGATCAGTCGGCAGAAAAAACACAGGACAGAGAGAGAGGACGAAGAAGAGGAAGAAAGAAACAGTTGAGAAAAAACCCAATTAAAGATTTTAATCCTCTCTCCTTCTCCATTTAAAAAAAAAAAAAAAAAAGAGAAAGAAAAGAACAAAATAAAAAAAAAAGAAATTGGGGACTCAGTCGGGCAGAAAAACACAGACAGAGAGAGAGGACGAAGAAGAGGAAGAAAGAAACAGTTGAGAAAAAACCCAATTAAGATTTGATCCTCTCTCCTTCTCCATTTAAAAAAAAAAAAAAAGGAAAAAATAAAAAATTTTCCTCCATAGCTGTTGTCAGTTCATTATTTTATTTTAACTTTTTTGGGGAATCCATTTTCACACCTTATTTTTACGATAATTGACTCTTCACCCTCTAATTTGGGTTCTCTTTCTACCATCCACCCCCAACCTCAAACACCTCTCGTCTCCTCCGTGTCCGTGTTTTCCATGTTTTCCTCTATCATTTAGTCCTTTTATCTTCTTTAGATCTAAAGATTTTCAAATTCCCTAGCCACCACCACCGCTGCCACTGCTAAGCGGCTTTGCAGATCCATCGCCGATAACGTTCTAAAATTTTGGAAATCTATGGATGATTTTCCTGGTCTTTTAGCCCGGGACTTCGGGTACAAACCCCAAGGTAAATCCGCCCCTATGGCTCCACCTCGCAATAACAACACTACTACTAGCTTCTCCTCTGTCAATTTTGGTCTTGGATCCGGTGCTGCTCCTGTCCATTCCCGATCTTCCTCCGCTTCTAGCAAATCTGCTCCTGTTTTCGATGATCACGATCGTAGCCCTAGTGATGGCTTCTTGTTCAACGATGTCTTTGGTGGACCACCTAAGTATACGGAATCGCGAGGTGGCGGCGGAGGAGCAAGCGGAAGCGGAGGAACTAACTCTTCGTCTTCTACATTTGATTATGACTCCATTTTTAAGGACCAGAACGCGAAATCGGCCTCGATGCCGGTTTTTGATAAGCCAGTTTATGATGACGATATTTTCGATGGATTGCCTGGGCTGAAGAGTGCATCGACGGGTCCACAATCTGCTAAGTTCGAAAATGTGTTTGCTTCGATCGGGACTCCTCCTTCGCCTAAGCACAAGTCCCAAAACAATAGTTCGCCATTTGATGATCTTCTGGGGACTTTAGGTAAAAAGGAGACTGAGTCCAAGAGAGAGACTGCCAAAGTGGAGAACGATTCAGCTGTTTTTGATGATTTGCTTCCTGGTTTTGGTCGCAGTAGCTCCCCAAGTATTAGCAGGTATTTGATTTTAGGCTTCCATTGTTGGATTAGTAAATCAAGGTGGTTATGCTCAATTGTTTTGCTATTGATCGACATTTTCTGTTAACACCTTTTAGTTAGTTATGCTAAGATCATTTGTTTTATTTTATTTATTTTAATTTTTTCGTTTTACATTATTGTATAAATATGCACATAGGCTTCTTGATTAACTAGAACAATTTGATTGTAATTATTGGCTTATACAAATTGCATAAGTCAAACTTTTGCAGTTTTACTTACATTTTAGTTTTAAGTAACATTGTTTTGTTATTAGAATTTAGAAGGTCATAAACGTTTATACGGTTTTCTGAATTAATGCCAGTATTTGAATTTTGACGGAATAGAATATACTGCAATTATGTATTGTACAAATTTATTATGTTACATGTGGTTTCCATGTTTAACTTTTAAGATATCATGGATCATCTTGTGTATTCTTTTATCAGACATCGTAGGCTTGTATTGAATACATGCTTCAGACCTTGAATATCTTAGTTGTCTACTGGAGTGCTTGGAATTGTGTAAATCGTGAAGTAACCAAGTTGATCTGGTTAGAATAGTGAACTTGATATAATTTTGAGTGTGTTTAAATGGGATTTTGCTTTCTATTCTGAATCTATCTTTTATGTTTTCATTCTGTAAGTACCCCTTGGTTGCAACATATCAACTGGAATGAGCTCGAAGTTACTAAAAATTTGTGAGGAATCATTTTTAGTTTGGAACTGATAAAAAAGAAGAAAAGATGGGTAGTGACAGGTTGTCTATGCCAAAGTTAGCATCTATAGAATTGAACTATAAATTGGTTGTATATAGTATGAATAATATTTAACAGCATTAGCTAGTATACTGAAAACTAAACCCTAACAAGTTGAATATTGATTTTTGGGACCTGGTTGCTTTCTGATTCTTTTTTCAGGGTATGCTATGGGAATCAATTTAAATAATTGTCATTGAGTGATTTTATTTTTAATCTAATAAATTATTCTTGAACCTTGTATGTACTATGTTTGAGATGCCCAAAGTTATGGCTTCTGATTCAGCCAGTTGCTAATGCACTGAAATTTTTGTTCTCGTTATTTTCTCTTTGTAGTTCCGTGTGAATAAACATTTAATTTCATTTTAGTGATTATGGTTTACAAGCAAACATGATGTGGTAATGATATTTGTGTATCAACAATTTTAACAGACCAAAATGCCTCTATTGCCTTTTGTTTTCTTTTGTTTCGCCCCTCTTCCCTTTTTAATGCAAATTCTTTTTAAAGCTACTGGTTCTAGCAATTGCGTTGCTTCGGGAAAAGAAAGCATGTGGCATTGTGTAGGACATTAGTTATTTTTAATAAGAAAACTTTATATGCTTTTGCAATTTTATTTCCATTGGATTTGTTGATTGATCAGACTTCTTTGTGGCTTTTGTTCATGAGATAAATAAGTTGAATTAAATTGCACACTGCTATGCCCAGGTCAACATCGGAGCCCACTCGTTCCCAGAAACCATCTGCAAATTCAGCCAGGACAGCCTCCAGCATGATGGAGGATCCATTTGTAGTCTTAGAGTCTAATTCAATCCCTGCAGCTTCATCCTCAGGGTTGTATGAAGATCCATTGGAAGAAATTAATAAATTAAGTAGCTCTGGAAGCACCAAGGTTGATAATGCATCAGTTAATAGGGGAGTGTTTGATGATGTAGACTCTTTTGATAATCTTGGAAAATCTGTTCCACCAGTTTCTCCTGGAATAAACAGGAGAGCAAAAGATAGAAGTCCTTTAAGAACTGGACCAAACATGAGTGACACCTATTCTCCTGCCAGTAAAGAACCAGTTGACAAATATCCTGTGGATGAGGTTGAAGGCTATTCACAGAAGAAGATGCCTAATGATGATTTCCAGGAATCTCATGAAACCTTCTTTGGAATGCCTTCTACTACGGATTTTCAAAGATCTGTTGGTCAAAATGTGTCCTCTCCTTCATACGTGAATGCTGTTCCTAATGATGCAAATTCACCTCCAAGATCTGAGGAAGTTTCAGACTCACCTGATGATATATGGCTTACTGTATCTGAAGTTCCTCTTTACACACAACCTACAAGTGCTCCTCCCCCTTCTAGGCCCCCACCTCCTAGACCACCTCGGACTTCAAATGCAAGAAAGAAGGTTAACGAATATTCTGTCTCAAATTCCACCTCATATTCTCAAAGCCCCGTGTCATCTCGGGCAGCAAGGAGCTCAGCAGCTTCTCAAATGGATGAACTTGAAGATTTTGCTATGGGTAGAGCGCAGAACAATGTTAATGAACATGCTGATGTTCTATTTGGAAATGATGTGGAAGCAAATGCATCTTCTGCTGCTGCATCTGCTGCTGCCATGAAGGAGGCCATGGATAAAGCAGAGGCCAAATTCAGGCAAATGAGAGAGAGGGATTATCTAAAGACTGCCAGAAGTAGAGAAGGTGGTCAACAAGATAAAGATATGCAAGAAGCTCAGCAGAGAGAAATAAGGGAAAGGCAAGAGAGGTTGGATCGCGAGAGACAACAAAGGGAAAGGGAGGAGGAAGATAGAGAACAGAGGAGACTTGAGAAAGAGAGGGAGAGAGCTCGTGAAATTGAGAGGGAAAGAGAGGAGAAAGAAAGGGAGCAGAGGAGGCTTGAGAGGGAGCGTGAGCGAGCAAGGGAGATGGAGAGGGAAAGAGAAAAGGCAAGACAAGCAGTAGAGAGGGCAACTAGAGAGGCACGTGAAAGAGCAGCTGCTGAAGCACGCCTAAAAGCTGAAAGGGCTGCTGTAGAAAAGGCAGCTGCTGAAGCTCGAGAGAGAGCAGAAAGGGCTGCAGTTCAGAGAGCACAAGCTGAAGCCCGTGAAAGAGCAGCAGCAGATGCAAAAGAAAGAGCAGAAAAGGCTGCTGCAGAAGCAAGGGAGAGAGCTGCTGTTTCAAGGGCTGAAGCTGATGCTCGACAGAGAGCTGAGCGAGCTGCTGTTGAAAGGGCTGCAGCAGAAGCTCGGGAAAGGGCGGCTGCTGCAGCAAGGGCAAACCAACAAAAGAATGAAAATGATCTCGAATCATTCTTTAGCTCCCGACCAAGTAGCGCACCAAGGCCTAGAGCTAACACATCGGTTAGAATCAATGCTTATTAATGTTTGTGTTATCCACTGATTGCCTGTAATATAAGTGGGTTAATTCGTCAATCTATAATGTAGGATCCTTTCTTTGATACCCAAACTAAGGGAGGGTCTGAAGCTGCCAGAAGGACATCTGTGGGAGCAACATCTAGCATGAAGAAAGCGTCTTCAACTGCAAATATTGTTGATGATCTATCATCAATTTTTGGAGGTAAATACGTTTATATTAAAATGATTGTTTAGGATCGTATAATTTTATTTTGTAGGTTAACTTAACTTCTTTTGCTTACAAAAGCTACTGGAACATCTGGAGAATTCCAAGAGGTTGAAGGGGAAACCGAAGAGAGGCGAAGAGCTAGGTTGGAACGCCATCAAAGGACTCAGGAGCGTGCGGTATGTTCTTTTATATTGATTTTAGAGTTTTGCCCTGTTCTTGTTTATCTATGCTCACATTTGCTCATCTTCTTTTAATTATAAACACTGGTTGTTC
Organism: Jatropha curcas; assembly: GCF_014843425.1. The sequence continues at coordinate 209,202 of NW_023590999.1, forward strand.
AGGCAAAAGCACTGGCTGAGAAGAACCAACGAGACCTTCAAGCGCAGAGGGAACAGGCAGAGAGACATGTAAGTTATGCTGTGAATTTATTAGGATAGCTGCTATTCTACCTGTTTGGATTCTTCTATGAACACTTTGCTCTAAGAAAAAAGAAAAACAGAGGTGTTTGGGAGTAAGACTATCCTAACTACCTACCTTTAGCTTAGAGTTTCATAGACCAAATGTATGGTGGTATTGCATTTAGCTATGAGTTGTTTCCTTTAATAAGTAAAATTTATACTTGAAAAGACACATTCATTGAGAGTATACACTTAGTTACCTAGAATGTACATTTTGGGTCTCGGGACAGGGACAGGGTATGCCACAACTATATGGGATTCAGGATAGGCTCATGTTATGACTAGTGTCCCATATAATAAATGGGAATTTGATAGGGGTGGATAAGGCCTTGCTCGCGCTCCTTCAACAGCTAGCTTTAGGGCTGAGTTCTCCTACAGTTCTTAACAGCTTAAGATGGTACACCAATTTGAATTATGATTTGTTTATTACATTTTCTTTTTCCAACACTAGCTTTAGGGCTGAGTTCTCTTACACTGCTTAACAGCATAGTTGGTACACTAATTTGGATTATGATATGTTTGTTACATTTTTTTTTTCTCTTAAATTTCCTATGAGTATTTCATGACATGACTGTATTACCACAATTTGGGAAATACGTCTGGGATTGTGGTGCCTCATGGGTGGGAGGGGGTATGTGGATTATGTAGCTATGGTGTATGATATAAGGATCTCAGCAAAAGGCTATCTACAAAATTGACAATATCTATGTAATCTTGTAAGAAATTTCCAATCATCCGAAATTGGAGTCAGATTCAAGCACTAACTCTACATTTTTACTAGTTTGTTTCTATATATCTGGAGCCTCAAGTTTCTTTCTCCCATGTTATCCACAAAATTACCAAAAGGAGTGGCATGTGTATCTCTTTTTACCTTTTCCCATAACGCCATTTACGAATTATGCACTATCCACTTGTGCTCCTTTTATTTGTTGCTTTATCTATTAAGTGTCATATCTATGAAATGGGATATTTTTTTCAGATCAACCTGATAATCTTCATGCTAATGGCCATTCTTTCAAGTTAACAAGTTATCTGACTAACAATTTTTCTTTTTTGATGTCAAGTACTTATGTTTTTCCATAGGTTTCAAGTGCATAAAAGATAATTTAGTTGGATATTTTTTGCACTTTCCTTTTCTGTGGGTTATTGACATGGAAATAGTCCTTTGGTCATATTCAGTTTTTATCTTTTTCCAGATGATGCTTATATTGATCTTTGCTGATTTCAGAGAATTGCTGAAACACTAGATGTTGAGATCAAGCGTTGGGCTGCAGGAAAAGAGGGGAATTTACGTGCTCTGTTATCAACATTGCAATATGTGCGTTTCATTTTTATATATATTCTATTATCTGCTGTATTCGATTGATAAACTGAATGATTGTTAATTATCGGCTTTTAGGCTTTTAGATGTATCCTTTATTACAAATTACAATGGATTATCACATGGTATCTGGCTTATCAATATTGCAATATCATCTGAAAATTATCATTTAGGTATTTAAATCCATGTCTATTTTGCAAAGTTTTGAGATGAACAGAGATTAAAATAGACATTAATTGGATCATTAACTGTGACAATCATATTCCTGGATTTATCATTTCTGTTAAAACCTTCTCGATAAGAACCAGAACTTAATTCATAGTTGTTTTCTTTTCAAATATTAGTAAGGTCATCATATCATAGCAAGCTAGGTTACTGCAAGAGTCTCATAATGTAGACTCTTTTCAGTTTGGAATTTCTATTTCATCTAGCTGTACGCTTGAGATACCTGCCTTCTAGGAGATAAGTCATCTTAAGAAAGTCAAATGCTAAACCGTTGTATGCATTAGAATATTGAAATCGTATGGATAATTCTTTGGTTATTGAACTTCCATTCATCTTTGTTCTGCTATGTTAAATCTCTCTACGCTTCTCTATTTGTTGTATGTTTCTCTCTCTCTCTCTCTCATTTGTGCTGGGAATGCATTGCTGTTTTGGCATTAAATTACATTCTTTAAAACTTTAAACTTCCCGTCGATGAGTACCACTTTATGTAAGAATATGGAAACATTTAATGTTAATAAATATTCACTTAATTTTTTTTTTTTTCAGTATTATTGTTAAGATAAACCTTTTCTAAAAAATTTCCATTTTGTGTTTAATTCTAAATTACATTTTTCTAAAATCTATTGAACTATGACCAGGTGCTATGGCCTGAATGCGGTTGGCAGCCTGTTTCATTGACCGATTTGATAACTGCTGCTTCTGTTAAAAAAGTTTATCGGAAGGCAACTTTATGCATCCATCCTGATAAAGTGCAGCAAAAAGGCGCCAATCTTCAACAAAAATATGTTGCTGAGAAGGTGTTTGACTTGTTGAAGGTAATTTTTCAATCTTGATTCCATAAAGGAAATTTAGCTTGTTTGGTATACAACATGAATTCCATAAAATTTTAAGGGAGTTTTAAGTTCGCAAGTAAGTTGTTTGGTATGCATAAAAATTCATTTGATTTTTTATATTTTTAATTTTATGAGTATGGATATAGTTGAGTCAAATTGCACTAAAATTGATAGAATTCCAGATGAACTTCACACTTAAAGACTAGAGTATATTCACAATGAGTTCTACATTTAATTCAAACATAAAGATTTGCTTATTCATTGTTCCAAACTCTATGTTACCTTCAGAATTTTACAGTAATAGCTTGCTTGGACTTGTTGGCTGGCTCTCATTTTATGTTTCTCATGTTGAAATAGGAAGCGTGGAACAAATTCAATTCTGAGGAGTTATTTTGAATTACTATGGTGAATATTTTACACTTAGAAAAACTTGATTTGGCAATTACACAATTCATGGGGAGTGGAAATGCGCAACTATTCCAGCAAATGTATTCTTGCATTGATAGAATTGCGCATAGGAGACATTTGTAGCTTTTGAGATGCCTAAAGGGTGAAGCAGTCTCCTGTAAAATGATGTTCCTCTGGCGTATGTTACCTGAAAGCTGGAATTGCTTCTCTGTGTAGAGTATCATTCAGCATACCCATTTGCATTAGATAAGGAGGGTTTTTTTTTTTTTTTTTTTTTTTTATGTTACCTGAAAGCTGGAATTGCTCTCTGTGTAGATATTCATTCAAGCATACCCATTTGCATTAGATAAGGAGGGTTTTTTTTTTTTTTTTTTTTTGTGTTAATTCTTTTTTTTTTTTTTTTTTTTTTTTTGTGTTAATTCTTTCCTATAATTATATATAATATATGTGTAATTTTTTCTGTGGGGTATTTTTCTTTTTGGTGGTAGAGCATATGATATTTCGAGTGGAATACAGTATATGTTTGTTGATGTCAAAATGACCTTATTGGCTTTGTATGATTGTTGGGCTGATTATACTCTGATATGTACGTTTCATACTTAATATATTCTTTTCCAGGTGACATTGGAGATCACCAAATTTTCAAGTTTTGATAAGAAAAAGATCAATTTATTTTAGACAAGTTACTGTCCTTTTTTTAATTTTCTTTTTCATCCAAATTTTAGCCAAGTTGCTTAGCTGGTATGCAGGCTACTTAACTAATGCTGACTTGGAATTATCTCTCTGCTCTCCAGCCCTAGCCTCTAGCTGATATATTTACATGGCCGCCATCCTAGCTCCTCATCTCTTTCCAGTACTTCATTTCTCCAAAACACAAATCCTAATCTCTCTATGTTTTTAGCCACGGAAGCTCTTTACTACTGAAGGTCTGGAGCCCCAAATCTAAACGTTTAAACTTTAAACCATAATGAACTCAAGGCTAAGTAAGCTGTAATAGCATTTCTTTATAACGCTGAAGATTGTATAAAAATTGTAGTAATATATTTGGGTTATTGGACATACGTCAAGGACGAGCAAAGAAAAGGGAGAGGGTTAAACATATAGTTGAAGCGGTAAAATAATTCCACTGGATAGCATTTCCATTAGCATAAACGTTGGGTGTCATGTGAAAAAAAAAAAATTGCCAGTATAAATAGAAGTTTTCATTGATCCACAGATTGAAAAAACTGATGTAGAACTATAACAGCTAGCCATACAAAACTGATTCAGCCTCGAAAACAAGAAAAAGAAGTTACAGTACAATATCAAATATTTTGCAAACCTCACAAGAGATATATAATGCAGTTAAACCAAATCTATTTTCCATAGAAAACTTGGGTTTCGATACACAACCCCGATCAAGATGTTCTGTGTGTGCTTCTGCCAGACGAGTCTGCAAGATGTCCAAATTAACCTGAAATTGCAAACCAAATTAACAAGAATTATTGACAGTGGAGTAAGAATTTAGATATTGTAGATATTCAATCATTGAGAAATATAAAGGTGTATAGCATGATATAACAAAAACTGAGTATATTGTCGCTATGTTTTATACTTAGTTTCGTACATATCACAGTTTCAAATTTTCATTTTTTAATCATTAAACTTTGGTTTTTGCCTCAACTGGGGGTCACCCATCGGAATCCATTAACTAGAATGGTGGCATGACATCAAAAATAAAAAATTTCACAAAAGACAAAATATTGATCATGGAGGAACAAAAGAGAGAAGGGAAAAAGTACATTACAAAATACAAAGATAGAGAGTTGAAAATTTTTCTAAGCTTATTTCATTTGGCAGGTACCATTTGCTAGCTAATTGATGAGTGAGTCCCATATTAGTTTATTAAGAATAAATAAGGTTTTTTTGAATACTTAATTTTAGTATTATGCTAGTATTTTCCATGACTTGATTCTGGTGGGTGACTTCTATTGAAACAAAAAATGACAAATTAAAATTATGTAACCTTAATGAAATTAAACGCAAAGTTTGATAACCACGGCAAGGCCAAATGACAAAAAAAATCCTCAATTCTGACACTTTACAATTTGGTCAATTCTTTTAATTTTATCAATTAATATCTTGTATTTTTTATTTTTCATAATAATTGTGTGTTTTGTATGATTGTCATCTAAAGTAAGCTGATATAACTGTTAAAACTGACATTGTGAGCTCCTACATATGATAGAACAAAACTGACCAGGAAATTTACTAACAATTCATCTACAAAACTCAGCTTTATAAACTTAACACCGCAAGGTCAGCCCAGCTAAACTGATTTCCTGCAGAGTTATTAGTAGATTTCTCAGTAAACATTGACATGTTATGTGTGAAGAAGGCTCATACTATTAGTATTAACAGTCATATTAGTTGAATTTGAATGGCAATCGTATGAAAGCCACAATGGTTACAAAAAATACAGTACAGTATATGATATATTTAGGAAAGTTTTGCCAAATTTGTTACATTAAGCATTCGATTCTAATCTTCTTGATCCCGTCCTCCCCACCAACCTACCCTCTTTCCAACCAAAAAGAAAAGGAAAATCCACAATTAATTTTTATAATTCCACATCAAATTGGAAAAAAACATAGGGACGTTAGATGGTAGTGAGTGGTGCCAAAAAGAAGAAAAGTTCATTCAGTCTGCATAAAGTGAGGCAAAATCATCCATTACCGAAAAATTTAAATCTGATTATTGAACTCCTAACTTCCTTCTGGCCAAAACTAAGAACTTGGTAAAAAATTGGGCACTGGCAAAGTTCAAGTTGTGCTCAGAATGTGATGCAGTCAACACATACAGTGGTTAAAGAGACTCCCAAAATATGAATGATTTACATGCAAGTGAAAGGCAAGGATAGAACCTCATCGCCTTTGCTGAGTTTAAGTTCACAAAGATTGCAGTATATAAGTTGATGGCTCTCTTGCAATTGCCCTTGCTTACAGATGGGACACCAGGTTTCCTTGTGCACCTAGCATCATAATCAGAAATCTTTGCTATTGTTATTTCAACAGGCAAGGAGGATAGTGGTAACTAAACAAATTTCAAATTACTATATCACATTTTCTGCTATGGTGTATTGAACAGGTATAGAACAAGAAATTCCAAACAAGGAGGATGCAGCAATATATTCATTTATAATTAAAAGGTATGCTGTATGCAGATAATGCAAGAAAATGTTGCTACATAAGTACATATCTGATATTTTCAGACGTAAAATAGAAAGTTTGGCAGTTCTTTATCTCAGCATTTGCCATGTGCTACATGTGCCATTCCCCACCTACTGACTGTTGCAGTCAACATAAACATGATTCTTCCTTATGTTATTCTTTGAGCTTTTGATTGGCTCCTGGAATACATTTAGCTAATTTGTCCCTTAATTAAGATTTTCTTCAGCCATCCTAATTCCTAGCCAGGTTCTACGAAGCTGTATTCACTTAGTAATGTTTTCATAGCTGGGTAGACAAGCTCAACATACAATTTTAAAGCCATGAAGAAACAAGAAATTGGAAACATAAGTTGCACGAGTTTTGGATTTAATACATGATCATTCTGGATGTTAACTGAAACATATTCTGCACTTGTGCAGATATAACAAATTCAAATGAGCTTTCACATTTTGATTTACTGTATCACCAAATTAAACTTATTAATGCAGATATTTATGCATCTCAAGGCATGTAAATTTATGCGCTTTCGCTTGGTTGGAGAATATTAGTCAAATGCTACAGTAGCAGGCATTATACCTGCTTATCATTCAATTGCATGTGCTCATAAACAGCACGAGCCAAGTACTCATCTTCTTCATCCTCCCAGGTTTCAATATAGTTTTCAGGTTCTGCAAAGAGCTAGAGTAAACATTTAAGCTCAAAAACAATGATCCAATAATAAACTCTCATTTGCAAATTACAAAGTGATGAACACAAACATTAAAATACATAACTGAATGTTTTCAAAATTCTATTTGGTGATCAAATTTATCATATAAATACATTTTTCTGTTTCCTTAGCAGGTCAATAAATCCATAACTGGAAAAAAAGGTCCAAAAACAAAAGATGTGTTAGGGGGCAACATTTTTACCTTTTCTAGTTGAATCTGCCCTAATATTCTCATAGAAGATCTGTTGCATTTCTAACAATATCTCTTCACATTCCCCTTGATAAGTATCATGAAGACCGTCATATTCCCATAATATATCACTTGCATCAGGGGCAGAAGTTGGGATTTTCAAATGTTCATCTAATGAGGAGTGTTTCATCCTTTCCAGCTCCTCAGAAACTATGTCCTGGAAAGCAGATTTAATAAAATCCTGAAACACAAAAATTATGAACAAAATATTATTCAATGAAGGACTACAAAAACCAGTAACCAAAGGCCAAAAAAAAAAAAAAAACCCTCGAAATAAGATATAAAACTAAATAAAATCCTATTCCTGATAATTCAAGCTTAAACCTAATTAATTCCAAAAATAAAATCACAGGTTTCATACAAGCAAAAAGTTTTACTCATTCAATGCCAAGATCATAAAATCAGTTCCCATAACAGATAAACCTTAAAAGATTGGATACGTGAACAACTGAATATACATAGAAAACATAAAGAAACAAGTAAAAACAGAACATGACTGCAATGGAGTTAAGATATTGTAAGCGAGAAAGAAAACCTTCTCAGGGAGAGATTTAGTAGTGGGCAACCTCATTTTCCAAAGCAAGCGATTCCTGTCTTCCCGAATCCTTTTGAAACAATTCTCCCTGAACTATACTTAAACCATTAAAAAGAAAATTACATGTAAAATTCCAAACAATAAAGGAAATTACAACAAATGAATCATTCCAACCTTGTCTTTCCAAAGAGGGTAAGTATTGAAATGCGATTGGATTTTGATAGATTGTCGTTTTGGTGACGGAGTTGACAGCGTGCAATCCTTCTCCATCTTTCTTCTCTAATTTCTCCGCAATTTTTCTGCTAGAAAGCGAAACTCCAAACAGAAGAACAGCCCCAGGAAAGAAATAAGAACCGGGAGCTTTCGAGACACGATGCGAGACCCATTAATGGCGGGAATTGGGTTCTGTTAGTTGGGCCGGGCTTTATTTCTAAAACCCTGTTTCCGCTCTGTACGACACCGTCTATATGCGTCGTATATTGAAAGTGAAGATATTGAGAGAGACTGAGAGAGCCGCAATAGATATTTATTTTTTTTTCAAAAAAGTGTGATAGTATAAAAATGATGATAAAACCCAAAACCCTACAGCTTTGGTAAAATCTCTCTACTGACTTTTCTTCAACCTCTCGCACTCTCTTCTCTTCTAATCCTGCCCTCTACCATTTCCATCATTGCTGTAACAAATCTCTACCTACGTAAGTGCTTTACTTTCCTCTCACACGCACTCCCCACTCTCAATTTCACTAATTCCTTTGTTGGTCTCAATCTTGCTTAGTCACAGTGGACGAACCACTGATAATATCGGTTGGTTCCATTTGTTTGATTGTTCAAGTACTGACTGGTGTTTTGGCGGTAGAATTGTTAATTCATTTTTCCTTTTTTCGTTTCGGATGTGAATTTTGTTTTGTTTCTTTTTTTTTTTTTTTTTTTTTTTTTTTTTTTTTTTTGAACCACTTTGATAATATCGGTTTGGGTTCCAATTTGTTTGGATTGTTCAAGTACTGACTGGTGTATTTGGCGGTAGAATTGTTAATTCATTTTTCCTTTTTTTCGTTTCGGATGTTGAATTTTGTTTTTGGGTTTTTTTTTTTTTTTTTTTTTTTTTTTTTTTTTTTTTTTTTTTTTTTTTTTTTTTTTTTTTTTTTTTTTTTTTTTTTTTTGTTTTGAAATGTGGAATAATTGATAATTTGTTTGTTTCAGGTTATGGAGAATACAGTTTGATTAATTTAATTACTGCAATTAAGTTAATTGAAGGAGAGAAGCAGCAAAATGGAAACGAAGAGAAAATCGCCACTTCAGCTTCAAGCGCTTGAGAAATTCTATGCTGGTACATACTCTATGTTTCTCTCTCTCTCTCTCTCTATATATATATATTTTTGTCAAATTAGTAATTATTTTTTATTTATTTTGGTGAATTCGAATTGAGTTGATTCATTTTAGGTCCATCTGGTTATGGGTTTAATTTCAACTTTAATGCAGCTGCTTAATTTTTCTAGAAGCGATTTAAGTTTCTCACCAGGGAAATTCTTTATTTCTTGTAGAATCGAAGTTTAATTTCCTTGGTTTTGGCTTATGATTAGAGGGAAAAAGTATTAGTGGAAGTATTAAGATTTTCATTTGTAATAGGAGTGTAGGAACTATTAAAACAAGATTATAAAATTATAATGGCATGTTGTTCATTTTCTATGGTGGTATTGTTGTGTCAAGCAGAGCAGAAGTATCCCACGAATAGTGCAATGGAAGAGCTTGCTGCAGTCTTAGACTTGACATTCAAACAAGTCCAGGGATGGTTTGTTGAGAAAAGGAGGAGGGACAAAAGTAAAAATATACTGATTACAACACCCTCTGTGACTACTAATAGAAAGAAGGATAAACGGCGGGACACATTAATTAAACATGCATATTCAGGTTCTGCAAGCAAGAGTTATAAGACTAAAAGGAAGAAGAATTTGTTTCTTCTCCAAGACTTGTTGACACCAGACTACATATTAAGGAAGATTTTTCGCAAAGATGGTCCTCCCCTTGGTGCGGAGTTTGATTCTCTTCCGTCCAGGGCATTTGGGAATGATGAAGGTATGAAATTCATAAAAATTGTCAGTTCTTTTTTTTGCATAATTTAAAATATGTTATGGTTTAAAAAATTAAGAGTTCTTGATTGTTTAAAATCATAACTATTTATTAAGATATTTTACTTTACCTGCTGTGATAGAGAACCAAAATTGTCTTTTGTTCACATCTGACTGGGAGAAAGAAGGGGGAAGAGAAGGGGAGAGAGAGAGAGAGAGAGAGAGAGAGAGAGAGAGGCGGAAAGTTAGGCAGGGGAAAGTTTGCGGGGGGGGGGGGGAGGGTGGAAGGCAACATAAACTCATAAATATTTGGGTTTCTTTTTGCCCTGGGGGGGGGGGAGGGTTGGAGGCAAAAATAAACTCATAAAATATTGGTTTCTTTTGCCCTGGGTTGCTGTGTCCAATTGCTTTGTGTCTCATTTCTCATCATCTTTGGAGAACTTCAATAAACTTTGTGACTGCCTTTACTGTTTTTTTACTTCTTTCTTGTTCTTCCAATTTGCATCACTCTACATGGCCATGGTACTCATATTCTCCTTGGGCATTTAGATTCCAGAGATTCTGGTGATGTTTGCCAAGAGAACCAAAGAGCAAACAAAAGGAGAAAGGTACTGGAAGCAGAATATTGTCAAATTGTTATGGAAACCTTTCTACCTTAGGACATTGTTTCTGATGATTTCATGTATATAATCTTTGATTTAAGGTACCCAAGCAGGGCATCTTGAATTATCAAGATAACAGTAATAGTGCTCCGGTGATGAAACATGGTATTGGGAAGGGCTTGATGACAGTTTGGCGGGCCACAAATCCGAACAGTGGAGATTTTCCTCCAGGAGTTCATTTTGCTGATAGAGAAATAGTACCACAAATATCAATCTCTGTATCACGAAAACCTTTACATAAGAAAAAAAAGAGACAGCAGCTAGTATCTTTAATGGTTAGTCCATTATGTGTTCCTTTTTTTTTTTTGGTTCCTCTTGATGACTATTTGACATGTATGTTATCCTTGGGTAAATATCAACTGGTCTGATGGGTCAGAACAAACGTGCTCACTGTGTTATATTTTCAGAAACAGAGAAGGTTGGAAAATAAATCAAACCATAAGAAGAAGCCTGCTGTTAAAAGGAGAGAGGTATTGATAGTTCTATTGTTTTATTGGTGCAGTTTATGTTTGCTTTTGATGTGACATCAACTTGCCTCTTATTTGCAGGTGGAATCTAAAAGAGATGAATTCCAGAAGCAGCCTCGCAAGGAAAAATGCGAACTTGCTCTGGAAGGAGTAATATCTCCGGAACAAGTGAATCAATTTGCAATGCTAGTGGATGATGAAGAGCTGGAGTTGAGGGAGTTACAAGCTGGACCAAATCCAATTACATGTTCAGATCATTGTGCTTCCAATGGACTGCACGGTTGTTCCCTTTGCAAAGGTAAGTTTTTTCTTATATGTGTCTGTGATGCTTGAACAATTTTATCTGCATTTTATTGTACATAAAGTTTATTGAGTTCTTCAACTCTAAATTGATGGTTTTTCAGATTTGCTGCCAAAATTTCCTCCAAATTCTGTTCGTATGAAGCAACCATTTGCGAAGCAGCCTTGGGATTCCTCTCCAGAGACTGTGAAGAAACTGTTTAAGGTGCATGAAACATGATTAACTATTCACTGCATACTGCAATATGCATCATATGTAAAAGATAACTTCTTTTGCTGAGAGTTCTTTTTTTTATTTTGAAATTGCATATTCTCCCCAGAAGCCACTTTTACCATGCCTATTAATAGATGCGTTATAGCTGCTTTAAGGATCATATTTGACTAAACTCTGATTAGGTAACTTGACTTCTAATTTGTTTTCTATGCTTAATGAGTTCATCATTTAAAAAAAAAAAAAAAATTATTATTATGTTAAGATATAGCGGCTGACACCAATTTTTTTTACAATATTGTGGTCTGATTCTGACTTCAATGTTTCTTATTGTGCATAAACCCTTTGGTTTTACTGTTATGGTCACTCTCTGTGTTCTTGTTAGACAAATATGATCTAGAAAATTCAATGTTATGCCTTTTGCTGCTACATATTCTCTATATTAAGGTGGGATCCTAGAGAATGTTATTGAGTTTAAGACAGGATTCAAGAGAACGTTATTCAGTTTAATGGGATCAAAAAGAATGCTATTCAGTTTTCTGTTCCTTTTGTTCGTTCTAATTTCCCCCTTTTCTCATTCTCTTAAAGATTTTTAAATTATGTCACTGAAGTTAGGTTGGCATGCTGTTTGCAGGTTTTTCATTTTCTTTATACTTATTCCGTTGCCATTGATATTTACTCCTTCACTCTTGATGAGTTTGCTCAAGCATTCCATGATAAGGTTAATTCTCAGTACATATTTTTTAATTCTCTTATATTTTAGTTAAGTTCCTTACTGCTAATTTTTAGGTGGCAGTTTTGAATTAATCTTTGTGTATGTTTCTTTCAGGATTCTTTGTTACTTGGAAAAATCCATGTGGCCCTTCTGAAACTTCTATTATCTGATGTTGAAACTGAGATTAGTAATGGATTTCTGCCTCATTTGAGTATATCTTGCAAGTTTCTTGCACTTCTTCATTCGGTGAGCATATGACTCTGCAGCTGTAAGCCATTAACATAAATTTAGCTTACGATGGCTTTCCTTTCTGTGATTTTTAGTTGTTATAGGTTTGTGAAGTACGAAATGGGATTTTGCTACATTTAGATGCTCTATGATCTTGTCTTTATTGTTTTGTTTGAGTGCAGATGCAACTTGTTAAATTTAAGAGGTTATTGTCAATTTAAAGCAGTCATCTTTTCCAAGCCAAAAAGAACAAAGAAAAGGAGAATATTATAGATCTAATAAATTTATGTACTTTCTTACTATTTTTTAGGGTATGACTTCAAGTTACTTTATTGGACAAAAATAACAAATGCTTCTTCCTTTATTTTTCTTATTAAAAAAAGAATCCATCAATACCTTTATATGCTTCTATTTGGCAATTCGAAGTTTCATGAGATTCTGAATCTGGATGGTAGTTTTTGTGAGATACTGAGATTGTAGAAAAAGGACAACTAGAACTAGTTGCCTAAACTTTTGATGTGTTTTTAGTGAGATATGCTATCTATTTGAAGTTTCATGTATTTGACGCAGCACATGGTAGTTTTGATAGACAACTTTCTGCAACAAGTTATTTATTTATTGCTGTCTATTTGACTGCAAATTTATGTATATAGGGAAATCAGTCCAGAATTTGAAATTTCGTTTGTTTTCATACTGGTAAATCTGGCACCAGTAAATGACAGTAGAAGGCAAATTGCTATCTTTATAAATCTTGCAAAGCAGTTAATTACCAAAAAGTATAGATGAACACTCAAAATTGCTAATATGTATAATGTATTGACATGTATTAATTTTCTCTGTTTAAAATATTGTTTCTAAGTTGTAAAACCGACTTCAATGCATTTGAAAGTTGAGAGATTTTGAGGGTCCTACTGTTTCTGTGATGGAAGTTTGCACATAAACACTGGAATTCTAGAATAGACGTAACCTAACAGGTCTGGGTATTCTTTGCAAGTATGGGAATCTAACACCTTGGAAGTTCAGACTCTTTAAAAATCTCATGTATTGAAGTTAAAAGTGATGATTTCACCTTCGGGTGCTTATTTTTCGTAGCTTCTTATTTAATTCATAATGTGTGCACAATACTATGTTCGCACTTAATTAATGAGTGGAAATTGTTTTTTATTCTGAACATCCCAACAATTCCCTGTTGGCAGACCTATCGAAACCCTCCTTGTCTAATATATGATTTCATTATGAATATTGTGGTGAAATTAAGAATATTCATGTACTCTGTGGGTTGAATATACTTTTCCATTTCCTTTTGTTTTAAAGGGTAACTTTCTTCCTTTTTCTAAAATAAAATCTTGGGGGTTACAAAAGCGCAATCTCCACTTTCTTGTAATCATACTAAGAAACTGTTGCATTTTTGTATGATTATTGATATTTTCTTTGGCAGGTTGAAGATCAAACATATATTGTCGATTTTTGGAAGAAGTCTCTCAACCCTCTCACATGGACAGAGATACTGCGCCAGATCCTGGTTGCAGCTGGTTTTGGTTCAAGGCAAGGAGCATTGCATAGGGAAGCCCTTAGCAAGGTACCATTTAATTGGATTGCAATATCTTCTTCTTATTTAAATTTCAATATTATGTAGTAATTTCTTATGCTATCACTTTTATATGCAACAATTATAAGAAAAATGAAGCACAGAAAGGGACCTAACGTTTTTCTTTCAGGAAATGACCCTCATGGTGAAGTATGGCCTCCGTCCTGGAACTTTGAAGGGTGAATTGTTTAAACTCTTGTTAGAGAGAGGAAATAATGGGTTGAAGGTTTCTGAACTAGCAAATTCGTTGCAGGTAAGTTAGCGAATAGGAGAAATTCTGCTAGACTATTATTTTGTTATCTTTTTTGTTATTATTATTGGCTCTGAATGCATGCTCAGTTTCCAATCATTTGTAACAATGAATTTCTGTTTTGTTTTGAAGATTTCTGAATTAAATCTTGGTAGCACAACTGAGGAACTGGAACTTCTAATAAGTTCTACTCTCTCAAGTGATATTACTTTATTTGAAAAGATCTCACCGTCTGCGTATCGTCTGCGCATCAGTACTCTTTCAAAGGAGACCAGTGATTTTGAATCTGATACTGAGGATTCTGGGTGTGTTCATGATGACTTCAATGATAACGGAACTTGTAGCAGCGGTGATTCTGAGTGTGAATCAGATAATTCCAATTCAAGAAAATTTAAACATGCTAACTGTAAAATAATTAAAAATGACATGCTGACTGTTCACAATGAAATTGATGAGAGTCAACCAGGAGAGGTATGGTTGCTAGGACTTATGGAAGGTGAATATTCAGATTTAAGCATTGAAGAAAAGTTGAATGCTCTAGTGGCCTTGATTGATCTCCTCAGTGCTGGATCCAGTGTTAGAGTGGAGGTAATACAAAAAAAGCTTAGCACAGTTCAGATTTTTTTAGGATTTACTTATGTGTGATTATTGTTGTTATCGTGCTTTCTCTTCGGCTCAGTTTCAGGAGTGATCAGGTGACCTATTGATGAAATTTCCAGCCATTTGTACTGTCATTTTTGCAAGTGGATATTGGATCTTTTTTTTTTTTTTTAAACTATTATTGTTTGCCAAACTGTATTGTGATTTGTGAAAGTAAATTTGATTTTGAATTCCCCATTTAATGCATCAATCTTGTTCAACTAAATCACCTTGTTTGTCTTAATTTCTCGTGTCATTGTCTTCACATTTGCATCACTGATTCTGATTATCCTTCTTAACTATTGTCACTATCATCTTACAGACACTGTTGTTGAGGACAGATCAGCAGATTATCGCACACTTTATTGTTTGATTTGATTTTGAGTGATTGATATTTCATTCTGCTTTTCTCTTTTCCCTTCTCCAGGACGGAACAAAATCCATTGTTGAATCTGCTCCCAGTGTGCCTCACTATGGCTCAGGAGGAAAAATAAAGAGATCATCAAAGCAACTTAATTTGCCCAGGCCGTCCTGGGTCTACACTGGACAAATGAATGATCCAAAAGAACACACATTACCAGCATCTCGCCCTATTGATTCTTCTATGTTAATTGTAAAGTTCAATGAAAGGGAGAAATCCTGTGGCAAGTTGAAAGACTTGAAAGAGACAGAATTCTTGCATTCAATGCAATCTATCTTT
Organism: Jatropha curcas; assembly: GCF_014843425.1. Next base: position 224,637 of record NW_023590999.1, read on the forward strand.
TTGGGTTCTGATCGTAGGTTCAATAGATATTGGCTTTTCTTAGGCCCTTGTAATTCACAAGATCCAGGCCATAAGAGGGTTTATTTTGAATCTTCTGAAGATGGTCATTGGGAGGTGGTTGATACTGAAGAGGTATTCTTGTTTAACCTTTGTCAATTTTTTGCATGCTGCAGCTTTAGATTGCACTTTCACAAAAAACTTATATACTTTGTCAATGTCTTAGTGCTTTTTTTTTTTATACTTACCATTTTCTTCATGCCGCACCAACTGCAGGCTTTGCGTGCCTTGTTGTCCATACTGGATGACAGGGGAGCACGGGAGGCTCACCTTATTGAATCTTTGGAGAAGCGGGAAACTTTTCTCTACCAAGAGATGTCTAGTAGCATGTCCAATGATGCTGGAAATAGTAACTTAACGCAATCGGATCAATCTGGAATTGAAATAGTTAGAGAAGTTAGTACTTCGCCAGTGTCTGATGTAGACAACAACCTAAGCATGTCTGGGGCCATTAAAGATTCTTTGCCTTCATGCAGTGCAATAATACTTGAGGCAGGGAAGAAAGAGGAAGAAGAAAACCGGAAATGGAGCCGTCTTCAAGAGTTAGATAAATGGATATGGAATTCTTTTTACTGCGATCTTAATGCCGTGAAACATAGTAAAAGATCGTATTTTGAATCGCTTACCAGGTGTGAAACTTGTAATGATTTGTACTGGAGAGATGAGAAGCATTGTCGAATCTGCCATTCGACATTTGAACTTGATTTTGATCTTGAAGAAAGATACGCTATCCACTCAGCCACATGTAGAGAGAGAGAAGACAGTGAAATGTTCCCAAAACATAAGGTTCTGTCGTCTCAGTTGCAATCTCTGAAAGCTGCAGTTCATGCAATCGAGGTGCGCTCTCAATGATTACTGTCTTTCTATTGCCCTTTTGATATATGTATGCTTGTTATTGTCCATATGCAAGCTGAGCATCTGTGGTATATACATGTGAAACATGAAGGTCGGTTTCAGTTTCTGACATTAACAAAAAAAGATTTGAGCATACTATTCTTGTTTGAAGCTTGGAGAAAAAAAATACTTCTAGATCACTTTCTCGTTTGACTTATTTCATCTTCCTAAGTCTTGTTAAGAAGATCAAAAAGTTCCCCTGCATGTGGATCCTCCTGAACCCAGCCAATACAGAAAATGGCATTTGCCTGATCAAGGCTTTTGGTGGGTGACCCTTGAAATATTTTAGGCAGGGATAGTAATTGTGTTTCATGTGTTTAACTTGTGCTTTTATGCATATAGATACTTGCCACTTGTGTATATTTGATATGGGTATCACTTCCATGTACGTGCACAAGCACATGAATGAGATCTTCTCATGTGTATGAGCATCAAAATAAGAAATGAGTATATGATATTTTAAACATAATCTTGGAAGTATTTAAAATTCTAAATTGAATTAAGTATTCAGTACATTAATATCTGAAGTTTGTCTTGTATGGTCAGAGCCACTTGAATAGCTGAAGTTTTTCTCAGAGTGAAAGCAATCCGTGTAAAATAAGATATGCCTATCAAATTTCAACTAGCTAGTGCTTGGGCGCATTAAATTACTGGATTGCTTCAAAAGTGGAGGAAAATAAATAGTCACTGAAGAATAACAAACCAATAGCAGGAATGGTTTACTTTTATGTATGCATGAGTGTCACAATATGATAAGTTGATAGCAATGTATATTTCCTTTGGTTAAAGGAGGCCAAGCTATTTCTAAAGCACAATTAACCAATCACAAATCAAGGCCCTTGATGACTTATTTAATGTAGTCTATTTTTGTTGAAGGCTCTAAGAATATTGCCTAAATGGTAACTTACTGATTGCTGAGGATGGATGGCCACGTTTTTAGTCAGGTGCTCTTATAGACTTGGTCCAGACAATATAAATTTTTGGTTAAGACTTCTGTAATTCTGCCAAAACTTGTCTCTTCTAATGGTGTTTTCCTATAAATGAGATGTTAGCTTTCGCGCTTGTAGTGAGTGGTGTATGTAAATAAAATCATGTGTATTATTTTATTTTTCCTATTTTGTTATTGTTGTCTTTTATTCACCAATCTCTTCTCTGGCATCACTTACAGTCAGCTATGCCTGAAGATGCTTTGCTGGGTGCCTGGACAAAGTCTGCTCATAGGTTGTGGGTCAAACGGCTCAGACGAACATCATCTTTGGCAGAGCTTTTGCAGGTTTAATTCCAGATTATTTAGATTTTTTCTGCTTGCATCTTGTTCAAAGTACTATGAGTCTAGGTCTATTTTTTCGTGCCCTGTACTGGGGAGGGTTGTCAATTTTGTGATGGTACATTTTATTTTATTTTTGCAGGCTGTTGCTGATTTTGTTGCTGGAATTAATGAGGACTGGTTGTGTCAACTTGATGTTCCGCAAGATTCAAATACTTCTATGGAAGAAATTATTGCATTCTTTCCAACTATGCCTCAAACATCATCTGCTCTTGCTCTCTGGTTGGTGAAATTTGATGACTTAATTTCTCCTTATTTGAAAAGGGTTCAAGGTGAAAACAACCAGGAAACTGGAAGCAAATGCACAGGTATTCCTCTATTGTCAACAGCATCTTATTCTGTTTCATATTGAAAATATGTTTAACCTTAACTAGATGGTAACATGTTTCTTTTTTTGTTTTTCACTAGGGGAGTCTAGGAACTAAATATTATTTATCTGGTTTTCTTTTTCTTTTTTTTCTTTTTTTTTTTTTTTTAAATGTTGGTCAATTATAATGTATATGTTTGGTTTGATTTAGTTATGAAATTACTTAGATTTCTATTTATTATCATTACAAAACTCTTCGTGGAGACATTGTCAGTATTTCATAATTCCATGTGTTGATTCTTTTAGCAATTCCTTAAATACTACATTTCAGGTAAAAAAAATGCTTGTAAGCAATAGGTCCAAGTAAGGCTTCGGCTCATGCTGTGGCATTTTGCGTATAGAGAGCATAAAGGGTTGCTTGCCTTCGAATCCGTGCGCTATGCCCTGTTCCAAGAATTATTGAAACGAAGTTTCACCGCTAGTTTCGCATTGAGGAGCATAATTTGATGCATTTTTTCTGGTCTGACCAGAAGGAAATGAAGGCATAGATACAAGTTTGTATAGAGCAGACCTTTTGACTATTTCCAATTTTTGGCTGTTGGCAGACAAGTGAATTAGTTTTGTACAGCATTAAAAAAGACGATCTATATTCAAAAATTAGTTTTTAGTTCAGTATATATCTTTTTTTCCCTTTCAAAAAAGCAAATAACCTCCATTCCCCTGTTTTCTTGTAGAAAAAGATACTTTTTGCTTGTTTTTATTCATGGTATGGGAGGAATCAATTTTTGTCACGGTATGCTTGACAGTCCAATGTTTGTTGAGGGATAATAAGTGTTGCTTATGTAAACCTTCACTGATTACAATGCTGAAAGCAAATATATGAGGTCAATTTTTTGGGCCTCAGCTATTCTCTTTACAGTTCTTTGCTCTGCATTGTATCTTGTTTCTGTTTTTTCTGTGTTAGGCTTTAATTGTTTATGGGAAGTAATTTATTTTTGGAAAATATTTTTTTTATGCTTTTTTTGTTGTAATATTAAAAATTAATTAAAAAGTATTAAAATTTATATTTTATAAGGATATAAAATTCTTAGAATTATAGAAATCTCATTTTTAATATGAGAAAAAGTTGCAATAAATTAAAGAAAAAATTACGGTACATAATTTGTGAAATAGAATTAATCTGTCATTGTCTTTCAGGAAATATATTAATTTGTTCTTTACTTAACAGAAAATATGCAAAAATCGAACAGAATGATCTAATAATTTAATAGAAGTAAAATATAAAAACAAGTTAATATATTTAATAAAACAGAAAAAAGCTAATCTAATTGCATTTTGTAAAACAGGACAACTGCACTATACTTTTCCTTAAATTGAGGATCGGTGACCTCCAGTGATGATCCATCAGCGATCACCAGGGACTCATAATTTGTGACCTCCAGTGATGATCCATCAGCGGTCACCAGGGACTCATAATATGTTATTTTTTATGCATTTTTTTCACGTCTAACAATAAAATGTAAAATGCGAATTTTTTATAATTACTAGAAAATCGGTTACCGTTTTATTAGGGAAATCAAGAGACTTTACAAGTAAACGACCAGCCGTAGAGCTTGATCAGTACAGTTTTGACTGTTCGTTTGCAGTGAAGACATTGGGACTAAACATTGATCCAAAAATCCATGCACATTTATTCTTGCAACCCACGAGTTTTGAAATAGAAGAAAGTTTAGGTATAAATTTATTCTAGTTTCGTTATGTCAGTATTTGGAAAATTACAGTCTGCGCAGAGATAACGAGAGGTACAAAGAAACCAAACGAGACTACCTCCTCTGTCCATGTATTTGGAAAATTACAGTCTGCAGAGATAACGAGAGGTACAAGGAAACCAAACGAGACTACCTCCTCTGTCCATGTATTTGGAAAATTACAGTCTGCAGAGATAACGAGAGGTACAAGGAAACCAAACGAGACTACCTCCTCTGTCCATGTATTTGGAAAATTACAGTCTGCAGAGATAACGAGAGGTACAAGGAAACCATTCTAGTAAAAGGATGATGTGCTGACTGATGTAGAAAAAAGGAGGCCGAAGGGTGCTGATTGTTGTCCTAAAATTCAACCAATATTACACTCAAATGCCACCAAATCCCTAACGCCGCCTCCCTTGTAGAGTAACTCGTAGTGAGATCGTCTTGACGCTTAGGCGTGTATCCGAAAGATTCCGTTCAAGTAAATAAAAGTTGAGAACCTGTCTAAAAGAGTCTGATAATGATATCTATGAAATAGCTGCAGTGAACTGGGCGTGGATATTATGTGAAGTAGTTAGCGCCATTAAGAAAACATGCTGCAATATATAATGTTGCTGACTATAAGATGGCGATGAGAATACTGTAATAAAGAGGATGAATCCCTCCAGCATCACGCATACGATGAATTAGATAAATAGGAGTGGTGAGGGCGTAAGCAAAACGAATATGGGAACCTGGATAATAATAGTTGTTTCCGGCTAACAACCTGTTTCTCAAGTCAAGTGTGCATGACTGAATGTGACACTCCCTAGAGTTAAAGTGATCGTAAGGGTGCATATTCGTGTGGCGTACGGCGGTACGAGACCAAAGAATAGGATCCAAATTGTGTGCTAAGGTTGGCAGTTGTCCGTATATGACGTGATATGACAGGTGGTGAGCTCGTCTTAGGTGAGCTGTGGACGCAGGATATTAGGAGCATATTCTTTTCATTATATTCCCCAGTTACTCTTATCCCCTCACTTGCTCTGCTTGGGGGATCAAAATTTGCCCTCAATACTGAAGAGTCGACGCCTCCTCTAGCCAGCGTAGATGTTGCACTTCGCGAGTGTGAAAATTGATCTGACACCTAAGGACGCGGCTCTATTGTCGCAGTTTGAAGAAAAAACGGAGGCGAATGCCAGAACTTGCTTAATCCGTTACACCAAGCCATAACCGCTATGATCCTAAAGAATAAATCAGCCATAAATAATATAATTCTTAAAGATAGTTAGTTAGAACTTTGTTGTAACAGTATCGTGCATCAGGTTCTTATTAACGATATTGGATCCCGTCCTCTTCAGTAGCGACCGTCCTGTTGGTTGTTCTTGTTTGTGATGGTCCTCCTTTTGAATGCAAGGGTCGGGCTTATAATATTTCAAGGGATAGAGGATTCGGGACTTCCAATAGTGATGATAAATTATACTTCTTGAAATTTCTAATTTTTAATTTTCACAGTATCGGAACCGAGCCGTGGTGTGTCAAATTTTTTTAGTTAGTCTCTCCAATTGTATGGTTAGAAATCATATTTAACTATTCATATCTTGCGTGATGAGGTGTGCACTGCGCGATTCACATCGGTCTCTATAGAGGCCGTTTTTGATTTGGTAAACATGAGTGTGTGGGTTTTTGCCATATTTCTAACATTGTGATGCAGGCGTCCAACAATGAGCTTTCTTACGAGTGGTGGTTTCCCCAGAGGACAAAAAAAAGAAAAGAATTACAAAAGAAACTATACATAGATGGAAGAAAATGTTTGTATTATGGGCACTTCTTGTTCCGAGACTAATGCTTCGAAACAATTCTCTGCTTCCTTTGTTCTGCGTGAGGTTTGGTGAAAATTTAATGAGTTTTTAATTTGGCTCCTTAGTTAGGAAAGGAAAGCTTTTTTTGCAAGAGGTGTATGACAAGTCAACCAGGAAAAATACCTTGGAAGCTAGAAGTGCACCTCAGGATATCCGTGTATTGTTCAACCAAGAATTACTTTAATTCATGTTTCATAATTTTTGTGAAAATATGTTAACTCTAAAAACTTACCCATGGTGTTTTTCAGGTACGTAACATGTGTTCTTTTTTTGTTTTTCACTTAGGGGTTTAGGCCTTAGGGATAACCTTAATAATTTATCTCTCAATACATCCGCTTTTAATTTTTTACTCGTTGTATTTTCTGTGTGTGGTTTGGTATATTAAATTCTTGTGCATATTCCTGAGCAGAGAATCAATGTGAGCTCGACAAATAATATGAGATTTGTCGTGGGATTTAGATTTTATGGATTAAGTAGATAATTCTACCTTTAAAATGATTTCTCTTTTTAATATTATCAAATAACTCAGTAACTCTCGTAGTTAGAAAACCTTAATAAATATCAAAGTTATTTCATAAATTTCAATGTTGTACTCTCCAGTTATTTAAGCAATCCCTAAATATATTACTAAAAATTACAAGGTAAATATACATATGTGTATCACTCAATAGGTCCAAGTAGGGCTCCGGCTCATGCTGGTGGCAATATTATTTATGAGGACGCACTTCATTTAATAATGTAAGGAAGGATAAAAAAAACAATACTTTCAACAAGACTCCTCACTTTGCCCACGATAAAAGACACATTGGCGACCTATAGTTGCCCTTAGTCACTCTAAGAAATATGTAACCGAACATTTTCAGAAGTTTCACCTGTGTGGAGACGCAGTGAAGATTAGGCCCCAGAAAATGAATGTCCTATCTGGTTATCTAGGATTGGTTTGCTGTGACCAGAAGGAAATGAATGGCAGGATTGTTATGCATGGGTAAGTATTTTTGGAATATTTAGGAAATCCGACCCTTACTATTCCATTTGGGGCGTGCTCCAGACAACATTGTGAAAATATAAGTAAGTAACGAGTATTAAAACATTTTGAACACATACAATATGTCATAACAAAATTATATTATTAACTTTTCTTTAGTTACTAGTTAGGTATAATTTCATAACTCCTAGTAATTCCTCTTTATTTTCAAAAAATAAAGCATAATAATAAAAACACTTCTGATTACAAGTTCCCCTGTTCTTTCTCTTCGGGTATAGAAAATGGGTATATCTCGTAAATATCTTAATAAACTTTAATAGTAAATGGAGGAACTCGATAATTTTTTTGTGTATGTCTTAACGGTGCTATATTTGATTAATTATTATCGTGTTGGTTAAGTTTCCGTGTTTAGTATCTAACCTCTAGAACACTGTAGTTTTGATTTTTCAATTAGGAAGTATAAAAGGTTAAGAGAAATATATACGTGTATACTTTAATTTACAATAATGGATGTGTAAGTTGAACATTTTTTATCAAATACCACTGTAGTAATATCTTATCCAATAAATAGAAGCTTAGTGTAATCATAAATAATGATAAAGGAGGTAATAATTGTAATTTAAATTCCTAGAGTACATCCAAAGACTAATAAACAGCAACTACCTAACTTTCAGGTTTCTTAATGGTCTATTTCGGTCCCTTATGACTTTGATCTGGATACATGCATTTATCACCATCGATTACAATTAGATATATTGCAATTGTTATACAATATATATGTAATGAGTATATATAGAAGATAAATATTATTAAAAAGAAGTAGTTTTTTTAAAAGGCTTTTAAATATAGGATTATAAATGGGAGGAATAGTAGAAGATTTTAATTGTTGGGAGAAAATATAATTTATTTTTAATGACCATATATGCTTTTTCGTAGACTCCAACACCCTTATATATTGCCAATAATATGAATTTTTAATAATTTACAAGAAAAGTAATTTAAACATAATAAGATATTATTTATTAAAGTATAATAAATCTTGGTCGAAAGATTAAATTTTAATTAGAATATGATTGTGTGCATTTTTGCTTTCTACATATTTGAGAAAAGTTGCGTCTTCTTTTCTCCCTTCTTGCACATAACATTGTCTATACTTTTGACTACTATTATAAGGATCAATTTAATATGTGATAGCCTATAGCTAATTAATCTTGTCTATTGTTCTTTCGAGGGTATTATTATTATTGTTTCTGTTACTTAACAGTAATATGCAAAAATTGATCGTAAACAGAAGATCTAATAATTTTTTAATAGAAGTTTAAATGTTTTAATTTCATAAAAACAATGTTAATATATTTTAATAACATGAAGAAAGCTAATCTAATTGCATTTGTAAACAGACAACTGCACTATAGCTTTTCCTTAAATTGAGGATCGTGACTCCAGTATGAATCCGATCAGCTCGATCACCAGGATCATAATTGTGGTGAACCTCCAGTATGATCCGATCGCTCACAGGTGACTTCGATAATATTGTTTTTTTTTTATTGCACTTTTTTCACGGTTTCTAAACAATTATAAATGTTAAAATCGAATTTTTTTTTATATATTACTAGAAAATCGCGGTTTTACCGTTTTTATTAGGAAATCAAGAGACTTGTTACATCGTATCATGCCGACCCTGCCGTTTTAGAGCCTTGATCGTTACATGTTTGACTGTTCGTTTTGCCAGTTTGAAGACATTGGACTATAACATTTGTCCCTCAAATCCTTATGTCTATTTGTCTTTTGCAAACCCTCACGAGTTGTTTGAAATGAGAAGAAGTTTTAGGTATAAAATTTTATTTTAGTTTGCGTTAATTGTCAGTATTGGAAAATTACATGTCTCGCAAGAGATATCGAGATGGTTACAAATAAACCATAACTTGGAGACTACTCCTTGTCCATGATTTGGAAATTAACAGTTGCAGAGATACGAGAGTACAAGAAAACCAAACGAGACTTACTCCTCTTTCCATTGATAAATTTAACTTTTTGCGTGTGGGTAATGTAACCGAACTCAAGACATTGATTACCCACATTAGCTGCGAGTAGTTCATCAACGGGTTTTTTAAGAGTAAATTTGGTTTTTAGGCCGTATTTGAGATGATGAGCTCTTTAGAAGAGAAAGTTGAAGCTAAATTGTTTGAGATTTCATGGATTCTGAGGTAAGATGATTTTGCTTGTTTGAAGAAGATAAGTGTGGATTGTTTTGGGTTTGATTGATGTAAAGGTTTGTAAAATTGAGGATATGAAAGAATTTGCATGCCTTGATTGGAAGTAGATATTGTGATAACAAGTATCAGTGGTTTCTTTAATTTTTTTTGTTGTGTTAGTCTTATGAGGAAAACCATTTAGTACTCGGTTTAAGTGTTGAGTTATGTTCATTTTGGGAAGATATAATGTTGACTTTTGTTTTCTTCTGTATGATGGTACAGTAAATGGCTGTTAATCCCTAACCAAAATATGAGCTAAATTTTCTGTAACGTAATTTAAAAATAAATTTTAAATTTTAAAAATCAATTTAGCTGGATTACTCTCAGTTGGGAGAGCTCGACTCTGAAGATCCTGGATAGAAGTCTGAATGTCGCGTGTTCGTCCACCGCTCTCACCCATTATTTTAATGAATTTAAAATTTTTTTTAAAATTAATTTATACTTTGTATAGTTTCTTTTTTAGGTTGTTTTCCATTCTATTCTTCTAAATAAAGATTTGTCAACATGTAAATATTTTTTGTGTTTAAAATTGTAAAACTAATTTTGATTTCTTACAATTCAGAACAATCCTAATCCTCATAACAAAAGGCAATTATCTTTTCCCAACCTCATTAAGGTGTTACAACTTTTTTTTTAACCAAACGAGACTACCTCCTCTGTCCATGTATTTGGAAAATTACAGTCTGCAGAGATAACGAGAGGTACAAGGAAACCAAACGAGACTACCTCCTCTGTCCATGTATTTGGAAAATTACAGTCTGCAGAGATAACGAGAGGTACAAGGAAACCAAACGAGACTACCTCCTCTGTCCATGATAAATTTAACTTTTTGCGGTGGTGTACCGAAACTCAAAGACATTGAATACCCACCATAGCTGCGAGAGTACAGAGGGGTTTTGATAAGAGAAAATTTGGTTTTAGGCGATTTGAGATGATGAGCTCTAGAGAGAGAAAGTGAAGCTAAATTGTTGAGGATTTTCGATGGATCTGAGGAAGATGGATGCTTTGTTGAAGAAGAAAGGGGGATTGTTATTGTGGTTGATGATGTAAAAGGGAAAATGAAGAAGAGAAAGAATTGCAGCCATTGATGGAAGTAGATATTGGAAAACAAGTACAGTGGGTTTCTTTTGTAGTTTGTGTTGTGTAGTCTTATGGAGGAAGAAACCAAAGTAACGGTAAGGTGGAGAATATGTTCCATTTGGGAGATATAATTGACTTGTTTCTTCTTTTGGTATGGGTACAGTAAATTGCTGTAATCCCAAAACAAAATGAGTAAATTACTGTACACGTAATTAAAATAAATTTTAATTTTAAAATCAATTAGCGGGGATAGCTCAGTTGGGAGAGCGTCAGACTGAAGATCTGAAGATCTGAAGGTCGCGTGTTCGATCCACGCTCACCGCATTATTTTAATTAATTTAAAATTATTTTTTAAAATTAATTTATAACTTTTGTGATAGTTTCTTTTTTAGGTGTATTCCATTCTATTCTTCTAAATAAAGATTTTCAAAGTAAAAATTTGTGTTTGTTAAAATGATAAAACTAATTTGAATTCTACAATTCAGAACAATCCAATCCAAAACAAAAGCAATTATTTCTTTTCCCCAACCTCATTTATAAAGTGTACAACTATTTTTAGAAACCCTGAATTAAATTATTGTGAAAATTCTTTTTTCCAATTTTTTTTTTAAAAAAAATCAAGATTCGAATTTTACGACAACCAAGATTTGAATTCACAGCATTATTTCTTGGGATACAAATCTTGAAACATGTTTTCAGTTGTACAATAAAAACCACAAAGCTAAAACTAGTAATATAGTCACCAACAAAGCTAAACCATGAGTAAATTACACTATCTTATAAGATTAATCCTTATGCATCTTCACAACCTCATAAACTGCTGAGAAGTCCAAGTCCCCTAATCCCAAGCTTCTTGCCTTCTTGAAAGCCTGCAAGAAAATGCCAATCAGTAGTTTTCAGTTCAATATGCACAAAACTTCTTGTAAAATGGAACATTCGGTTATGGATGAATTACTGTTTAATCCTTGAAGTTCGGCTTAATTCATGAGTCGGAATCTCTATTTCTAAATCAAAATAATTGGTTTCATAATATCATTCTGTCAACTACTTAATCTTTCAGTTAAATTTTCCATTATTCAACTATAAAAGGCAAGTCAAAAGTAATAAAACTTTTTAGGATAAACTACTCCTCCCTCCGTCCCATAAAAATGAGTTTGCTTCTATTTTTGCACACATTAGAAAAGTTAATTAATATAGATTGAACAGTAAATTTAACCTATATTTTTCATAATATTCTCCTACATTAATACTAATATCACACTATTTGATGCCACTCCCAAGACTAGTTGCGTTGATTTAGGAGTTATTGATGTGGGACGCAAAAAAAAAAACAAGCAAATAATGTGGCTTTATTTCATTGTGTTGATCTATGGCTGACGTGCTGACGTGGTAAACTCAGTCCACCTAAGAATTTTTCCACTCCCAATAAAGAACTCAATGAAAAGTTGTTGGTAACAAGGCGCATTAAATAAGGGTATATTAGAGATTTTAGCAAATCAATTGTATTCTTAAGAAAGTAAGAGATTTATAATTTGGGATAGATGAAAAAGAAAAGTATTTAGTTCCTAAAGCTAGGCAGAAATAAACTAGTTAGAACTTATATTTTGATAAATCTCAGGGACTAAATAGTAAATTCACCCTTTGAATTAAAGGCTAACCTAATTAGCATTTAATTATGAAATGAAATATTAGAGAGGAAAAACCCACAGGCCCATAAACTAATGGAGAGAGGCTGAACATTCCTGACAAAGTAGAGATACAATTGTAGAACTTTGAAGGAGGAAAAAGAAAGAAGCTGCTCTGAGCTGAGATTCAATTGTCAATTTTGCATTTATATGAATAGTTATTCAAGTCCATTTGATTTCAAAATATACAATAACAGATCAAGCATTGTTAAATTAAATCCTGTCTAACATATCACTACCACATTTGTTAAGTTTTGAAGACAAGCAACTAAGATGGAAGAAAAGCATCACCTCATTTGCAGCAGCAGCTACTGGCATTGATACAGCATTTTCATCCCCAAGGGCAACAGCCAACCTCATGTCCTTTTGCTGATGTTTCAAAGGAAAAGCAGGGGCGTGATTGCTCTTGAGCATAGCAGGTCCTTTCCCCCTAAACATTGGGTTGGCAATTCCACCCAGATCCTGCATGAAATAGGTCAGCAACGATTCCAAGGTAAATTGACATAGAATGTTCCCGTTTGCTATCTCACCAATACATCAAGGAGGTTGTAAGGATTCAGTCCACTCCTTTCTGCCAGCACAAGTCCCTCAGAAAATGCATTCATCATACTGCAAAGAGCAAGAAACCATAACCGATGTCAATATTGAGTACATGAACATTTTGCATATCATGGAAGCATCGATTAGTTTGTCAAGTCAGTTCATAATAAGCAGACAACTGTAACGTATACAAATTACGATGTCATAATGGGTATCCCAAAAAGGCATCCTCATCTAGAGGCCTTTATTTAACCCATTTGTACTTGATGACATATAAAACCATGCATAACTCAGTGGTTTTGGCTATAGCAAAGTGGACAGGTTCAACAAGTCTCTGTTGTAAAGGTGTTCTCCATTTAACAACTAGAGAAAGAATAGAATCAATTTGTTCAATTAAGATAACCAATACTAAACAAAATAAAGAATTTTTTTTTTTGTGTGTATGTGAAAAAGAATATGTAAAATACTGCTTAAGCAGCCACCAAACTTCTTTTAACATCACCTCTATGGACATAAAAGGATCATGACATAACAGCCATAGAATATATGACATGAAGTTTGAAATGAAATATATGAACTTCGAGTAGATTTCACTTCAGGAATAGCCAATTCTATCCTTTCTTCGCCCAGCATAACATCAATTATGCATTGCAAAAGAACCCAGTATATCATAGTTAATCTATTTACCCAGAACCCTTTTACATTAAAAATTGCATTTCTCAAACAGGATAAGCTGCAAATAAAGATCTGCTATTCAGAGTCCTTTTTCTTCCCCTTAAATTACTAATATGCAAAAATACTATTATAATGCTTTGACAAAATTTCCACCACATAATTACTAGATTGATGCAAGTACATCAGAATCATAAAATATAAGCTATGTTCAATTATCAGTTTCTCTGACATTTTACCTCGTATTAAAATTCTCCTTGATATATAAACTATCATCACAAGTTAAATTTCAAAAAGCCACCAATTACCTGCCCATTATCATGTTGACAACAAGTTTCATTTTTGCTCCATTCCCAATCTCCCCCAGGAAGAAAGACTTTTTCCCCATGACATCAAAAGCTGGTATTGCTTCATTGTATAATGCCTACAATTAAGGCATGAAGTAGTAAATAATAGAGGCACACAAAAATACTAAAGAAACTTAAGCACAATAACAAAACAATTTAGAATAAACTAGCAACCTATCACAACTTTAGAAGCATTAACAAAGTCAAATTGTCTGGTATCTAAAGAGGATAAACTTAGCATTATAATAAAAGCCTCAGGAGAAAAACACTACTGTTTCTTTGTTCTTTTTCCATTCTTCTATTCCTCTCATATTTTCTGTTTTCCTATTTGGAAAAGCAAGAAAATAACTTTCCATGCGGAACCAAATGTTCATCCACCAACTGAAAACAAGGAACTACAACATACAGGTGTATAAAGACAGTCTATAGCAGCAAGTAAATTCCAATGGCTGCTTCCTAAACTGAGAGGAAATGGGAGATGACATAAATAAAAATACATCAATGGAAAAGTAATACTGACAAACAAGTAGAAAACAAAATGGGGACACAGGCTTCAAACTCTTAATCCATACGTCCAACGCATTTGACATATGTCAGCAACATTCTGTATAAAAATGAGCTACTTATAAGATGCTATATGAGAAGTGTGATTTGGGATTCTGCCCATGCTATGCGAATGAATTAGAAGAACAACAGCAGCTGATCATAACAGCTAGCAATCGAGTTTACTAGAAACCTAGCAGGCAGCCAAATCACAAAATAATTTGTCCATTTACCTCATCTCCAGCAGCAAGGATTACTAGTTGGCCAGCTTCTGCAGGTTGCTTGCTACCTGAAACAGGAGCTTCAAGGAAAGAACCACCCTTTGCCGTAATTGCCTGTGGACACCAGCACAAATGACAATAACCAACATAAGTTGCCGTTCTCAATGTTTTGCTAAAAGCAAAACAAACAACCAACATTTTCAATATATGACATTAGCAAACTGAGACAACTAAAAAAGCTTGCTCAGTTTTTACCAAAAGTAATGTAAAATTAGGTGCCAAAAATTTTAAAAATAGATGTGATCAATCTCTCCAAAGCTTTTCATTCATGCATGATTTCATTAGCTCAAAGTACCTTTTTTATGCAATACGTAGAAAAACTGCACTTTTACCTCAAAAATGTTCAAATCATAAAATGACATTAGCCTCTTAGAGATTTAGTAGAAAAGTCCATTTATCCACTTGTCAAAATTCCACCCTGATGATGTAAGAAACTTAATGAAGACTAGATAACGCAAGTAACATGTAGATAATTTCATGTCCTTCCTGTCGATGAAAATAAAAACAAAGTCTTTGGTAGTTCCAAGACAGTTAGTGTGAAATTTAGTTCTCACAAAGTCATCTGAGCTCTACTTTTTTTTTAAAAAGTTATCTCAAAATTTTTTCAGACATATTTTGCTTTGCGGTGATATTAATTTGATCCGAGCGGATATTGGAAACAAAGAATTCATATAGACTACCCCAAGTTCGGGACTAAAACTTAGTTGTTTTTATTGTTTGTAAAGTCATTTGAGCTCTAGAAACGATATAGCATTAGTTCCATATATATTCACATTCAAATACCATGAAAGAGTACTTATCTCAATCGCACAATGAAATAATTGAAAATAGGAGTAAATCAATTATTAGAGTCTAATATAAAGCACAAAGGACAAACCGCGCTGATCTTGGTGGAAGTCTCAGGATCAACTGTTGACATATCAATATACCCTTTACCACTGCCAATTTCTTCAAGAACTCCATCTTTGTCAAAAACCACCTGAACAATAATCCATTAATTTCATTAACAATCTTCTCTAGAACAAACAAAAATGAAACTAATAAATACAAGATTGGGAGACAGTACTACAAACCGATAGTGCAGCAGCAGGATCAGACAACATAGCAATAGTAATCTTGCATTTCTTGACCACAATAGCAGGACTTTCTCCAATGGAAGCACCTAACTCTACCAATTCATTACACTACAAATACCCATTTATCAATAAATAAAATCTTCAAAAACAAAAGATTAAATAACAAGTAGAAGAACATTTACCTTAGTGAGCGTCCTGTTCCAAACAGTGACCTTGAAACCACTTTTTATCAAATTAGTGGCCATGGCCTTCCCCATTATCCCTAACCCCAAGAACCCAACCTCCATTTTCTTCTCTCTTTCTTTCACTCACTCGAAAATAAAGAAAAATAACTGAAATTTCCGGGCTTCTGCAATCTCCTTCACTTTACAAACAATGTAATGATCTATATTATTATATAATACAATTAAAAAATGATTGTCACCATCATCGTCCTCGTCCTCGTCACCATTACCCTAAACTATAGTCAAATTTGCTTTCACTTGCTTTGACTTTGCACTGAGAATTTGAATATCCTAAAAAAGAAAGAAGAAAATCTATGGTAAAGGACTAATGTTTTGGTTAATATAATTGTCGCATATAACACACTAATGTAACTGATTAATTAAGATCTTTTAATGATGATCGTCCATCATCATCGTTGATTAGCATCTAGATCGTGTATGATTAATGGATGGAAGGATGTGTGCCACGTCAGAGTAGATCACCGTTGGCTCGTGGTCCAGTTTTATAGGAGCAGGCACACTCAGTGAGTGAATCAGCAGGAGAGATGTGTCCGTAATTGGGTAGGTTCTGGCCAATCAGTTTGCGCCACGTTTTTACGTTATCCCTGTTTATGAAAGTGCTTCTTGAGGTCACATAATTATACACCTGCGTTTCTCCTGGTCTCAGCAATTTTTTTTTTTTTTCTCTTTTGAAGGCTCAAAACAAAATTTGGTTTTATTAGTCAAATACATAAATTGCCCTTAAACTTTGATAAATTAATCCTACGGCACCCCTAACTTTGCGATGCACCAATTATGCACTTGAAATAAATAATTTTACATCAATTAAACATCTTCCAATATATACCCACACTGACAACTGCACGTGTATTATAAAAAAGCTAAGTAAGATAAGTAAGCAAAAATGGGATTCAATTTCTTTTTACATAAGCAATTTTGAAAATAAAAAAAATAAAATAACATCCTTTACAAAACCCTTTGTGGGATCTAATTCTCCCCCCTCAATTCTTTTTACATAAGCAATTTTGAAAATAAAAAAATTAAAATGAAACATCCTTTACAAAAACCCTTTTTGGATCTAATCTCGCCCCCCCCCCCCACCCCCTCTCTTCCTCTATGTCTAAAATTAAGCAAAATACCAATCACCATTACAGCAAAAATAGAGCATTTTCCCCAGGAAAATAATGCATTTCTCTCTCTCTCTCTCTCTCTCTTCCCCTACCTGACCTCGACCCGGAATTCACATCCCAGACCCCCCCCCCCCCACCCCCTCTCTTCCTCTATGTCTAAAATAGCAAATACCAATCCCATTAAGCAAAAATAGAGCATTTTCCCCAGGAAAATAATGCATTTCTCTCTCTCTCTCTCTCTCTCTCTTCCCCTACCTTACCTCGACCCGGAATTCAATCCCAGAAGAGAAACAATGTCTCAGTCCTACATTCCTCATCTCTCGCCATTGTCGAACAAATAGTTCGTGAGCTATGTCACGATGTCTCGGATTCAAATCTTGCAGTTCTTTTAGATATTTGAAATGCTATAAATGAAAAGCTTTTTGAAATGTACAATATTTGAAAGGGCTGTGGTTTGTTAGTGAGAAAGCTATCTTCTTGTGTTTTAACTTGATAAATAATTTTTGTTACTATTTTCAAATTTAAATTTTGATAAATATTTGTTGTTTGTTTGCATGCTTATATATGGGCAAGCAAAAGCCAAACAACTATTAATTAATTAATTAATTAAATTTGATGCAATCATGAAGTGCATAATTAAATCTATAAATTTTTTTTGACGAATTATTCTGAAAAAGAAAAGAAAGATATAAACTTGAGAAAGAAAGACGTTTTGGGTCCTCTTTAGTGAAAATCATGTTTTCAACCCTCTAATTTGCACAGAATTATACATCATGCCCAAGCATATTACATTGCGCACTTGGCTTAAGGGGGCCTACTAAAATTTTAAACAATAGCTTGTCGGACGGGCAAGTCGAAATTGTAATACACGGACGATTGCCAGTATGGAAATGTATTTAATTGGTGTAAATTTTTTTACTTCAAGTGCATATTTAGTCCAACGTAAAGTTGAAAGTGCTATAAAGTTAATTTATTAAATTTCAAAGGTAATCTATGTATTTAGCCAAATATAATTAGATCTTAATTTTTTTTTTCTAAATAAAATCATTGTCTAATTTATCAATTTAGGAATTTATAAAAGATTGATCAACAATCGGTTGAATTTTATGTTTAGTCTTTAAACATTTAGAAATATTTGTTCAAATTTCTACCAGCTTAATCATAACTTTTTCCTATAAGCAATTAATCAATTTGACTTTTTAAAATCAATCAACCTTATTAAAATTAATTAATTCAAAAAGTATTTTTAAATTAGCTTTTTATTATAAATTATTAAAATAATAAAAGTAGTTTTTTTTTTTTGAATATTGAGGAAGGGGATTTGAAATGAATCTATGGTCAAGTCATATATGACTTTACCACTAGACTATGCTTTGATGTGCAAAATAATAAATAATTATTTGTATATTTTAATTGTTGATAGAGGAATTATATTATTAGTAACAAGTCAAAGTAAAATTATTTAAACATATGTATAAATTTTTTAATCATTTTATTTTATTATTCAATAAAATAAAATAAAAAATAATGTAAAATAGTTGTAATGTTTCAAAAAAATTAATTCCCACAATAGTCATTTACTATTTTAATATTTCAATATGAACTTTGTGACGAAATTTTATCAAACATATACTATGTATTAATTAGCAACCACCAAGTATTATCTATCAGTTGTCGGCTACCAGTCTTTCAACAATAGTTTAACCAAACTAGTTTTAATAACGTAATCATTAATAAAATATTATTTTTCTAAAAAAAGTAAATGATATGAAATTCAATATAACTAAAGAAGCCTCTATTATTTATAACTGATTTTATAGTTCACATTTTTTTTATACCAATATTCAAAACAAAAATTCATTTATAACAAACTATACATAAAATTTAAATAAAAAATATACTTCTGAAAAATATTATCCAGTACACCAAGACATAATTTAGTGATAAGTATATATAGAATCTGGCAATAGATCCGGGTTCGAATCCTCTGCATCTAGCATTAAAAAAAAAAAAAAGGTCCGGATTTATAATTAGAACAAATATCAAGGGCTTAAAATGTAATTTTATCCTGAAGGAGAAAAACAGAAGGTAAAAGACCAAAATCGCATTAAGCGACCTCTTGTTTTCCATGTATAGCCTGTTTGGTGGGTTCGAATACTTGAAAATCCCTCCAATTCCAAGCACAACCAAAAGCAGCAGCTCTAGTTTCACAAAACCACTACTGAACCAAAGAACACCCCAATTTGCTCCAATCGCAGCAATGGAGGACACTACAAAGCTAAAGAAGAAGAGGAATGTTCAACAGAAAAAGAAGAGGAAATTGGTAAACGAAGAAGAGAAAACAATACCGGACATTGAAGACCTGTTTAGTGACAAAGAAATCCAGAAAATCAGGGAATCATTACTGGACTGGTACGATCATAACCAGAGAGTGCTTCCTTGGAGAAGAAAAAACACGAACCCACTTGAAATTGAAGAAGAAGAAGAGAAAGGGAAGAGGGCTTATGGGGTGTGGGTATCTGAAGTAATGCTTCAACAGACTAGAGTTCAGACTGTGATTGATTATTATAACCGTTGGATGCTCAAATGGCCCACTCTTGAAAATCTGGCCTTGGCTTCTCTTGAGGTATATTAATTTAAACTGGGTTTGAATAGGTGTGAAAGATTTATTCTTTTGGTGGCTGTTTAATGATTTTGCTTGGTGATCCTCAGTAAGTAATCTTTTGTTTTTGTTTGTTGTACAGGAGGTGAATGAGATGTGGGCAGGATTAGGCTATTATAGGCGGGCACGTTTTCTGTTAGAGGTGCGCTTTGTTTAATTGGTCATGCTTTTAAAGTGCATGCTTGGTTTTGTCATTTATATGGTTAAAGGTTGAATCTTTTTTACTCCATGGCTTATATGCATTTTTTTTTGAAATACTGGTCTGGATCTCTGATTGTTTAACAATGGGAAATTAAACAATTATTATGAAAAATTTCATTGTCTTTGTTGTTGTTGGAATTGTATAAAAAAAGTCAATTCCTTGAAGAGAGAGTTAATCAGATATACTTATTGTGGTTGGAAGAGTTTCTTTGAATCTACAAATGTATCATGTTATTACAGGCTGCATTGAAAGATACTTACTATGTTTACTAATATGATAACTTGTTGAATTGGATACAATTGTAAAACTGCTTTAAATTATGAATAGTGGGAAACATTGCTTTTGTAGTTGTGTGGCTTTAACCAGGATACAGTACGGACCTGTGACTTCTTACCCAATGGTTTTATAAAGCCCCTCATTTTTGTTTGATATCTTGATACCTTTCCCGTTTGAATGTTCACTTCCAATTTAAGATTATTTCATTTACTTCTAATTGCGGATAACAGTTAGCAAGCTAGGAACTTCTTTTGGCAGCACCAGTTTTCATGGTTTTTGTCATCTTCAGTTTGTTTGAATAAATAAGAAAGAAATGAAACCAGAACGTGAGTTTGTTGAATTATTTGGGAATTAAAAGGAAAATGAAGTGAAAAAAGATAATAAAAAGATCAAAGAATGTAAAAGGAAAAAAAGGAAAATTTCAAAGTTCAAATAAATGCAAAGGGTTCTGTAAGTTACAGATAGAAATATCTATCACCACTGTAGAAAGGATGATTAATTTCCAGCTCTTTGTCTTAATATTAGGGAGCTAAAATGATTGTTGCTGAGGGAGGTGGATTTCCTAGTACAGTGTCTTCCTTAAGGAAGGTTCCTGGAATAGGAAACTATACAGCTGGTGCAATTGCTTCGATAGCATTTGGAGAAGTGAGTAGGCTCTGCATTTTGTCCTTTTGAATTATGTAAGCAGATATTGTTCAAGGTCTGAAATGTCAGGTGGTGCCTGTGGTTGATGGGAATGTTATAAGGGTGCTTGCTAGGTTGAAGGCTATTTCAACAAATCCAAAGAACTTAGTGGCTATCAAGAACTTTTGGTGAGCTTTGGTATTTAGAATTTCTTTTCTTTAATTTAGAACCTTAGCCTTTTATCCTTTTGTAATGGATAATACTTTGACATTTTTCTTCGTATTTTTCATTTTTCTTACATAATATGTGATATACTGTGATAAACTCCCATTCTTTTACGGGACATGACATTAGTACTTTCCTGAATTCTGTGTGTGTGTGTTTTATTGATCACCTCCATTGCCACCTGATTACTTTGATACAGACATTGATGCTATTCTGCGCTGTCCACTCTCTGTTTTGGTTCAGCACACCTTCATGAGAACAAAAGGTGAAGCTGTCAAATATCTATTTGGTAGACTATTTTCTTCTCATAGAGGCTCCTAATTACTTGCCACAACAGCAATTCCTTCTCTTATCCCCTATTCATTTCTTGATGGCAACCCTAAAACTGTTTATGTCGATTACATGTTATTATGAAGCACCTCTGAGTTGGTATGCCTGATTGAAACAAATAAGAGATGATTTTTGTTTTCCCTCCAGTTACTTATTCATCTGAATTCTTGTGGATCAGGAAATTAGCTGCTCAATTAGTTGATCCTTGCCGTCCTGGAGATTTCAATCAGTCTCTGATGGAACTTGGTGCAACTGTTTGCACTCCATCAAACCCAAATTGCTCTTTATGTCCTGTTTCCAACCAATGTCGTGCACTTTCAATTTCCGAGGACAAGTCGGTATTAGTTACTGATTATCCTGCCAAGGTTGTCAAGGTGAAACAAAGAAATGAATTTTCTGCTGTTTGTGTTGTGGAGATATTAGGAAGCCAAGGTCCAACTGACGGTGACCAATCTGAAAGTGGATTTCTTCTTGTAAAGAGGCCAGACGATGGTCTGCTTGCTGGTCTCTGGGAGTTCCCTACTGTCATGTTAGACAAAGAAGCTGATTTAACCAAAAGGACAAAAGAAATTAATCAGTTCCTGAAAAAAACATTCAAAATTGATCCACAGAGGACGTGTAGCATAGTTCTGAGAGAAGATATTGGAGAATTTGTTCATATTTTCTCTCACATTCGTCTCAAGGTTTATGTGGAATTGCTAGTAATATGTCTTAAAGGTATGTGGCCTAGCCTAATCTCCCTTTCCCATTTTGTGCACAAAAATATTGTATTAAAAAAGCAAATGTGTGGTTAACATATTTGTATATGATTACCATTTTGTCAAGTTTTTATAATCTCTCACTCTAACACCATTACTGCCTTATGACTGGTCAGAATCATTCGTTAAATCATTATTTATGACTTATCATGTTATAATGCACTAGTCTGTTGTTGATTATTTAGTGATATGTGATTTATACAACTAAGTTCTCATTATTATCATATGAAACGATTATTTTGCCTTTTCTGTGGTGCCTCTCATTAATTTTTGGCTATGTCCTTGGGGTTTAGATGGTATAGAATGAATAACCTACTCTGTCCTTATTTTCCTCCCACAAGTATTTCATATTCACATTTCTATTCATTATTTGCTTTCTCTTGGCCTCAAGGTGGAACGACCGAGTTGTTTAGTGAACACAAAAAAGAAGCTACAAGTTGGAAGTATGTGAACAAGAAGGCCCTTTCGAACTTGGGATTGACATCTGGAGTAAGAAAGGTAATGTGGTGTGCTGGTTTAGATTCACTGTTCGCATGATGTGAACTTATGACCAATTGAAAACTGTTATTAGAATTTGGGGGAAGTGTGAAGTAGGTTAAGATTCACCGTTATTAGATCAATTGATGTCTTGGATTATACCCCAATTTGACAAACAACAAGCAATATCTGCAAATTATAAAGTTTTGTAATTAAGATTCACTGCAAATGGGTTCATGTTAAAAATGTGCTGATAGTGGTAAATTTTGAAAGGGGTAATGACCAAACAAAATGCGAATCTTTTAGAAGAATCGTAAATATATCTAAACCTTCTAAAAATAAATCATATTGCCCTAACCTTTAAGGTTCATTGTTATTGTACCCATTTGATCAGAATTATACCATCATTTTTGCAATTGAGTCGATATTGAT
Organism: Jatropha curcas; assembly: GCF_014843425.1. The sequence continues at coordinate 247,615 of NW_023590999.1, forward strand.
GAAGCGTTATACTAAAATTGAGTTTGGAGATGAGTGATTGGAAAAATGATAGATATAAAGGTTATATTTCCGTTTTAATTATACCAAATGGGTAGAATTGATGTATTTTAGGGTAAAATAATATATTTTAAAAGGTTTAGGTATAGTTTTTTCAGCCATTAGGCCATTTCAAAAATGTCCATTGCAAAATTGGCACCCGGTTAAAGGTAGTGTACTCCCAGCTAGGAAGGGGCAGGGTTCATTTCTGAAAAAATTAGGTAAATTTTATTCAAGAAAAGCACATCCCCCATTGATATATAACTTTAATTCTTTAAATATGTATTCATTAGTGTGGAGCCGCTTACATCGTCTACTCAATGCAGGTCTACACAATGGTTGAAAAGTTTAAACAGAACAGGTTGTCCACTGATTCTGCCCCTGTCAAAAAAAGAACAAACTCAAGGAAACAAAAATCTACCATTGTAAGTTAGATTATTGTACTAGATCAATGAAAAAAGTTTTATAGATTATTATTGTCCTGGTGGCTGCAAATCAGAAGTTACTGATGTTTTCCTGCTCTGTTGATTTTGTTATTCTATATAACTCTTTAAATTGTTGTTATATGCCTGCATATTGTGCAGATTTATATAAATGAAGGTTTTTTTCTGGTGAAAAAAAGAAAAGAAAAGAAAAGAGGGTTATCATGACCCATATGTCATTTTTATATTAAATTCTTACATTATTGAACAATATTTCAATTTTATGTAATGTTGAGCCTTCACAAGTTTTTGGACAATGAATCTATGCTCCTTGCACCTAATGAATAATTCCTCGGAATTTCTTTTAAAAATACAACTTTCAGAAAATTTTAAGTGAATTTTAATGGAGGAGATAATAGTATACTTATTCTTCTGTTTGCTTTCATGTTAAATTACCTTATGGGTCACTTTTTCTGTATTATATTATGTTCATTTTCCTTTTCTATCTAATAAAACCAGACTATCCTTAAAATGGGTACTGCTTGAAGCCTTGAATGACATTTCGGTTGACTTAATATTAGTTGGCTCCAAATAGTCAGTTAGCCAACTACCATTCTAACATAAGAAGAGCAGATTATTTGGACAGTTTAAAGACTTTCAGCTTCAGATGCATGTTGCTTGTTTTATATTCTTGTTTCATCCTCCTCAAGATAGCCATTCTCAAGAACACACCTTTCTCATTTCTGCTATGGATTCAACCACTAAGGACATTATTCACGATTTTCCACCCTTCTTCAAAGTCTATGAGGATGGTAGAATAGAGAGATACATGGTTATGGACTTTGTTCCTCCTGGCCAAGACCCGGAAAGTGGTGTCGAATCCAAAGATGTAATTGTCTCAACCGATACCGGTGTCAAGGCCCGCATTTTCAGCCCAAAACTCGATGGTTCTGATCGGAAGCTGCCGCTCCTTGTCCACTACCATGGCGGAGGCTTCTGCGCTGGATCGCCTTTCGACGTTGTGACAAAAAAATTTCTTACTTCTCTAGTCACTGAAGCCAATATGATTGCCATTTCAATTGACTATAGATTAGCCCCAGAACACCCTTTACCAATTGCATACGATGATTCATGGGCCGGGCTCCAATGGATCGCTAGTCACTCCAATGGGCTAGGGCAGGAACAGTGGCTCAACGAGGGCGTGGACTTTGGGCGGGTTTTCTTAATGGGCGAGAGTGCCGGGGCAAATATAGCCCATTATGTTGCAGTTCAAGCTGGTGTCATTGGATTAGGTGGTTTGAAGATTAGTGGTGTGCTTATAGTGCATCCATTCTTTGGAGGGAAAGAGGAAGACAAAATGTATAAGTATTTGTGTCCAACAAGTTCCGGGTGCGATGATGACCCGAAACTGAACCCGGGAGTGGATCCGAATTTGTCAAGGATTGGGTGTGACAAAGTATTGGTTTGTGTGGCAGAGAAAGATTGGTTGAGAAATAGAGGGGAGGCCTATTACAAGACTTTAGGTAACAGTGGATGGGGAGGGAAAGTGGAATTCTATGAGACTAAAGAGGAAGAACACTGTTTTCATATGTTCAAAGCCAATAATGAGAGGGATGTCTTGATCAAGAAATTTGTTGATTTTATCATAAATTAATAGCTTCTAATTTCTCGTTATGTGTATTAGCTTGCAACTTATGAATTATTTTTTACTTTTAAAATTTTATTAATGAACGAGCAGACTCCAGTTTTGAACTCAAGCTCATAAATTTTATTATTAAATAGTTTCGCGACAACTTGCAAGCTTATGCTATAATATGAATGTGTAAAGTAAATGAATCATGATTTTTTTAAATTATTAATTATAAATAAATTGAGTTGGAATATACATATACCTTAATTGATCCGAACTCAATAGAAAATGTCTTCCTTGGCTCGTTTACAGCAGTATTAATAGACACTCACTCCCTTTTCAAGCCAGATTATTTTAATTATAATTTCTCCTCTCAATAATATGGAAGTGCAGTTTTTAAACTCTAATATATATTTAGATACTATGTATCATGATATAAAATTTTTTTATTGCATCGCATGTTAAGTTATTATTTGAAAATAATTTAAATTTTATCTTTTGAAAATAAATTGTGTACTTGAAATTCATAATTATTATATGCAAATAGACCAGAATTGATTGTTGGCTTAGTCAATTATTTGATAAAAATTTTTGGCAAGAGAGTAACAGGAAATGGACGGTGGACCACTAGGAATTATAAAATTATTTATTTATTTATTTTTCTTGATTTTTTTCAGTTATGAAAATTAATTATAAGTCCAGAAAAGGGAAAAAATAAGAAAACCAGTGGCATATATTTTACCAAGCTTTGTGTGGATCAAAATACTCTTTTCTCTTCTCCTCTTCTTGGAGTGTTTGTCTTCTATCCTGAGTTCAGCTCTCATCTTTTCTCTTCTTTCTTTCTGTTCTGATTTCACAGAAAATTAGAAAAATGATTAGTTATTGAAAGGAAAAAGTAAATTTGGAAAATTAGAATTTTATAATGCATTCAATATTTAGTAACATGGCAACTCAAGGTGGAGCTATGGGAGTTTCAAGCTTCCCTTCATCACCTTCATACTTCAGTAGGAATTCCAGAACCAACTCCTCCACCTTCTGTTTGGTATGTACACATTTTTCCATTATAATTTTCTTATATTAGTCTCCTTTCCAACATTTATTCATTAATTTTTATATGGTTACATGCTTCAGAATTAGGTTTTATTTAGAAAGGAAAATTCATGTCAATGGGAGAAAAAATTTATTAAACTAAGCTATAATTATTAGATTTGTTTGATTAATTTTTGGATTTGGGGAGCAAGAACAAGATAGTTTCTGCTAATTGTGGCTTAATAAACCAAAACCACTTACCATATTTTTGTACAGCATATTGCTATCAAGTCTGCAACATCAAGGAGAAGGATAAGTTGTTCTGCTGTGCAAGAATCATCTACTTCTACAGGTAAATACTTACATTTTTGCCATTGATGGATTTGGTTGCCTTTGGATATAGAAGTGATAATAAGAAACTATTTTTCTCATTTGGTTGATTAGTTGCTAGTGATAAAGTTGAAGAAAAGGCAGTAAAGAAAGTTGAAGAAAAGGCAGCAGCACCAAAGCGCAAGCCTGCAAAAGAACCTGTTAAACCACTGCCTCAGTTGATGGAAGAAGATGTAATCCCATCACTGAAAGCAATTCTTGAAACTAAAGAAGATGTTACTGAACTTGAGTTAACTTTCCAAGATAATAGAGTAAGTAATCTTTACTTTTTTAACATCCTTTGATGCAATTCCGTTTGACATTGCTGTTTGGAAGTATTATGTGGAAAATGTTAATTAGGTTTGTGGGTAAAATATAAGTGAGTTGTAAATTATATTCAAATTAACATTTAAGTGCCTCTACAATTCAGACATTTTAGAAATAATCATGACGTCCATAATTTATACTTCCATCTAAATATTAGATTCTTCCGTTCAAAACAAGTAAATTCTTTACTGTCAATTAAACACTTTTTTTAGAAAGAAAAAAGCTCACTTTATGGATGAAAGAACCCGATATTGAGATAAATCATAAGTTAGAGACGTTATAGTTATTTCTCAAATGAAGATGTACTTAAATATTAATTTGAACATAATTTAGTTTATCCTTAGATTTTTCTAGTGTTGTATTGTTTTCTTAAAGTCTGTTTATTCATCGTCAGAGCAAAATAGATTCCATATTTATAATTCAATTCCTTTTGAACTGAAATGACAGTTGGAAGGCTCCTTTAAAAAGAAGGGCAACCCTTACTCATTTTGGGCTTTCTTCCCTAATGGAGACCTAACAGGTACTTGTTCTGTTCACATTTTAGAACTTGCCTCATTAAATTATGTGTGTGAGCTTAGTTTAGCTTCTCTGTTACGGTTGAACAGGTCCAAAAGGATTTTCTCTATCCTCCTATGGCTCAGAAGCAAGCAATGTTGAACCTTTTCTCGTCGATGAAAAGAAAATAACAGCAAAACTTATTGTCTTCTGGGTAGAAAAGCGTTTGGCAGCTCAAGGAATCATTCCAGTTTGGGACAAATAATCATATACAATTGTAAAGTTTCCAAATTCATTCCAAACATTGTAACACAATAACCAAATGCATTACTGTTGCATTTTTGTTCAATGGTTATAATGACATAACATAATTTGTTTATTAAGGTAAATCTCTTTTTAGTATATACATTAAGGTAAAGTTTGATTAAAAACAATTGTAACTTCAAATTAAGTACTAAATTGATCAACAAACTTCAGGCTGAAAGTAATAATTTGGAGATAAAGGACCAAACTGTAAATTAAGACGAACTTCAAAGACCATTTTGTACTTACCATCATAAAAAACATCACTGTAAATTTTTTTTTATATGGGTATTTCATGATGCCTTCATCATTTGCAATATCAAGTATAAATGCATATTACCTAATCTCATTATCCAGTAAATTACAACACAATATCGATTTAAGTGTCACACACATAAAGACCTCTGCAACAAAAATCTCATGACTATATATTCAAGTAGCACAATCAAGGTTTAGAACACTTTGTCACATAAATCACAATTTTTTAACAAAGTAGCATACTTTAGGGTTTTAATAACAGAATAAAACAGGTAATCTTGACTCCTGAGCAACAGTGCTCCAAGCATTTTGCGAATCTCAGATTCAGATACAACATTTCATCTTTTAAGTACATACGGGGACTGTTAGTTGTCGGAATTGGCACTTGCATTCCGCATTGCGCGGCGAAGTTCACTTAAGAAGTCAATTTGTGAACCAGAAGGTGGTGCACCAGCATTTGCTGCAGGCATGAACTGAAAAAGCATATCCAGCAACGTATCATGTGAGAGAGAGAGAGAGAGAGAGAGAGAGGACTTTATGCAGCGGGAGGGAAGATGCACTCACCTGATGAGGAAGTCTAATGTGTCCCCCCCATGCTGGTGCACTACTTCCCAAGTACATAACTGGTCTTTCTGATTAACATAATCCAGATATTAATAATTCAGAAAACAATATTATAATAAATAAGCGAGCCACTAATTATATATCAAAATGATAGCACATATGAACAAATTCTACATGAATTTACTGCAACTTAAAGATACACATTGTTTATTGATTTTGTTGTTTTTATGTCGACAAAAATGATTTTCCTGATGGCTCATAGAAAGTCTAAAAGATGGAGAAGGATCCATTTAGTCAACCAACTAGTTATCGACTAATAGTCTAGTTGTATTGAACCAATTTCGGTTGCCTCAAAAGAACCAAAAAGAGAAGAAATATTGCCTCAGAGTTTCACATCTTTCCCAACTTCAGCAGTAATAACAGGAGATAGAAAAAGTACACATTAGAGAATGAGCAAACGATAACAGTAGATTAAAGTATCAACAATGCTAATGCCCAAAAGTTCCATAAACTATTCTTCACGAGCTTTCCTAAATTTTGGGTTTTCCTATATCTTGCATTGAAATAGTAGTCGAGCAACAGAGAAAGGAAAGGGGGGAAAAAGACCACCACATTCATTAGATAATGACCAAACCAAGATAGTAAACAAACAAAAATGCTGACACATGATGCCTAAAAGTCACAAGACACAAAATTCACAAGCAATGTTTGACCATCCGAAACAAGAATAATTTGGGCTCAATGTGAACTTCACCAAACCAAAATCCACATAAAATAGAGCAAATGACACCTTAAAATGCAGTGGATATCAACAAGACACCAAAGCAAAACCATATATACCACTCAGCCACCATTAAAACACATATGGTCACACCATTCTGCTCAACTTTTTCAGTGAATGATAATCAATTAATTATATACTTTGGTTTTCACTAGAACAAAAACGACCTCCAGTATTCTGTTCTCTTTTCTTGCAGTCTTGTCTGGAGATGAACCTTACAGTCTATCAATGTAGCTAAAATAGACACTATTCCAAATTTTGTGAACCAAGGAAAAAGAACAGGTACCTGGAATTCATTATAATTATACCCTCCCATCATATCGAGGAACGTTGCTTCTCAAATACAAGCAGACACAATACATGGAGCAAATGTTACTGTTGTACACAATCAAGTTGTTCCCAAATGAAAAATACCCATTCATCATTGGAAATCCAGTCAAATCAATGATAGAATAAAAAGACTTCCAAGGTAATTCCACTAACCAGATAAATCTATGGATGCATCATCGTAGTTATGCATTGCCAGTGTCCAGCCTGCACTTAAAATAAATGAAACATAGAGATAAATGGGTCACATATTACCATGCAGGGAGCTTGAGATTCTAAAAATAACTAAAGCGATATCTTAATTTATCAATTAAAATGCTAAAACATAAACAGATTTGAACTTTTGTTTTGCTTTAGGCACTATTTGTGCTGAAATTCCACATAAACACGATACATCCCAAACAACAGAAGACTTCAAAGTTCAAACTACAAGAGTTTTCATCAAGGAAACTGAAATTTTCTACAAATGCACAGTAAAAAAGATTAAATGGAAAGGACAAAGTAAACAAGTGGCACCAATCACTTCATTCCAATTCAAACAAATTGGTAGGTCAAGTTCATCTACACCATCATATAAATCTAGTGCATTCTAAACCATGATTTCTATCCGCCATCTACATATTATGTTTGGCATGGAACACGCTAGAGGCCAGATATTCATTTCTCAGAATTCACCAATCCAGGAAGTAAAAACATATGCATTGATTGAACTAGAACACATTCTGTCATGGGACTAAATGATCAACAAATATACTAAGTAAAATGCATTTGTAATTTGAAAAACATCAAGCGTTAAATACTTCTCTGAGTGATTGTTATTTTCATTGTTAAATAGATTGGCACTCTAAACATTTAACTGTATTGAACCTACTGATTGAAGAAAGCAACAAGGTAATCAATAAAATTGCTTGCTGAACATTAGATCTTTTCAGAGAAACTGCAGTATGCACTTACGATCATTCAACAGTTGAGCTGCCTCACTGCGAGAACAGCCCTCTAAAGCAATTAAGCCTGGTCGAGAATTCCCCTTCAGGAAATTGCTGCTCCCTACATCACCATGATCTACAACAGGCATATTTCTTGAAGGGGGATGCTGTTGGTTCTTCTCTGCCTCATTTGCATAAAGACTGTTACTTCGATCAAATCGTTCTGCAAAGTGAACACAACTTAACCCCTTCATCATTTGGGGTCCAAGATCTAATATACAGATAAATACAAAGAACTTTCCATATAAAGAACTACTGCAGTTTAGACCACAGTAAGAGAAGTACATTGAAGAATGGGAAGATGAAAAATGTCCGCAATAACCAGCAATGCCACACAGAGGTTGAGAAAATGAGCATGGTAAACATGGAAATTTAGTCCACATCAGCAGTAACCTTTCAAATGATTGTAAAAATAGAGAAATTGAGGATAAATGAAGCACATAGAACAAGATAGAAAAAAAATTCAAAACTTCAGGCAATAAACATTAATTTTCAAGAGCAAAGGGTTGGCTCCAAAACTTTATGATGTCTAGAACAAGATAATCAAGTAAGAGATGTGGAGAAGCAATGACACGTTAGCAAAACATATGATAATATTACAATTTACAACTACCAAGTTGACATGTTATCAACTACCAAGATATAAATATCTAAAGCTTGACAGTAGAAATATTTTCGCATACGTCTACTCAAACGCATTTCTAGACATTTATGCCATGTTTGGAAAACTGTAATGCAACGCAATGTAAAGTAATCAAAAGCATTTCTAGTGTAAACATTATACTAAAAGTACCTTTAATTACATTACATTATGTTCCATTACAACTCACCAAACATAATCTAAGATCAATGTACTCCTAAAATGTGAACTTCACAATTTTACCATGCATGACTACTAACTACACTTGGCTCTATCCCTTTCCAACAATATACAACTTTCCCCTTTAAAGTAATCCCCCAAATAACAAACAAACTCCTCTTAACTTAACTAAGAAAAAAAGTCAAACAAATCCCTTCTCAATGGCCAGAAAAATTTATCATAATGTATTCACAAAAGTTTAAAGTATAAATTGACAAAACACTTAACCAAATGCAGCAGGCCAGGTACAAGACACATCACCTATCATGTCATTTTTAAGCCCCTCTAAAGAAAGCCTAATTGTTAGAATCACACATGTCTTAGTTTTATTAATTCTTATGTGAAGCTCAATGCACAAATAGTTCTATAACACAAATTCACTCCTTTCAATCTAAAGCATTGTACTTCTCCATTCCTATTTTCCAGCTAACCAAATTTGACACAAGGTGTATGAGCAATTGCATATGATTTAGCTTTGGTCTTCCAGACACATTGATTTATTTCATTAATGTTAATTAAAAAAAAAGTAAAAAGTCACCTAACAACTCCATAAACAAAGAGATAAAAAGTGGCCTGAAATTATGTGTCTTTGGATTGAGCTTGAACAAGTCCACAAAAGGCACCACTTAAAGAAGTTAAGTAATAAACAAGTCCGATCTCTGGAATTAAGCTAGTGAAAAAGTTTCATTCAAATTGAATTGAGTTTTAAAAAAAACACTGAACAGCAAAATCATAAATGCAGTTCAACAATATTTCTAACAAAAAACTGTAACTTATAAACCTAAAGCTCAATAAAATAACAACTTAAATTTAAAAATTAAACATAAAAAAAAAAGAGACAAAAAGAGAGAAACCGACCTCCTGATTTGCGCCTGTTAAGAGAACGGTTTCTGCAAATTTTGAAACAGAAAGACTTTATCGCTTATTCTATGGTCACATAACACATACATGAAAATAGATTTAGAGATGCATAAAAAGCAAAGAAAAGTTGCCTTTGATTGGGAGGAGCATAGCGCTTGACGACGCTGGTGGAATCAGGCTGAGCTGCCGGTGTAGGGTTTTCCAGCATCTCTCTCCTCTCCGCTCAAACGTCTTAACCGGAGTCTACCGCTACACCTGTACCTCCTGGTCTGGATTCGATCCACGAGGTCTGTGGGTTTGAGTCTTCTGCTAGTTCTACGCGTTCTCTAAACACTGGCTTTGCCCAATCATCTGCATTTGTTCGAAATTGCATTTCATCCACTGCTTTCACTATTTTCACTTTGACCCCACTACCACTTTTCATTTGACCTTTTAGGTCTAGAAAGTTAGCTCTTTCAATTTTTAGATTTTGTAATTAAAAAAGTAATTTTTTAACCAAAAGCTTACATTAAAAAAATATATCGTTGACCCCGAGTTGAGATAGGATGATACAGATTCCTTTTCCCTTAATAAGAGATCTTAAGTTCGACTTTTGGATATAGCGTAAGGACGAAGTGCCTCCTTTGTTCGAAATTGCATTTCATCCACTGCTTTCACTATTTTCACTTTGACCCCACTACCACTTTTCATTTGACCTTTTAGGTCTAGAAAGTTAGCTCTTTCAATTTTTAGATTTTGTAATTAAAAAAGTAATTTTTTAACCAAAAGCTTACATTAAAAAAATATATCGTTGACCCCGAGTTGAGATAGGATGATACAGATTCCTTTTCCCTTAATAAGAGATTAATTAAAAAAGTAATTTTTTAACCAAAAGCTTACATTAAAAAAATATATCGTTGACCCCGAGTTGAGATAGGATGATACAGATTCCTTTTCCCTTAATAAGAGATTTTAAATTCGACTTTTGGATATAGCGTAAGGAGGAAGTGCCTCCTTTATAGACCTATCCAGTACGAATTTTGATTAATTTACCTCCACTCAAGAGGGAGCATTTTGCTCTCTTTTGTTGGCCTGCCTGTGGCTAGATTAATTGAACTGGATGGTTAAAATAAAAATATATATATACTTAGCGTTTTTCTTCCTTTGTGGATCTGCGCAACACTAAATTAATTAGGCCGATGGGTTTCCAACACGGTTAAAATTAATATATATATATGCACACACACACACCGTTGAATTCAAATTAGGAAAGATTATTATTTCGTCCCTGAAGTTTACCATAATTATTTAAGTAGTCCTCGACATTTATACATATATTTCGACATTTATACATATATTTATAACGTTCTTGAGGTTTGCCACCATCATATTAATTGGTCATTCTGTCAAAAAAATACATTTTTTCCGTTAATTTTGAGAGGAAAAGACGAAATTACCCTTTGAAAAAATAATTATTTCGTCCCTGAGGTTTGCCATAATTATTAAGTAGTCTCTGACATTTATATAAATATTTATAACGTCCCTGAGGTTTATTCCGTCATATTAATTGGTTGTTCCATAAAAAAATACACTTTTTCCGTTAATTTTGAGCGGAAAAGATGAAATTATCCTTTATAAGTTTTCATTGACATTATTATTAATCCCTTTCCTCTTCCTTTCCTCTAAAATATCTAAAACCTTAAATTTTCAAACCATCTTACTCAACACCAAATGCGGTCTTCATTGCCACCAACTATGTCTCTGTCAAGTATCATCTCCATGACCAGATCACCAAACAAACTAAAAAGAAAAATAATTATTTCGTCGCTGAGGTTTTGCCCATAATTATTTAAGTATCCGCTATTTTCAAATATTTATAACGTCCCTGAGGTTGAATTTCCGTCATACTTACTTGGTCCTTCCGATCCAAAAAACATCTTTTTTTTGCTGTTAATTTTTAATAGAATGAATCAAACAAACTACCCTAAATCCTCTAATCAAGGAGAGAGAGATAAATGGATGACGGGTGATGATGGTTTGATTGAGTTTGGATGTTGGGTTTTAGTTTTGGTGGTGATCTGGTTATGGAGATAATAGTTGTCATTGACACGGTGGTGGCAATGAAGACCGTGTTGGGTTGAGGAAGATGATGAAAATGTGAGTTTTAAGTATTTTAGAGGAAAGAGACTAATAATAATGTTAATGAAAACTTATAAGTTATAATTTCATCTTTTTCACTCAAAATTAATGGAAAAAGTGTACTTTTTTTTATGGAAGGACCAATTAATATGATAGAAGTAAACCTCAGGGACGTTATAAATATTTGTATAAATGCAGGGACGTTATAAATATTTGTATAAATGTCGGAGACTACTTAATAATTATGGCAAACCTCAGGGACGAAATAATTATTTTTCCAAAGGATAATTTTGACTTTTCTTCTCAAAATTAACGGAAAAATGTATTTTTTTGATGGAAGGGCCAATTAATATAACAGTGGCAAACCTCAGGATGTTATAAATATATGTATAAATGTCAGGAACTACTTAAATAATTATGACAAACATCAGGAATGAAATAATAATTTTCCCTTCAAATTAATTATAAATCATTAAACTGAGATTTTGTAACTAACGAGTGATTTTTAAACCAAAAGCTAACGTTTACAATGTTGAATTTCAAAATAATTACAGTGTTCTTTATATTTAAATTTTGAGATTTTGTAATTAAAGGTGATTTATTTTTGAGGATCATTAGAAAGTGACTACAAAAAAGTGATTTTTGAACCAAAAACTTACACTAAAAATAAAATATTATTGAATTTCAAAATTATTGCAAAGTATTCTTTATATTAAATATAATTTTCATTTTTTTAACATTTTTAATCAATATACACACTCATAAACGCAGAGCTAATTACAAATTAACTCAAAATAACACAAATAATAAAAAAATATGTGGTTATTTTTATTTTTTTCACAACTCAAATCCATGACTTACATCCAGTAAGTTTACCATTAAAGAAAAAGCCACCCTCATATTCACATGTATATAGTAATAATATAAATTATACTAATAAGTTTGATTTCAGCCAGGACTTGCACAAAAATTACTGTGCTATCAAGACGAGATTATGATCGAAACCTGACACAACTTGTAAAACTTGACAACCTTCTAAACTGTCAAGCAAAATTGGGTCAGCTTCATCGGCAGAACTCCCTAGCCCGAGTCTGCCATTCTTACCACAACCCCAAACCCACACCTCCTTTTTGGATGTGAGAGCAACGGAATGTGCTCGCCCTCCAGACACTGAAACAGGACCTTCCCCTGCCAATCCCTCAACCTCCAATGGGATGTTGTCCGGCCCTAGCCTTCCTAGCTGGGAGCTTCGGTTCCATCCCCATGAAACAATGCTTGTGGCATCTGATGATGCAACTCCACAAATTGCCAAAGAATGGCCAAGACCTGATGCTATTGATAGCGGATAAAAGTCGATATCAACTGGAAACAGTCCCATTTCACAATTTGCTCTGCCCAACTGACCATATATATTGCTTCCGGAGCTCAATAAAGTGCCATCACCTGAAATAAGAGAATCCAAATAAATGAGCAACACAAGCGCTATTAGTTATTTTCGTGATTTAAATTTTAATAGCATTAATGAATTGTTAAAGACCATTTATAATATTACTTACGGCAAAGAACCAAAGAATGATCGAGCCCACAAGAAATGTCTACAACTTCAGTACCACGTAATTCTTCAACTAAAAAAGGATCCCAAACTATTGGCATGTCTTTTTCCTTCTCCATTCCTTCTAAAACCAATCTTTCAGCAGCTTCAAGCTTTGATCTTGGGAGTTGTTGATTAGGTTTAACAATATCGGCACTTGAATCTAGTGGAGACACCTCTACTGCTCCTGTGATCTTTCCTAACCTACCATCAGCTGAATAACCCCAACCAAATAACTTTCCGTCCTCAGTTAGTGCAAGGGCATGACCCCAACCAAATGAGACCTGTTAAAGCAAAAACGCACTCAAATAACTTCCCATCAAACAAATAGAAATGACTTCAAGTTTGCTATATTCGTATCAATACGAGTATATCAGGCTTGGATTACTAAAAATATCTACCTTTCAAGTGTCTACCTTAGCTATCTTCTCTCCTCCAAGTGCTTCAACTTTGGAAGGCACTAAAGCCTCTGTGATTCCTTTACCCAGACCAAGTTGACCCCGTTTAGACTTCCCCCAAACCCACAAAGAGCCATCATTTACAATGGCTGCAGAGACAACACCAGATGCAGATGCAGAAAGGACTTGGACTTGATTCAACCCTTCCACCCTCTTTGATTCATTCCATGTATCTCTACTAAAATCAAAACTTTGTAGTCAGCAATTTGCGCCTCTTAATGTACATATAAGCATCAAAATTGAAGGAGAATTTGCTTCACATAAATGTATCAATCATTGAGAAATTAAAATATTAAAATTTTTTATCTCATAAGACCATAAAAACTATTAAAAAATTTTATAATTTCAAAATTTTATTATTAAATATAAAAAATATAAAAAAAATATAAATTATGAAACCCCCCCCCCCCCCCCCTAAAAAAAAGAAAAAAAAAACTTTACAAAAAATCTATTATTGTATCCAAAGCTTCTGAATAGCCTTTATTTTACCTTTATTTCAATAATTGGTTTCAATTTTACTAATACGCAAAACTATAATTTTTCATAATTGACAAGAGATTGATGAAATATTAAGATAGAGTTGAGTTCAGTGAGGGGTAGCCAAGAATAATAATTATTATAAAGTAGGTCACGGTTCCTTTCAATTTTCATTAAAATAGTCACAATTGCAATATTGACAAGAGCTTGATGAAATATTATGATAGAGTTGAGTTCAGTGATGGGTAGCCAAGAACAATAATTATTATAAAGTAGGTTACTTTTCCTTTCAATTTTCATTAAAATAGTCACAATTGCAACAAAATTTCAAAAAAAAAAAAAAAAAAAAAAAAAAAAAAAAAAGAAAAGAAAAAAGAAAAAACAAGTTAAGAGTATACTTTTGAGAGCTTTAAAAAAAAAAAAAAAAAAAAAAAAAAAAGAAGAAGAAAAGAAAAACAAGTTAAGATATACTTTGAGAGCTTTTGATATAATCACAATTTTTCAATTATTTTTTTGGTCATAAAACCCTTCCCTTAAACTAGAATTGACATTCTTGGTTGCTTAAATTTAATTCATTGCAAAAAAATCTTACTTCGCTACATGTAATTATTCATTAAGGATTAATCAATGTGGTAATATTTATAATTAAAGAATCAAACCGGAAATAACACAAACAGTTGGCAGGCATAAAAACATAAACAGGCTTTGGAAAAATCACAGCCACGCATCAACAAGCTTCAATTATATGCAGAACAATAACTATATCCAGATGTTTTTTTGAGTTTAATTTAACCTGGAGGCGGAAGGGTCACGGCCGAGCTGAGCTTCATGGTTGCGACCCCATGCCCAGAGCTCTCCTGCAGAAGTAACAGCAAGAGAATGGTAGTGGCCAGCGGCGACTCCGATAATATCGGAAGGCAGGCTAGGAATGCGAGTGGGCTCGTAGGCATCGGTTCCTAGGCCAGTAAGAGAGGTAGGAAGTCCCAAGGCTCCATGACTGCCATCTCCAAAGCTCATAACAGTTGTAGCCGTATTAGTACTTTTACATCTTCTTGCTGTTTTACATATAATGGGATTGAGAAGCTTCCGGTTTCTCTTTAAGATCTCACCAATTGCTAGCATTTTCTTCTTGCATTTGTATCATTTAGGTGCTCGATCGTCAAACTTCTGTCAAATGGCAGCAATTTTGTTTTTTAAAATTAAACCTGCTGTGTGCTTTATAATTCAGATGTAAGGTTTTTTATTTTCTATTTTATATAATTTGCGTCCCAGTTTTATAAATTTTTCCATTTTAATATTTTAATTTTATTTTGTATAAATTAAATGTTTATGCTAATAAGTAATATTAATATCTCAATTTTAATATTTTAAGGATGAGATAAGATGGCAAAGATTTTTTTTTACCTTAACCAGAAATTTTGAGTTCGGGCTTTGGTTATAGAGTTCCTTTAAATACTTGATATTTTAAGCAAAATAAATTTTTTATTCGAACATGAAACTATTGTCAAATCGTATATGCAGTTATGACTTAATGCCTTGGTGTGCTATTAATCTCAAATATTGGACCTTGATAATAAGATGTTTTCATTTGTAATCAAATCCCCAAAACGTTAGCTCTAATGACAGTGCAAAGGCAAACAGAAGCTTCAAGAGCAACCAGATTACCAAGAAGGCTACAGCAAGCACTATTTGGTGGGATTTCAATAAGCCCTGATACATTTGCACATACCTTCAAATTTAAGGTATCTATAAGACAAGTGGTAGAGTTGACCAAAGTGAAGAAGAGGAAGTTAAGGGAGAGACAGAAGGCAATTGAGGCTATATTTCTTGAACTTAATACCATTATTTCTTATGGGATGGTTATTTCATATGTTAAATATTTTTTGTTATGGTTTTGTGAAATTGATGAGAAGTGATCTTGGTTTAAGGGTTTTTATAAAGGGATATTAAACATTGCATACGATTAGAAAATTCTGGAGTTGGAATTTTGTGATTAGGTTAAGATGTTAATGGTTGGCAACATTATATGATTAAGCGTATATATAAACATTTATATGATTAAGGATATGTATATACATGCTTTTGTAAGAGTTCTTATATAGGGCTTGTGATTAGGATAGAAGATGGTAAAGGTTGGTAATTACATCATTAAGGACACATATTAATTTTTATAAGAGTTTTCAAGACCTAAATTTTAATTATCTCAAGAACGTTATACATATTGATAATATATGCGGATTTTTTTTTTTGTTTAATAGTAAAATATTATTACGAGTCAATTTTTTTTTATATGGTATAAAGTTTAAATCGTCATTGATAATCTAATCAAAATATTAATCGATCAAACTCGAATTAATAAGATTGAAAATTTATCCATTTACTAACTAAATTCAACTCTTGGCTAATGAGTATTGAACCTTGAGTGATTAAATAATTAAGGACATTTGATTATATATATATAAATACATATTAGGTAAATATAAAAAAATATGGGCATTATGTAATTTTAGTGAAGTGTTTTTTTAAATGATAATTTCATATTAGGTATTTATAAGATGATGATATTATAAGAATGTTCCCAACTAAAAATAAATTCAGGCCAATAATAAAAAAGTAGTTATATTTGTTCTTTTTTTTATTGTCATCTCAGCCATTTATGCCATATAATCTCAATCCCACTCAAATGATCAAGTTAAGTCTAGCATTGACTAAAATTGACCTTAAAGTCATAAATTTATACATTGATAAATTGGTTACACAACACATTTTGCAATTACCATGTTTTTTATGATAAATACTTGCATGCAATGACTGTGAAGTGAAGTAGAATTTTTCTGACTGCAACTTAGGCTGAAAGCTATTCCTCTAGCTAGTTGATATTACAAAAGATGTTATTTATCTATTCTAAATAAAATATGTGGCTCGTGGTTTTAATATATGAGATATTGAAGTAAATTAAATTCTTATACTGTCTTATTGTTAATGCTAATATCTACTATAAGCCTTATTACAACTTTGTTTTCTTGACGTACCATGCAAAATTGATGCATACCAAATTTTCTCTAAGATGAAAGACTCATTATAAAAATAAATTTTTTATCGCAGTTCTTCCTCAAATTAAAAAATTTTTGCAATAAAAATACAAAACACTAGAAAAATATTTTATCTTTTGTCACATATCTTGTTAGACCAAAGAATTCCTGCAACAAAGTGATAAGAAAAATCTATGATAAGGATCAATATAGCATAATCAGCATCAGAATCTGCAGGATTGACATCAACATTTGCAAGAGAGATTGCTAAGAGAAGTTTATAGTCTGATACAAAATGTGAAAGGAGTATAGAGTTTGAGATAAATACGAAAATATTTATCTGCAAATTTAAAAAAAAGGAGTATGCGCATTAGTTCGGGAGGAACCAAAAAAATCATTTTTAAATGCATTGAAGCAAACAATTAGGAAAATTCATATTTTGCTTGTTGAATGTAATTATATTTCAATCAAATTGACTTTTTTTTTTTAGTTGTTTGCTCTTATGATTTTTTTTTTAATTATATTTGTATTTTATTGCAATGAAAGAAAATTGGCTAAAGCAAGGCTTCTTTAACATCTTAAGCAATCCAATCAAATAGAATCATATTATTAATAAATTTGACACTAATAACTTAAAATTAGAAATAATCAAAAGAAAATGGTATATTCAAAATACGTAAATTCTTATCACTAAAAAAAGAGGGGGAAAATAATATAGATAAAAATTATTTATCTTTATTTTTATATTTTAAGGAAGTCAAAATTAACACCTTGTAATATTAAATATCCTAACATCTCATTATGCTCTTATATGTTTTAATAATATAGACCATAGACAAAAATATAATAAAAATTATATATAAGAAAAAAAAATTACAATTACTTATAATATAGATAAAAATTAATAAATTATATGTAAAAAAATTAAATCACGATCGTGTACAATGATGCAAAACACCTTAAAAAAAAGTATATATATATATATATTAAAGACAAAGTCGCTGTAAAATTAGGAATTACGGACATCAAATATTTTAAACAAATAGTAACTTTCTGATTAGTGTATAATAAAAGAAACAAATTCATATCTACCATATCAGCAAATTTAAACTTAAATTTTTATTTGAAATTTAATCCACTATAGAATTGCAAAAACGGTTCAAATACAAAGTTTTTAAAATTTAAAAGTTAGATGATAAAATTATAGTCCTCATATTATAGTGGAATTATCTAAGCAAAATAATAATAAAAAAAATTCACACGGTGCCAAGGCCTCTGGCACCCATGTGGCGTCTCATAATTGGCCATATTTCGAGGGTCTTTGTATATACAAGGGTCTCGCACAATTATATATAAGCTCAAGGCCTTAGGGCGTCTCGGGCAGCATAAAACTGCTTATACCGAAACCTTCACTTGAGAAGAGGTGCGCACTATAGGCCTTCGATCCTATAGTGTCCATAAAGTTCCTCTATAGAGATATCAACCTCTTTTGATAGAACATATGCCCACAGGCTTTCCGGGACGGCGGAGAGCCTTACGGGTCTCCCCTCTCATATTCTTGGTCCAATAATCTTACTTTGCCCATAGGATCACCATGGTACGGCACCATGGGTAGTAATATCAACTTTTATTGAATGAAATCCAAACAACAAATTCCAATGTGACTTGAGTCTGAGGAAAATGTCTTTTATTACTAAAGATTCGTAAAATGCAAATCAAACAAAAAATACATAACATAAAATAATAATAATAATAATAATACTGAGTAAGAAGGCAAGAGCCTTCTTCTATGGGAGTATCAAAATAGACAAAAAGAAACAAACAACATCATAACTAGTTGAATCCTTCTGGAAACTTCTTTGCCACATTTATTGAGCAACAAGCTCAAGCCAATAGGAATACTTGGGTGGGATTTTTATAAGCCAAGTTAATAAGATAACTCTTGGTCAGTGATTAAATAATTAAGTACTTGTGATTTATAAAAACTATAGCCATTAATATATACATTTAATGATTTTTTTTTAAATAACAATTCATATTAGGTATTATAAGATGATATATTATAAATATTCCTATAGCTAATTTATATATAATAAAATTTCTCTCAGTCACACCTCATCCATTTAATTCCACTAATTATATATAATTGGCTCAAATATTTTTTTTCAGAAATATTATTTTCTCTCATTGAAATGGTCAAGTAAAGCCTAGCATTGGCTAGAATTTTCTCAAATTGATTACACAACAAGAAATATTTTGCTCTTTACCATGTTTTTTTTTTTATTTTTATTTTTATGATAAATACTCTGCGATCAATGAGTATGAAATGAAGGAGACTTGCATTCAATAAAAAAAATTTTATTCTAATATTCGTGACTGCAACTTATATTGGAATGTATTTCCCTAGCTAATTGATATTACAAGAAGACATAGCTTGTTTGAGATATTGAAGGAAATTAAAATTTTCTTTTGAAATAAATATTGAGAAAACAAAAGTGAAACGTTTGCTCAATTTTTTTTTTTTAAATTATAGATTTAAATAAAGAAAATTAAAAAAAATTTAAATAAAATAACCGGTGACCGCTGCAGAAACTGCAATGCCAATAGTTGAGATTTCAAAAACAGTAGCACCGCTTGCAGCTGCAGTTGGTGATTCAGCAGAAGGGCCTTGCTCAGTTGATGATGCACCACCGGATGGTCCTTCAGCGTCTCCTGGTGCACCTGCAGCATCATCACCGGGTGCGGCGGCAGCAGGGGTTGTTGCAGCATCGGTTTTGGCAGCACCGGTTTTGGCAGCACCTTCAGCAGCGGGACCAGCTGAAACAACACCAACAATGGCGACCAAAAGGAGGGCAACAATAACAATCTTGCTTGCCATTTTATTGAAAGAAAGATTTTTTTTTGAGTTTTTGTGTTAAGAGAATTTTTTATTGTTTTTTTTTTTTATTTTTTATTATTGAATGATGAGAACTCTTTAACACTTGATGAGATAGAGAGATTGGAATGGTTTATATAGTTGTTTGCTGAGAGAACAATGGAAGATTGCAACCGAAAAATTTGAAAGGGATAGCCATCAGATTTTCATATCTTTATTTAGTTAATTTTATTTTACATGTTTTTTTTATTATCACCATATAATTTATCTATATTAAAAAATAAAATAAATAAAGTCACGCAAAGTTTGTTGCTTAATTTTAGGATATACCAAATTAAGCTTTTGAAAATTTCTCCTCACTAAAAACAACTAATGAATTCAAAATATAGACGAATTTGTGTTATGTTTAGTATAGACGAATTCAAAATATAGAATTTATTTGTAAGTAAATTTAAATAAAATTTTATTCTAAAAAAATAGATAAAAAATTCATTCGAAAATGACTTTTTCATATTTTCTTTGTTTAATTTAAAACATACAATTTAATTAATTTTTATATTATTATATTTGGAATAAATTTAGAACTAAAAAATCAATTGCTATTATTTCTTGAAATACTATTGATATAATAATTTTATGAAAATAAATAATAAATATCAATTCTATTTATTTTATAATACATAATAATTTTATTTATGTTTTCTAATTAAAATAATCTATAATACCCAAACAGTATAAGTCAAACTATAAATATAGATAAATATTATTCAAGTTTAATATAATACATTTTTTCATTCTTGATAATGACGAGATTATTATTTATTAAATTTATAAATTATTTTATGTAACAAAATCTTAAAAAGCTTCACTAGATACAGAAACCTTAATGAAAATAAATTGAAACTATTGGTGAAGACTGAAATAAAAAAACCTGAAAGAACAAAATATTTTCATTCCACAAATACAAGTGTAAGCTAGAAAATATCGAACCGAACCAGCTTGGTTCAATTGGTTCTTGAGTTAACCGACCTGTCTGTCCAACCCTATTCAAATGGACAACTAATCAACTAGAGCCATAGGTACGCATAATACGACATGTAGGAAAAAAATAAGAACGGAATAGGAAATAAGACATAGTTTTATATCATAAAAATTTGGAAATAAGACATAATTTTATATCATAATTTTAAATTTCAATCCAATTCATTTAAATTAAAATCTTTTTGCTAACACCATTGGGTATAAATGAACTCAAAACGTGAAATTTTTTTATAAATAAATGCTAGGTATAATTCATTTGTAAATGAAATTTTTATATTTAGAATAAATTTAAAAATCAAAAATTCATTTTTTTTTCTAAAATATTCTTAATGTAATAATTTTAGAAAACTAAAAGGACGAAGAGTTTGTCATAAGTTTGGGTTATTTAAGTTTGTAGGATTATTTCGAAATTCTATCTTCTTCTTATTGAATTTGGTTTAGTTATATTTAAATTTATAAAATTGAATTCTTCATTTTTTTTTTCATACCAAACACAAAAATTTAGATTCATAAATAAATTGCACAAAATTTTAAAGTATTTTTTTATTCCTGCGGTAGAAGTTAAACTGAACCAAAAATTTAAAATTAATAACTAAATTGAACTAGTTAATAAAAAAAAAAAAACAAATTAAGATATTGAACTAGACCAATTTAATTTTAGTTTTTAGATTATAACCATTTCATGCTCACCCTCATTTTCAAATAATCCAAATTTATTTCAATATTGGCTAGAATTAACCTGAAAGTCATTTCTATACCTTCTCAAATTGGTTACACAATATAAAATATATTACTCTTTACCATGTTTTTTCATGATAAATAATTGCATGCAATGAGTATAATTAATAAAACTCATTAATATGGATTTTTTTGTCTTCAAAAAAAAATTTTTTTTTGTTTAATTTCCACAAAACAATATATGTGTTTGTTTGGGCAAAATATTTTATCTTTTAGGAAAATTAAAATGTACTAAACTATATATGTGTGTGTGTGTGTGTGTGTGTGTGTGTGTGTGTGTGTGTGTGTGTGTGTCTTATTTGGATTGCAAGTAACCATATAATTTTTTTTTTTTGGCCAACTAAACTATTATGTTGTGTGTGTGTGTGTGTGTGTGTTTGTGATGTGTGTCGTTTGTGTTGTGTGTGTCTTATTTGGATTTGCAAGTAACCATATAATTTTTCTTTTTTGGCCAGTTCCCTAACTTACTCTAATATTTTACTTTATGTGTGTGTGTGTGTGTGTGTGTGTGTCTTATTTGGATTGCAAGTAACCATATAATTTTTTTTTTTTGGCCAATCCTAACTTACTCTAATATTTTACTTTATGTTAAAAAAAAATTATTGTACTATTTTTAAATTTTAGAAAATAAATAAACAAACATCCACCTATAGAAAATATTGCAATCTCATGAAACTAGATCTAGATATTTTTCCCAGGCCTATAGCAATGTTAGGGGAAGAATAATGGTGGAAAGATTGCCATGTGTCAAAGGAGTTCCTCAAATCAACTACACTGTGATGACAATATCCATTATCCAAATGATGAAGCCAGGTGTGAAATCCTAGTTGGCCAGCCAGATCCTAACCTAATCTAAAAGGCTGGGCCAACTCTCATATCAGCCAAGATTTGAAGCCCACAAGTAGTGGTTTACCTTACTTAGGCCCTTATTTCCTTCCTTCCTGCACTTTGCTTTGTGTTTAATCATTAGGCAGCCAATAGCTCAGAAAGAAAAAAAAAATGGCAGCACAAGCACTTGTTTCATCTTCTCTTACCTCTTCAGTTGAAACTGCTAGACAAATTTTAGGTGGAAGACCAAACCATTCCTCAAGAAAGAGCTCCTTTATTGTTAGGGCTTCTTCTACTCCTCCTGTTAAGGTATCTCTGTTTGATATTGAGGTTGAAATTATTCTTTAAAAACTATTATTTTGGATACTGATGAAAGTACTGATTTCAAAATTTGATTCATTGGTAATTTTAAGAATTTTTTATGATTAAAAACACATGTTATTTACTTTAATAAATATATATTTGCCTAAAAAAGTTTAGTCATGTGAATTTGTTTTTTTTTAATCTCAGCAAGGAGCTAACAGACAGTTATGGTTTGCTTCCAAGCAAAGCCTGTCTTACTTGGATGGCAGGTAATTCTGCAATTTCATCATCTTAATAAGCATGTTAATGATCTTAAGATTTTTAAATATTGCACTTAAGTCCCTCAAAATCTTTAGTTTGTAATTAACTCTCGAAAACAAATTGACATTTAGTTGACTTTCTAATGAAACTTTATTAACACAGCCTACCAGGTGACTATGGTTTTGACCCACTTGGTCTGTCAGACCCTGAAGGAACAGGAGGATTCATTGAGCCAAAATGGTTAGCCTATGGTGAAATCATCAATGGTAGATATGCAATGTTAGGAGCTGTAGGTGCTATTGCACCAGAAATTCTAGGCAAGGCAGGTCTAATCCCTGAAGAGACAGCCCTCCCATGGTTCAAAACTGGTGTAATCCCACCTGCAGGAACATACAACTACTGGGCAGATCCATACACACTATTTGTGCTAGAAATGGCACTAATGGGATTTGCAGAGCACAGGAGATTTCAAGATTGGGCAAAACCAGGCTCTATGGGCAAACAGTATTTCTTAGGGTTTGAGAAGTATTTGGGTGGTTCCGGCGACCCGGCATACCCCGGTGGACCCCTTTTTAACCCTCTAGGGTTTGGAAAAGATGAGAAATCAATGAAAGATTTGAAGCTCAAAGAAGTTAAAAATGGAAGACTGGCCATGTTGGCAATATTGGGTTACTTTGTACAAGGTCTTGTGACAGGAGTTGGACCATACCAAAATCTGTTGGATCACTTGGCTGATCCTGTTAACAACAATATATTGACAAGCCTTAAGTTCCATTAGGGAATTTATTCTTGTCTATTCAGGGATTTGGAATTGCATATGCATTTATATATCCCTTTTCCCTTTTGTCTCTCTTTTTCTTTCCACTCCTACTCATTGTAACCATCTGTGTGAAACAAAAAGCCCTATTGTAATTTCATGTAAGAAAGCACATGTTAAATGCTAAGATGAAGATAGACCCTCTAATTTTTACTGTCTTGTTTCTGTAGATACAATCATGCAAATTAGATTTCTCTATTAAGCACTTGGTCTTCAACTTTTGATGCTAATAATTTGTTTGGTAAACCATAACGAGACGTAACGTAATAAAAAATATTTAGTGTAAATATTTTGAACCATCAATGTAAAAAAAACAACACGAAGAAGAAGAGTTCAAAAAGATTGCCCAACTTAAATGAACACATAGTGTAACACAGACCACTATCACAAACAATAATGAGTAGGACTAGGGCAATGTCCTACTCCTATACATTATTTTGCTGTGGGACGATCAGTTTAGGATTATCCCTTTGTTTTTTTCTCTATTAAACTTGTAAAAAATTATGCTGTAATAAAATAAGAAACAATATTCATAGTGATCTAAGACGATATCAAAACATTCTATTCTACCACATGGGCTTGAAGTAACCATTGCAGGAAGACCTGCTGACCGCTGAGACCATCAAATGATAAAAATCCAAAACACGCCCTCAACCTCAGAATGACATACAAAGTCAAATGTCTACCCCCATAAGCCGAAACAGATTAATGGACACAATCACCCCAAGTTAAGCAGTCTGTGCCACAGGTTCATCTGCACTTGATGCTTCTAGCCTGCAAACCACGTTCAAAGTAACAGATATAAATTGGGCTTCTGTAT
This sequence comes from Jatropha curcas, assembly GCF_014843425.1. Next base: position 272,221 of record NW_023590999.1, read on the forward strand.
CAGGGAAAGCAAGGTTCTTCTACTGGCCATATTACCTTATCAAAACTAAAGCAGTTGTTTATTTCAAAGCAGCCACCAAAGAGAGAATAAAAAAAGATGCAAAGAGTACCACTTTAAACGCACACTCACAATAGGTATTTCAGTCAGATAAGGCATCCAGCAATATGTTACTGTTACAGCATTCACAATATGCATGCATAAAGTGCCACCAGACTAACTGAAAATGTCCTCAAAGGATTATACCAGACACGGGATTTAATTCCCACCTTTGTGATGTCTGGACTTTATTTAAGCAATGTAAATAATTATCTGTTGCTATCAATAGTTCAGATACCAAGCAAGCGGCAAACGAAGAATCAGGAATAAATTCTGGAAACAGTTACGTCCTGGTTTCTACCTCTTATATTTCACCATAAGTAAAAGAAGCGCTGAACTCCCTACCTTTGAATTCCTTCTCCAACTTCCATTCTGAAGAAGTTCCCTACCTTCACAGTTGAGCCCACAAGCTTGGATAGAGTGTTCAACAACATCTGTAAATACCAGAAAGTCTCAGGCATAAATTTATAAATCTAATTTACAAATTTATAAATCTAATTTACATGTGCATTTGCATGAACACAAGAGGGAGAGAGCACAGACAGATAGAGATACAGATCTTATGCAATATTTTCCAGCGTACCTGCACATTTATACCATCATTAAGTGCAAACTTTTGCTCCATAAGAACAACCTCCTCATAGTACTTACGCAGACGACCTTCTACCATTTTCTCTATTGCCATCTGAGACTTCCCTGTACTTTCTGCCTGTCATTTAAATCAAATTGATTGTTAAAATCTTTAATTAGCAAAACTAAGGTGATTGACAATTAGTTGGAACATAAATCATAAAGACAACCACCATGCTTGGCACAACCTCAGCCTCTCCAAATAATAATAATAACTACAATAAGTGTTGACTGAAACACTCGTTATAATCATCAGCTCGCCTTGAATGACAAAACAGTGTAAATAATTAGCACCACAATCTATACTTAACAAGACCTGATGACTTCGAAGTTTTTGATAAACCTTCAGTGAATTGGAATGCATATTGCACAATTTATAAACTTTAAGTAACCCAAAACCACAGAATCAAATCAAAGAACTCAACATTAGGACAAAGGAAAACAATCTCAAACAGATGCAGCAAGCAAGCACCAAAGATGCAAATTCTTTTGGTCAAATATTACTTGAAGAAAAAGAACAAGAAAGGTAGATATTCCCCATTATAACTTTTGAAAAGTAGCATAACATAAAAATAAATTTCCCAGAAAGAAGAAAATTTACTTGGAATCAGCAGTTTCGGTTCTATAGTTTAAACTCTTATTAAGTGCCAGTCTTAAATTGAATCAATTCCTTTCATCAGTCAATTCCAAATTTTTTTTGCCTAAAATCAACCATCTTTTCTGACCATAAAATAGCCATAAATACCTTTATCGTGTCCTCCCCAATTATTGCCAGCTAATTTCTAGAAATGCATCATTTTTCATGCTTTTCCATTGTCCATATTATCACCTTGATTCATAATTTAATTAGACATTACATTTCATTGATTGCATAAGGGATAAAATCTAATATGGTCATTGGTAGATGATATTGATTGATCTTGCAACACCTAAATGCATGAAATAACCCTAAGGGTGTGACAGGTACAGTCATCCAAGAAAGGTACTTCTAAAAAGCCAGCAAGGAAAGGAAATACTCAGAATGTGAAAATAATACATTAAAATATTTGAATCAAACTAAAAGTAGGCACCAACCAATTATGGACCAAAGAATAAAGTTGTATTTTTCAGAACTATTCATATTTTATTTAACAATGAGCAACTAACAGCTAAATGGAGTGTAACTGTACCTGAGACTTAAGAATCTCACGTTCACTTTCTAATGCACTAGAGGAAACAAGTTCCTTGGTCAAGAATAATGGCTTTGCTGCCACCACATGCATTGCCAATTCTGATCCAACCTGCTGGAGAGCTTCCAACCGGGGATTCCCATCCTCAACTTCAAGAGATACAAGTCCAGCAATACGACCCAAACCTACATTAATGTTGTAAAGTAGATTAGGGTCTTTACCAGTAAAAGATGACCCAGTTCAAGCAAATAGTTAGACATCATGGTATTTTCACATACAGCACTCAATGATCTAAAGGTCATGTGTCTGCATCAGTCTGCCTGCATGAATAACTAAATCAAAGCAAATAAAGGCAGCCCTTAAAACAGTTACCTGGTTGCGGACTTGTATGAAGATAGGTGTAAAGAACACCAGGTGAAGATGTAGATATAACAAAGCCTCTTCTGAGCTTCACATTCTCACCCATCATTGCAGCTACTTCTGTAATTGCATTTTGGACAGTTGTTTCACCACTTATTTTTGGATGTTCAAGATTTAACTTCAACTCCTGATTAAGATAAAATTATTCAAACACAATTAGCAAGAAAACCTAATTTCAAATTAAAGTTCCAAAGGAGTGGTGATCAAAAGACTAGCTTGCATTAGTCTCACCACAAGTTTACCAATACAAATTCTCAGGTTACACATTTAAAAGTTTTGAGATCTCCCGTGCTTTTTCTATAGTATTTAATGCTGTAACATTTCTGGAAAGATTAATTAGCATTACATTATCATAAAGAACCAAAGACCGATATTGACTCAGCAACCTTGAAGTCAAATTGTCAAAAATTGACTGAGATGGGGGGACATATTAAACACACAATTCTTTTGTTGTATGCCAAATGAAGACTGGAGTTGGCAAGTTTCTTAATAATGGAACTGGGTAATGTCGTCAAATATTAATTCATAATTGTTTTCCCTGAAAAAGATCAAGGGTACACTGAAGTTGTAGGCAGCGCATTTGAGACATGACTGATAATTTGAATGAGGAAGCAAATCTCATATAATACCTCAAGTACTATCTATTGATGAATTGAGGGAATATTGCTACTTTGTTCCTGTATTTTGCCAAAATACACTAGTCTCTCCCTGCAATTTTTAAAATACATTAATATTTCCCTAATGTTTGATTCCGTAGAACTAGAATGTCCTATCAATTTTTTGTATTTTTTTTCACCCATTTAATGCCTTATGAAAAGACGAAATCCCTTTTACTTAAGCCAAAATCAAAAAAATTTTCATTGGGAAAATAACTGCATTGTCCTTATCTTTTGCCAGAATTAAGTAATGTATCTCTACATTTAACAGGAGAAAACAAAAAAGTGACAGGACATAGTAGTGTAAAAGATGCAAAACATAGGGGAAATTAGTGTATTTTCAAAAATGCATGGACACACTAGTGTATTTTGACAAAATACAGAGAAAAAACAGTAATTTTCCATGAATTAAATACTAATAATTGAAGCTACAACAATAATCAGTTTAAGTTAAATACAAAATGCCTCACCTCCAAACGCTCAAGCTCAACGGGATGGACCCCAGAAACCTGCTGAGAAGTATTCTCAATCAGCAAAGCTTGCTTTGCTAAAGTTAGAGCCTGCAAGGATAATAAAAAATTTATGATAATCTAGATATGCATAAAAGACACCAAAGTATAAATCTTTAAAACTTTAATCAACTTCAAATGAAAATGTCTGCTACCCACTAACCAAATACTGAAATATTTCGTTTCTGGCAACAAAGTCTGTCTCACAATTAAGCTCAACAAGAACAGCTTTCCCTTCATTCTCTGCCAATGCAAGTAACCCCTCAGCAGCAGTTCTACCAGATTTTTTCTCGGCCAAAACCTTCCCTCTTTTCCTCAAATCCTTCTGCGCCTCCTCTGCATGTAAAACTCACATTAAACTAAAAAGAACCCACAGAAACCAAAAAAACATAAAATCAAATCAAATTTCTCTGTCCATACCAATATCCCAATTGCAATCAACAAGGGCAACCTTAACATCCTTGATGGGAGCACTTGTCCGCTCTCTCAATTGCTTAATCAGATTCATTTGCTCCGCCGCAACAGGAGCTTGAATACTGAATCGCCGAGAAAACATTCCAAAACTAGATTCCCGTAAGGTTTTTGCCTCTGTAAATTGAGAAATAGAAGTAGACGGAGCTGTGCGAGTCCATGTAGAATAAGTTTGCCCTTGGTTACTCAACCTGCTATATAGCATCACTTGAAGTGGACGCCTTGCAACTCTAGATAAAGCCATCTCTATAGGAATGCAAGTATAAGATCTGTAAAGAAATCAAACAAAAACAAAACAAATATTGTCTTTTAAAAAACCGAAAATTGCAAAATAAAATGTAGGAATTCAGAATTGAGGGATATGAAGATGCTAAAACCCACGGGAGTTTGAATAGACAGTCACCAGGGTTTAATGGATTTTAGAATTTTGCTTTTACTTTCTGAGTTATAATTAGAAAAGTGAGGACATGCTTGGTTAGGCCTCTGATGGTGGCCGTCCGCCGGGTTTGGGCTGAACCGGCAGTTTGAAACCGAATGATCGGCCCATCAGGGCAAAAAATAACTTTATATTATATACATAGAGTCCGAATGGACGGGTAACGGAAAAACATGGTCACCTACACAAATAATAACCTTTATGTGGTCAAGAGTTCTCCAACCTCTCCCTTCACACACGTCTTTTACAATATATAAAAAGAACAAACACATTATAACTAATTGATTATACTTTTTATATATCAATGGTCGATAATAAATTCAAATACATAAAAATTGATCAACATCGATAATAATAAGTCTAGCCATAAACGTACCTTTGATAACAAAACCTTGAAACTTCAAATAATGAAAGTTTATTTGAAAGTAAAGAAATCTTTCGAAGCGAAAATAAATTAAACTTGCTTGGTACCTAATGTATAAATATGAAGGGGTTTAATATATAACGACATATCGTGTTGAGCGGTTTATATTAGGATTCCTAAGCCTACTATACTAAGAAGTTTATTAGGCATATAATTATCGTGCAATAAAATTAATTTTTCTTTATTTGAACAGTGTGGTTTAATAATATATAATTATTAGAACCATAAGTCATAGTATTATTTATATCAATGTTACTAATCCATATATAATACTAGTTAGAAAATAAATAAATATATATATATATCTTTCAAAAAAAAAAGAAAAAAGATATTAATATCCGAATTGAATTGGTATTCACTATTACGAATCAAATAAAATTATTGTCAATAACAGATATAAACTCTAAGACTACTAAATAACAGTTAATTGTATTTATTATTTAAAAATCTCAAAATATATTCTAAATAATGATAAATTATAATTATTTTATAGACTATTACGGACTTAATATAATAAAACTTTTCACTTTTTGAAATTTATAATTATTTAAGACTATTATAGATTTTTTATTTTAATAATTTTTCTATTCCTAAAGTAATAAAACTAAACTCATATAGGAGACTGATATAACTGATCAAATTAAATCACATTAATATTATTAATTGACTTATAATTATAATTTCTAATTAAGATACAACAAAAGTTCGACAAAAGAACAGTATAATTATTAGAAAATTAATATTTATTGTTATTAAGTTTATTATTAATGTGAAAAGCATAATCGAAAATAGAATAATTTTTTTCCTTTATATATGAGAGGCTCAATAGACCGGAATAATATCGTGGGCTACACAGTATGGGGTAGTCCTCCTTTTAAATGACATTTTTCAAAGTTGTGATAACTTTTTGTATCAGTGAGGACTCGAACTCGAAACTTTTAACTTCTTAGATCTTTTACGAGAAGCAGGAAGTAAAATATAAAATTAACAATATAATATTATTTCGTTTGATATTAATGTGAATGGCAAATTAATATCAATGTCTTGGCGTAATCGTAACTTGTGAACTTTTCAGCACTACAAGCTTTCTGCTATTCAGGTAGTGCATATGGCTGTCAATTGGTTTCATCAGTTTACTGATGCACGATCAGGTGTGGAGCAGCCGAATTCTGGAGGAGCAGCAGGTATGGAGTTGATGACTAGTGACAGTGAAGCAGGTGCAGCCCGCTGGATACCTTCCTGAAAATTTTATTAAAATTAATGTTGACGCTGCTGTGAGGAAGTTGGGAGATGTTTTGTCCTGTGGACTAGGGCTGTAGCGAGGAATTCTACCGGCCAATTGGTTGCTGCTGCGTCTAAATTGTTGAGGCAAGCGATGGAACCTGTGGACGCTGAAACTGAGGCTGTGTTGTTGGCAGCTCAACTAGCCCAGTCCCTTCAGTTCCAGTATGTTTGCATTGAAACGGATAATTTACAAGTAGCTTCCCTTGTGTGACTAAAGGTGATTTGCCAATGTCTGATTTGGGTACTAGGTTGCTTAATGTTTTGAATTTCTGCTTTAGTTTTAGACAGATTTCTTTCTCTCATGTAAAGCGTGATGGTAACAGTTGTGCTCATCACCTTGCTCAGGCTCTCTTTAGCTTTCAAACTCATGATAACGTTTGGGTTGATAATTTCCCAGATTGTTTGTTCCCTTTTGTGCATGCTGATATGGCTGCACTGTTTCAATGAATAGTTCTATGTTTATCTCTCAAACAAAAAAAATATAAATAAATAAAATAGGACCATCCAGGTTAATATTAGTAAAATCAAAACATAATATTCCATAAAAAAAAAAAAAAAAAAATGAAACGTTTGGGTTGATAAAATTCGCAGATTGTTTGTTCCCTTTTGTGCAGCTGATATGGCTGCACTGTTTCAATGAATAGTTCTATGTTTATCTCTCAAAACAAAAAAATATAAATAAATAAAATAGGACCACTCCAGGTTAATATTAGAAAATCAAAACATAATATTCCAATATCATAAAAAAAAAAAAAAAAACGTAATGTCATTGAGTTTATTTTTTAATGTTAATGTGAAAAGCAAATTTTAATATTAAAATAAAAAGAAAATGTAATATTATTAACATATGTCATTACCTAGTTATTTTAGGCTTTTGTCAATATATTTAAATTTATTAGCGTTATTTTTATTGATGACAATGTTCCCTTCTCGTTCCACTTTTATAATTTTTATAAATAAAATTACCAAAATAACTTATAATTAAATAAAATTTTACTACAATCTTCCATATGTTATATTCTTTTCTATAAATTTTTAATAAAAATATTCATAAATTGAAAAATCAAAAAGAAATCCACAATATTTACAAATTTTAGTTTTATTTAATTAGTTATATTTATGTATACATAAAAATTTAATTACTATATTTTTTACAATAATTAATAAACTCAGTAATAAGGTTATGCATTCATCATTTTTATTAGTTAATATAGTACAATAATAATAGGAAACTAATTTTTCTTAGTCTCTACATATGATTTAATTAGCCATACCTAATAATAAGTAATCACTCATAATATTTTTATATCAATTATAAATGCAATAATTTTCTTTTTTCATAATTTAGCTGAGTAATTATATTAGTTACGATAAAAAAAGCATTAATTTTCTTATAAACTTGACTAATTAATTACTTTTGTTCTATAAATATCCTACCAAATTTCAAAATCAAGTATTTCTAACAACTCCCAACACAAAATACCACATCATGAAATATCATAGGAACTATAATAATCAAAATATTTTTATAATAATACTTCAAATTTCAAATTTTTATCCATCTTTTTAATATTGAAAAGATTATTATAATTTTAACTATTAAATTATTTCATTTTAGAAGTATAATTTTATTATCGGCATTTAATAATAAAATATTATTATTTTAACTCATTTCAAATTTAGTACGAATTATGATTTAAATTTAGGATGAAAAATTTATCTTGAAGTAGATATATCATGATTTAAAATATATCTTGAAAACTTTAAAATGTGAACCCTTACTCAGCTAAACCCTTACTGGTGGTTACTCCTTCCTTTTTTTTTTTTTTCTTTTTTTTTGTAAATAATGATCAAATTTGTATACAAGTTTGAATTATTTTTGTCTAAGTATTGAGATTTATCGTTACTCATGTCTTGAGATTTTGTTCTCAGTTCTGAGTTATTGTTATCACCATTATAGTAATTGTGTCTAATGTCTTTTGGCAGTTTTGTAGTTATGCAGAAATAAGTGTAGATCTCCTCGCCAATAGAAAGAATAAATTTGAAGGTAATCATATCGGATTTGTAGAAAGACCATGGAGTCAAACAATGACCGTGAATAGCCACCAAGTAGAAAAAACGATTGCCTATGCAAATATTATGCATTATCAATTCGATCATATACTTTAAATCAATATTATATTTTTCTTTTTATTTTTTGTATAAATGGTTTATTATTAGACTTTTTATACAAAAATATCAAAAGATATTGATCTGTATCTCATATTTTAAATCAATATATATTTAATAAAACATTCCAAATTAGTATGTATTTAATGAAAAAACCATGCAGGTTAACTTAACAATAATATAACCGTCTCGCAACAACAACTATAATAGTTTCCCAAAGAAATAAGTAAAAAAAACTATAGCTCTTAATCAACTATTATATTGCATTATCAATCTAAAAGTCATACTGTTTCTGCTTCCACCGGATCTCTGTTCTTTCTAGAATATTCTTATGCCATAATCTGAATATCTTTTATAGTATATTTTCTTATTTATTTTTTTATAAATGGTTTTATTAATAGACTTTTTTATACAAAATATCAAAGGATTTACTGATTCGACCCTTCCATACAATTTCATCCTGATACACCAAATCAAACTATTATACCCTTCTACATAGACCCTCCTTAACTCAAGTTACTAATATTTAATAATACGCTTATACTTTGAACTCCAAAATTGGATACCTTCCTATCCTTGTACGTTTTCAGTGACCCAAAATAAATTCTTTTATTCGTTATTTTTTTTTCCTATTTTTTATGGTTCGTAATAACTAATATTGGTGTATTAAATATAGTTTTCTTTTATTAATTTATACGCTTAAGTCCATATTTCTACAACTCTCTCTCTAAAAAAATTATATACATATAATATAATTACTATTTTATTATAAATTACTGAATTAAAAAGGTTAAATATATAATTACTCCTCCTGGATTACAAAAAAAATTGTAGCAATTTCATTTTCTAGTGTTCTGTCTCGTTTTATTAACATGATATATAAGTATCCTTTACGTTAAAAGCTGGTCTTAGTATTTTCACTGATGTGGCCCATAAAATACAATGGTTTTTATCAATTAAATTGGTTAATCCACATATGCCCCCCACTTTTGTTGATTATCATAAAAAATATGAGTATTTATGAAATCAACCCAAGTCGTATGTATAACTAAAGTAGCAATAATATTGGGATAATTTTCTAATAGGAACAAAAAAAACCCATCCACAAGGTTTAAATGAATTGAATTGTTTTGTTGTACAATTAAAAATATCCAAATAGCATGTCTAATTTAATATTATATCACTAAATATGTTTTATTGGTCTTACAGGGGTCAAAAATGAAACTTCTGATAAGAAGTGATTCTATTTTCTAAATATTACTCTGATTTTTGCCAATGAAAAGATTTTCCTCGTAAACTGAAAATGGAAATTCAATTTCAAATCAGTGTTTCTCATTATTTAGACACATAATTTCCACTAAAAGTCAAAAATTACAAAATCCTTTTTTATTAAAAAAACTGTCTCATTTTATAAAATCATCATCACACACTATAGTCACTAACATCTAATTAAAAAAAAAAAGTTAACCATTAACCTGTTCTATCTCCCACGTTATGGTCTATGTTATTAATTACAATTATGACACTTTAAATTTATTTTAAATTCACCCTTCTGATATTTAATCATTTATATAAGCACCACTTCGGGGTTGCCCACCAAATAAATCCACTTGAAGTAAATCATTTTCTCTTATTTTGACTTTAACACATATTATCTCTTAAATGGTAAAATAATCAATTATTTTAATAATTTAGTATTATTCACTTCTTAATGAAAGTGACTAGAAAATGTCTTGAAATACATCTATTATATCGGTACGAGGTAATCTTAATACTATTTCCCCCAAATTCTTTCACTCATATACCCATAATATAATACACCAAACAATTGTTCACTTTCCAATCAGTATTTAGTATCCAAAAGATAGACATAATATGCCACTATATACTTGATGTAACGTTATCAATTGTAAACCAATCAGCCAATTATTTATTTTTAAATAAATAAAGATCGAATCTTTAAATTGACGAATAGAAACGATGTTCTTATTTGGAATAACTTATGTAATCTATGAGGGAATGTTAACCTATTCCAATTAAATAAAATTAATTAAACATTTTATAAATAAAGTAATTTATTTAATTGTACAATTAACAATATTTAAACATATTTGAACAATTCGTCATTCATAAACCACATAGCAAATCTCATAGTGATATATTAGGTGAACAAAAAAAAGTAGTAAAAAAAATAAATAACTACTATAATTACAATAATCTCTTCAAGACGAATAGCTTGTTGACGTAATTTTTAACTTAGATACCTAATACACTACAGTACATGTAGACTGTGATTTAGATAATGGTACTCAATCTTTTCTTGTTATCGGTACATTTGTAAAAATTCATAAAGTAACTTGGGAGAATCATACTTTGGAAAATATGAGATATTATATATTCGGGCATGTGGAAATACTTTGAAAAGAAGTTTTTTTCTTTAATGGACATACTTTCGGTACCATACATAATATGGACCTCTAAAAAAAATGGGCTATAATAACGCACCTTTTCCTTTATATTTATAATTGTCCTCAACTTATTTTTTCCGGTCTTGACTTGGTTTTACTCCTGTGTTATAAATCAGGCTATCTCTTGTGGTGCCTAACTTCATAAACTGTCCACTTAAAGAATTAACCGTAATTTTACAGATCTCTACCTCTACTCATAATTCCTATTGCCTAAGCCATATCCAATATTTCTCAACTCCACTTTTAATTATTTCATTTCTCTCGGTTTTTTTATATTATTATTTTTTTCACAAATCTTTTCAGTGTGAAAAGCTATGGTTACTCAAACATAGTTTTGTTATCGTACATCTCTCCAACTACTACTCAAAGAACTCTCGTTGATTTGTATAATAAGGGTGTCTTGAGTTCTTTGTTCTCCCTTTATGCATACTTCGTTCTCGTCTGTTCGGAATCATACTCGGACTGAATTTACTCAATCCTTTCTTCTCCTTGTTCAATTTATTCTAACTTACATTTAATAGAAATTATTTTTTTCCATTTAATTTAACTTTTAGAATTTTTTTTTTATATATAGGATTCACAATATGGGTTGGATAGGTAACTAATAATCGGTATAGGATATGAAAATTTATCAATTTCAACAAATAGCGAATTAACGTACTCTTGATAATTCTCTATTTTCACATTGAATTATTTATTTTCTTATCCTGCCCCAAGACTTAATATAATATCTAGGTTGGAATGAATCATTCCTGACATTTTTTGATTACTTATTCTGGGTATTCTTCCCTATTGTTTCCTTAGGTGTCTGAGGTAATCCTTACGTGACTTACGATCTAAGTTGCAAAATTACCACTCTCTTTTACACACTTTTTGATTCTCACTATTCCGAAAAAAAATATGATGAATCGGTATCGTTGGTAGAGGACTAATCAAAAAAAATCAACCGTCTGAATTGGGGATAATATATATCTCACAAATGTCGTCTGGCACTAGTTATCAAGTATACATCTTTAACAAGATATATTTCATCAAAATTCAATAAATTTAATAAAGATATATATATATATATATAATGTAGATATATATATACTTTCTGATTTGGTATAAATTCTAAAAAAATAAATTCACAAGGGGGTCAAACAGGTTATAGTTGGGAAAATAATTAAGTTGTCTGAGGTATCCTGTCATTGTTGGAAAAAGAAAGTTCTAAATGAGCACGTCGGGCCATATTCTATTTTATATAATTAAAAAATAATTCACAGTCAAACAGTTAATTGAAAATATTAATTCTAGCATACCTTCTTTTGAAAAAAAAAATTTAAATGAGCACCGGCCATCTTAACCAAAATCTTAACCCGAGTTACGTTTGGAGGGTTAACCCGGTTAGTACTCGACGTGTTGCGTCTCTACCATCAACTGTAAAATAAAAATCTGTAAACCATTAAAAATTTCCTTCATTTTTCATGTTCCCTGCTTTTATAAAATCTTTATTCTTCACACTTTTAGCGTAACACCACTACCCTATCTCTGCAAATTTCTCTCTTTGTACCAACTAGAAAACCAGAATTTTGTCGCGCAGACACGGAGAGGGACACGGTTCTGCGTCCTCTTTAGGCTATTCGAGCGGGCTTTTCGGAATCCGGATCCGATCTGTTTCGTCGCATCTCCAGATCTATTTGAGGTAATATGCTTTTGTTTATGTATATGCCTCTCTGTTAGTTCTACGGTGTGCTTTGAAGGTTTCACGGCGGAAGTGTAATTGTTTATGGCTTATTGGAATATTTATTGTGTTTGTCTTTGGAAATTTTATGTTTCGTTTTCCTGATCTGTTTTTATTGAATACTTGATTTTGATCTATTTAGTGTTTGGTTATGTTTCGTCTTTGCCATTTTTAGCCATTTCTGTTAATTGATCCATTGTTCTAAACGATTTTTCTGCGTATATGAATATGACATTTTTAATTTAGTTGTGAAATCAATGAAATCAGTTTGATTATAGAAGGTTCATTTTATATGGATTTGATGTTTAATGTGCTTGTAGGTTAACTTAGATCCAGCATTGATTCAAAGATCTGCTTAATTTAGTAGCTTTCTCATTGATGTCGAAAATGAGGATGCCCATGGTGTACCGGGCTTCTGTTTTGATGGTTCTTTTTTTGCACACTTGCAATGCATTTTATTTGCCTGGTAGCTATATGCACACATATTCCACTGGTGAAAAGATACTTGCCAAAGTTAACTCTTTAACTTCTATTGAGACGGAGCTTCCCTTTAGCTACTATAGTCTCCCTTATTGCAAGCCACCTGGTGGAATAAAAAAAAGTGCTGAGAATCTTGGGGAGCTCCTTATGGGAGATCAGATTGATAACTCTCCTTACCGGTTTAGAATGAATATCAATGAGTCTGTTTTCCTTTGTACTACACCCCCATTGAGTGAACACGAGGTAAAGCTTTTGAAACAGAGAACACGTGATTTGTATCAAGTGAATATGATTTTGGATAATTTGCCTGCTATGAGGTATGCAAAACAAAATGGAGTAAATATTCAGTGGACTGGGTTCCCTGTTGGCTATACGCCACAGAATAGCAATGATGATTACATCATCAATCATCTTAAGTTCACTGTCTTGGTTCATGAGTATGAAGGGAGTGGGGTGGAGATCATTGGTACTGGGGAAGAAGGCATGGGTGTGATTTCTGAAGCAGACAAAAAGAAGGCATCTGGTTTTGAGATAGTTGGTTTTGAGGTTGTACCATGCAGTGTTAAGTATGATCCTGAAGTGATGTCAAAGCTTCATATGTATGACAATATCTCATCTGTCAATTGCCCCTTGGACCTTGACAAGTCTCAGATCATAAGGGAGCAAGAGAGAGTTTCATTCACTTATGAGGTTGAGTTTGTTAAAAGTGATATTAGATGGCCATCTCGTTGGGATGCTTATTTGAAGATGGAAGGTGCTCGTGTCCACTGGTTCTCAATCCTAAATTCTCTTATGGTGATCTTTTTCCTAGCTGGCATCGTTTTTGTCATATTCTTAAGGACCGTAAGAAGGGATTTGACTAGGTATGAGGAATTGGACAAAGAAGCTCAAGCACAGATGAATGAAGAGCTTTCAGGCTGGAAGCTTGTTGTGGGTGATGTCTTCAGAGAGCCAGAGTGCTCAAAGCTTCTCTGTGTCATGGTTGGGGATGGAGTTCAGATTACTGGAATGGGAGTTGTCACTATTGTTTTTGCAGCTCTTGGTTTTATGTCACCAGCATCAAGAGGAATGCTACTGACAGGAATGATAATTCTTTATCTTTTCTTGGGTATTGCTGCTGGCTATGTTTCTGTACGTTTGTGGAGAACTATGAAGGGAACTGCAGAAGGGTGGAGATCAGTGTCTTGGTCGGCTGCATGCTTCTTCCCTGGTGTTGCCTTTGTTATCCTCACAGTGCTGAATTTCATTCTGTGGGGAAGCAAGAGCACTGGTGCTATTCCCATTTCCTTATATTTTATACTTCTGGCCCTCTGGTTTTGCATTTCAGTGCCACTAACATTGTTAGGAGGATTCTTTGGAACCCGAGCGGAGGCAATTCAGTATCCAGTTAGAACCAACCAGATCCCAAGGGAAATTCCTGCACGCAAATATCCATCATGGCTTCTTGTTCTTGGTGCTGGAACTCTTCCATTTGGAACCCTTTTCATTGAGTTGTTCTTCATCCTCTCCAGCATCTGGCTCGGACGGTTCTATTATGTCTTCGGTTTCTTGCTCATAGTGCTTTTGCTGTTGGTGGTTGTTTGTGCTGAAGTGTCGGTGGTTCTAACCTACATGCATCTCTGCGTGGAGGACTGGCGATGGTGGTGGAAGGCTTTCTTTGCTTCTGGTTCAGTTGCTCTCTACGTCTTCTTATATTCCATCAATTATTTGGTTTTCGACCTCCAGAGTTTGAGTGGACCTGTATCAGCTGTACTCTATCTCGGCTACTCGCTGCTCATGGCAATTGCAATCATGTTGTCTACAGGCACCATAGGCTTCCTTATGTCCTTCTACTTTGTGCATTACCTTTTCTCATCCGTAAAGATTGACTAGAAGCATTTTGTCTTTTAACAATCAGTTGAGAAGACTCTGCTTGTACGAAGAGAAAGCCATCTTGCTTCACAACTCCACAAATTTTTTTTTTTTTTCTGATATTTCATTTGCTAAAATTCGTTATGATAGCTGATCTTGTTGTGATGTATTAAAGACTATCAGATTACATGCTAAAAATTTTTTTTTTTTTTTTTTTTTTTTGGTTTTGTTCAGCCACTTTATTATATAAACGCAGTTTAAATGGCCTTTTCCTTAACAAACTATTCAATGCTGTCTAAATTTGTCTGTCGTAAATTTCTGCTTCCATATTTTTCTTCCAAACCTTTGGTTGGAGCTTCACTGGGTAATTTTATATTTGAGTTCTAAAAACTGATCTTTAAGTCAAACTCAAATTTGAACCTGACTTGGACTCGTTTTACAATTGAAAAGAAAAAAAAAAAAAAAAAATCATGGTTGATATGTAGGTTTTGCTCGAGCTCAAGCTTGTATGTTAATTATTGAGTTCACTTAACCTCGGGTTGGAGATTGAGAAGTTGAACAAAATAAGCAAATACCGAAGTCAAATAATTATTAAAAATTTCAGAATTTAACCGTTAATGAAAACCTGAACTGCCTATATCTGCAAAACACATAAAAAAAATTGAATTTCATATGAAAAGTAGATATATAAGTGCTCTGCTTCACGTCACAGTGAATGACTTCATTAAGATTGCTTCCCATCATGGTGCCATATAAAAAATAATGACTTGTATTATGTTCTTTTTGATTGATGACAAAGAAATAGGAAGGCGAATGACTGTATTATGTTCTATTATATATATATAGTTTGTCCACGTCATAGAGAAAAATGATCAAATAATCTGTAATCAACCAATAAAAAATTCATTGTATTAGGTAGGATGTAAAATTTGTATTATATGAGCTCCCGTTTAAAATGGAAGAGTCATTAGCCAATACAATCTCACCAAAAAATAGAATGGATTGATTGATTTTGAAAACATTACTATCCACTTCATGAATAAGAAAAAATATGATGATTATGATACAAGTTAAAAACTTTTAATCATCAACACCTTCCATAGTCTTATTGCTTGTCATAGTTACCTTTTATGTTCCAATTTGAATCTCCAATCATATAATAATTTATTATATTTGGATATAATTTGAATCTATGAAACATAAATTTTATAAAGAGTGAAAAATAATTATTCCATTCCATGACCCAACAAGACCTAACTACTTCTAGCATATAGTAAAGGGTTCAAATCAAGCTTTTCTCTTCCTCTCCCTTAAGTCCTCACCCAAAATAGATAAATCACTTGTTTATCATAATTTTTGTTCCATAATGCAAATAATTTCTACTGAAGTTTTTCTCTATTTGTAATCCTGGGGACTAACTATTACCTTCTATTTTCAGGAAATAATCACAAAGTCAGATTTATTGTAAATGATGCAAAAGTAAATTCAAGCTAGCACACAGAAACGGTTGAATGTATTACATAAGCATTCAAATGCAACACACAGACTAACTGCTGGAGTTTCATCCAAAAGGACAACTTCTGGTCTGCCTTTGTTTTACTTGTACAGAAAACACAAGATAACTCAAGACTCACTGCTGAAGAAAAAGGTAGACAAGGTAGCCTCGTAACCAACCTCAACCTGCATGGATTGATTCTGTTGTGTAATTTTGAGGTCCCCGCAACTCCACTGATGCTTCTGACGCTAGCATCACAATTCAGATAGGCTGTGCAGCCTTTTACCAGCACCTTCTTGGAGTCCATTGAAATCCTTCTGATATGTATTTGTTGGTTACCTGATCGAAGGGAAGTGATCTTCAGAACAAGATGCAATCAGAGGTAGAAAACTATGATGTTGGACTAGACTAGAAGTATTTGCTCTGATTGTCTCCAGTGAATTATATGCATTGCATGTATTTATCTGGTTTTGGTAGAAAGTTGGCACTGGTGCCATGGTTCCTATACTAGTGCATTCTTGCCCAGCGTAACTTGCATTGCCTATGGTAGCACCTCGAAAATAGTGATTAGAAAATAACCTACGTGCATTCTCTACTGCAAGGTCCAAGTAACTACTTTGCGCTGCCTCAAACCTTAGAACAATCTTCTCAGACTGCACAAGGATAAAATAAATGAACTATTCAAGTTCCTTTGCAAATTCAATTGATATAACTGAATTCAATTTTCTTCAGATATGAAGCCTTGAAAATCTTCTGACAAATTAACCAGTGCATTTTAAATCCCTCTTCTGATAATCAATAGGCAACCATTTAATTTTCCAAACTTAAGAGTCTCAACTAATTAGTCAAACCTAATACATAATGGTTACCTGAAGCCTAATTATTGAGAAAACATATTCCCTAAACTAAAATAAAACGAAAAATTATTCTTATATTTAGGAAAATAATTAAGCTTACCGTCATTTGCATAAAAAGACTACCTCCAATATTCTCATTAGCTTTTGCTTTGCCTTTGGCATCAGTGTATGCGGAACTGCAGCATCCAAAACACATGGTTGCAGCTGTTAGCTTCATCATAACTCCAAAATAAAAATCTCCAGTACCATTACAAAATTAATCAACATAAATGATTTATCTTACCTATTTGCTTGGGATGGTGAAAGGCTCACAGGCTTGCTTGAGCTTACTGTGGCTCGAGATTTTGAGGAACTTTTACCTAGTGGCATTTAAGACAAAAGGCAAGCTCTAAAATGAAACACACTGCTTTAAATTTAAATGTCAGCATATCTAGAAATATAATCAAAGCAAACAGGTTTAAATAGCTTCCAGTTCACCCAACAAAGCACTATGCCTATCTGTATTTTAAGTTTCTAGTAATTTTTTATAATCCCTCGTACATTTAAAAGAATTCCAAGAATCTTTATTCATGTTAGTATGTTACAGCATTTCTTCTGTGCCAGAGGAACATAATTTAAATGTTTTCCCTTTTATGGTTTACACAGAAGAAGCACAATCCACCAATGCTGCAGGAAAATTCATTCTACTGTCGCAAACAGAAGTCATATGAAAAGTTTTCAAATACCAAGTAGGAGTTATTAAAAATAAAAGAAAAAGGGCTTGGAAGGATGTAGTTGCACTTTCTGATACTGCCTAGAAACTACATGGTTGGAAGGAATCCAACATAACAATTGAACACAGCTTGTTCTGGACATTTCACCACTAAAACTGACCTAAGAGAACAGGTATGTATTTATTTCTTGGGAAATATATAATGCGATCCCTGTGGTTTGTGAAATACAACTAGTACGTCCCTGTCTTTTTAAAAATAAACTACAATATTTTTATAGTTTACTTCCGTCAGACTATAAGGTCTTTCTGTCCAATTTTTACATGTTTTCCGTTAAGAACCTTATGAAATAGCGAAAATACCCCTTTTATTTTAAAAAACGCAGGGGGCAGACTAGTTGTATTTTTCAAACCATAGGGACGCTACTGTAATATTTTTAGTATCTCTCCTTTAACATTTGTGTTTTCTTGTTGACTTAATGGAAAAGACGCAAAAATTTGACAGAAGGACCTAATAGTGTAACGGAAGTAAAACATATGAAAAATCAGTATATTTTAAAAAACACAGGGACAAACTAGTTATATTTCACAAATTATAGGGATCGTATTGTATTTTCCCTTATTTCTTCATAATTCAAATTTCAGTTCATGGAATGAAGTGAAAACTTAAGTCTGTCTGGAAACATATATGCATGTGGCTTTTTTTTTATTTTTTTATTTTTTTTATTTTTTATTTTTATTTTTTATCTTGGTAGAATTACTTCCCTGCATGTCCATCTGAATTCTTTAACTTCAAGGTTCTTTCAATCCCTTTCCTTCCTTCCTCTTTCTACCAGACATACATATGCATAAACTAAGACACATGTACTTACCTAATTTTTTCCAATTGTCAAAATAATATGCAATTACCAACTTTAGATCTGTACAGTACAACTTCTTAATTCCTTTAGATTTTTATTACTTTCATCTTTAATAGCCCAAACGCGTATTTACATCACTATTTTCCTTTCTGATCTTTAAGAATAAAGCTTGAGCGCTAGGCAAAGAGAATAAAATTTGTTTACACAAGAACTTCATTCCCTAATTGATCTCAGATTATGTCAGATATAAAGAATAGGGAAAAAAAAAATTTCAGCATGCATAAACAACAGTGAAGGGGACAAGGTCTTATGCTGCTGAACCTATTTTAGTTATTTTTGTTCATCTACGCAGGTGTCCTGCTACTGAGTCGAAATACACAAATTCTGAGCACAATAAGTAAATTAAAAGGTACTTCAGTACATAAAAGAGATATTTGAAGGGATAGTTAAAATAAAAAAAGTTGGTCATACTACATTCAGAATCTGTGTCGAACTATACACACACACACTCATCAAATATTGCCTATGCCACTTTGACATTTGATTATGTAGATGCTCTCTTTTTCCTCTTGTCAACAAATGAAGCAGTAAAGTGGGTATTAAACTACTGAACTCAAGTTTAGTTATTCACTTTAGCAATTGTGGAATATATATAGAATGAAAATTACAACATAATTTCATTGGGATTATCTATGTTTTCCAAATACAAGATAGATTTGAATTTTAGAAAAGTTTACCTTTTCTCCACTTAAAATTGTAGCTTTAAAGGAAGCAAGCCCGTACCTATACTTTCTATGTACTAGCAGAATTTGTTCTCTGGAAATCATTGTTTTCCCTTTTGTATTTCCTTTTAATATTTATGTGTAGTTCTATTATTTGTTTGTTCCTCCTAATCAGCAAGCCATCCTTTTCTACAGCTTCCATGAATTGAAGAAGTTCTCCATTAACTTTCTAGTTGTTATAGGGAGAAAGAGAAAAAAAAAAAAACGATTCTATTTTTTAATTTCCTTCAGAATATGTGGTTTTATAATATACTAATAGCTTTCAAATCCTCTACTTTCTCATATCAATTGACGCACTTGGATTTTCAGAAATAAGACCAATTCTTAAACTTAATTAGAGAACTCACCATGTTTCACTCTCCCAGGCCACTCCTTCACTGAATGACGGCCTTGCCTGTATTTCTACAGCATATTACACAACAATAAAGTCAGTACAGTAAAATGTTGGTTTCCCATTTGTTATGATATGTTAACTACTCATATAGCTTCTAAAATGGAAACATTCAATTCAAGTTGTTGAAAAACACCTGGAGATGGCTCTTCACATGGTAAAGAGTTAAACCATCAACATCCATCATGAACTGAATAGCCTTTGGAGTTGCTTCTGCAAGTATATGTTAAAAGTCATAACATTAAATGCTTGATTTCCTAAAGTAGCATATACATAACAACTGATACAAGATGCACAAAGATATCAAAGTCAAATCACTTGAAACAACATTATGATATGATCATTAGACAGATAATATTTCTTTCTTGATTAGAAATATTGGACAGTCAATATTTGCTATAAAGGACCAACGCAATACCACTGGTCAACAACTGAAATAGAAAGTGAAAATAAAAAATTCCATTGCAGATGATGCATGGGAAGGAGATCATGGCAAAATAAATGAAACAAAAAGACCAATGATGAGGCATATATACTTCCTAACTTAGATTAGAAGTCATGAAACGACAATCACTCTTACCATATTAATTAACACTGTAAAAGTTATCCTAGCTTGGTTTAACCACAAGCAGATAAGAAAACTGCAACATTGCTAATTACTCTCAATCCACCACTCAATTATGAAATTAGGATTTCACCTTGCCTTGATAAGTTACCACTTTAAACTCCATTGTGACTTACCATGACTGGGCCTAACCAAAAATTATATGGATCACAAAATTCTCCCAAATTGCTAGAAGATAGGCTCACAAAATGCTAACAATGTCTTCTTTTACTCTTTTAATGACATTCTACCATGAACTTCATTCATTAGAACAAGTTTCACTCTCAAAATGTGTAAGTACTTGATGCAGCATTTTTACCATATTTAACTGACAAGGGCTGAATCGTGGTCTGGCCAATTTTACTGCCTCCTATTAGTTATTTGTTTTCTAATTACATTTAGTCATTTTATTGATAAACTGCACCTAAATTCAGCATGGCAGTAAGACCAACTTATGGAAGAACATGCTAGTTAAAATTATATGCTTAAAACTGTAATTCTGAAAGGAAGCTTAGTGCATTGACAACAAAATGACCTCACTGCTTCATAAACAAAATTTAGTACAAAATTGGACGAAGACAGTGTTAGGAACTCTAAGTCGACATGAAACACGCATTTGGACCGAGAACATTAATTTGATACTAAAGTGCTGAAACACACAAAAACAGGTACTATATGTGAATAAAGGTCATGCATGTGCCTGATGACTAGAGTTGACAAGAATCAAAATGAAAAGGAGTGAGTCAACAATAAAAATAGAAAGTTCTCGTTAACATGGTCAAAAATATATTTTAGGTTTTTTTATCCAATATGGAAATTACTGTTACAAGATCATATACATTCAAGTTTTTCCCATTCAAATCAGATATAGTATCATCTCCAACAGCACTTAAAACTGTGTGCAGCACAATACGTACTGATAAATACACGATAAGCATCCAACAAACACCTTTCTAATAACAAAGTTCTCATTGTGCACAGCGATTAAAAATGAAAAGACATATAAATTAGAAGCTGACAAACTTACTCTATGTACATGGCAAAGAATGATTCATGAAATGTAAAATAGCAGAAATATAAGAACATTCAAAATTCATAAATGAAGATCCAGAAGTGTAAAACAATCCATTTAACAAATCCAACAAAGGTTTTATAAGCAGCCACTGAAAAACTATTAATTATTGATAAGCATTACATAGAAATATGCAAATCTTCAAGAAGGAGAAAATTGCCACTGAAACTAAATTCGCAAATGTTTTGCTTGTTTAATAGGAAATAAAAAAAAGCTCAAAGAAACCACATATCAGAACTGCGATAATATTGAAAAAGAGACAAAAGCTACCTCGATGTACTGCTAAACCTGGACATTGTTTCAAGAAAAACAACAGGAAATTAATAAAACTCAAACTGAGAGGACATGTAACCAGGAGGATGTGAGAGAAAATATAACTACAAAATTTGCTGTAAGACTCACTCAAAATGACAAATTAAAAGATAATAAATAATAATATCAATCGAGACTAATTGAATAAAGTACAACCCAAACTGAGAGGACATAAATCACCTGCATGCTTGTTAAAGGATAAGAAAAGGAAAATAAAATGAGGAAGAATTGCTAGGTTAGCCAGAGCAACTCCATAAAAGTAAATAAATCTAAGCAAAATTATTATATCTTTCAGCTGATAGCTAGATATGAAATCTAGCAGTACAAATCTATATAACTAACATATAGGATATATGGTAAGATAACAACCATAGTGCTGCATGCAATTATCTTTGAAAAACCAGTGATGCAAAAAGAAATCAAACTTTTGACAATCAAAAGACATTGCTAAAAGGACAATTGTTGAAACAAAGTCAATAAATAAGCGAATTGTACTAGAAGTGCATGCGACGGAGAATTCGAAAATTGATTAGAAAAATTTAACTTGGCAACCTCAAATCTAGATAAAAAAAACCATACTGAATCCAATAAAACAAGATCCAGATCACAAGTCACCTTTGCACATCAAAAGAACCATGCAGCTTGAAATTACAGTTGATTAACACATGTTTAAGAAAAAATGAACAATCTTATTAGCTTAAAATATTTTTAAAAAAATTCTGAAAATTAGAAGTTATTCTCAGAAATGGATTCAACATCACTTGCTTAGCATTCTGCAATAACTTTGTTAAAAAGGAGGGAAAAGAAATCTTTGTTCTCAAAAGTTAAGGAAATCAATTGAACTAATAACCAAATCATTCATCGAATCAAATGAATGACAAACAAAGAAAGAAATGATTAAAAATATTAAAAGTTGTACTAACTTCTTGGTCCACCAAGATGTCTGACAGCTCTAACAAAGCAATTATGAAGTTCTGGAGTCCATCGAAGACGAGGTTTTGTATCAGAACTGAAAATAACAGAAGGTTGAGGAAAAAACAAGTGAAGCTCTTCCTCATCCCTCACCATCTCGTTATCACCTTCCCCAGGTGAAACAAGATAGGCATTAACTATGTTAAGATCATTTGGAGTTTCCTCATTCTCAACAACAACCACCACCTCCCTTTCCTCCAATGGAACAACATGATCATTAACCAAGTTAGGGTCAGGGTCAGGGTCAGGGTCAGGGTTAGGATCAGGGGCAAGGGTTTCTTGGAGTGCAAGAAAAGCATTATCAAGGTCCCATTCATCAAATAGTGGAACAAGCTCAACATCAGAGTCATATTCAAGTTGGGGTTGAAGCTCAAACTCATTAGCGTACTCAAATTGAGCTAAATTATAATGTAATCCTCCATTTTCAATTTCAAAATCATCTATGCGCTGATGAGTGTTTGTAGGAACATCCCCAGCTCCTTCTAATCCTTGGAACACCTCCATTCCTAAACCTCTCTGTTCCTCACTACTCAACAAGCACAAATTATTGCTTCTATATCATGCATGCCATCAACCCATGACCAAGACTGCGAAAAATTACTGAAACCAGACAACTAGACAGACTGCCACAAAGGGACCCATCCAAAAATTTTTGATGGGGTCCATCAATTTGAAAAATAGCAAAAAAATTTATACCCATTAAATAAAATCCAGCAAAATTCCAAGAACAGGCTCAACGTCCTTTTTGTAAGCATTAAAGAATGAAAGTAAGATTTGTGCACTAAGGAATTAACATCACGAGGAAATGAAACCGATGAAGAGGGGGTGAAAAGAACCACTAGACTCACCTGAGAGCGACAATTAAGACTGCAAAAAGACATTGCCTTAACAGTGTACGGGAAGCTGATGTGGGATTTTGCAATTGGTGTTGATTCCGCTTTGGGTTGTCACTGAAAGAGAGAAAGTCTCTGTTCTGTTCTACTTATGGCATGTTCTGCTGCATGTAAGGAAACGTGTAAGGCTCTTTTTTTGACTATGTTTGTCTCTAGTGTTAATGGTGAGGTGGGTTTTTGAGGATTTCGAGGTAGATAGATGTTTGTACTGAATGCACTTGCCATTGTTGGTAAATGTGAAATAATCAAATCTGGGTTTCTTCTTTTGAATTTGATGTTTCCTTCTCAAGAATAAACCTTTCTCCTCTGTTCTTCTTCCTTCCTGATTAGTTCATTGCACTTTTGTCCGCACGTGAGAAAATGAAATATACTACTAAAAACCCAATGAATAAATAAATAAATAAATATACTTCGCAGTTTTCGGTTAATATATTTTTTTTTATATAATAACATAATCCTTCCATTTCCTTTTGAAAATTTTTTTTAATAACTCTCATCAAACAAATAAAGATACCAACTAAACCATATGATATTAATAATTTCAATGTTTATATTTAAACAAGATTAAAAGATGATATATTATCATATAAAAAAATTAAATTGATCCATAATTAAATTTTTTTAGAGGTGATCCATAATTAAATTAAAAAAAAGAAAAAATAATGCGTGTATAGAAAATATATGAATATATCACCTTCATAAAATTACTATAATTGTATAAAAAATATATCATGTCTCAGTGTCATGTCTATATTTACTCAGTTACATTTTAAAGAAAATAAATTTCAATATTATCATGGTCAAAACAAAAAATCACTTCGACTGAAATAACAATTTCAATTTATAACTTAAAAATACCTAATTTTATCTTAAAAGAAAATAGGTATTTTTCTTTGATAGGAATGCCAGGTAAATTGAATTTTTTCATGGAATGCCACATATTTATAATGTGGCTTTTTTAAGTGAAAATTCATGTAAAGAAATATTATATCTTCCACCTCAGCTTAGCCTCATCCCCTCTCTCTCTCTCTCTCTCTCTCTCTCTCTCACTTTCTGCAACTCTCTTCTCTCTTTTTCAGGATTTAATTCTTTAATTCTTTTTCTCTTCCCTCTCACCTAGTCCCTTCCACTGACTGCCATCACCATTGACACTGTTATAGTTACCATTGTCATTGTTACCTGAAAATGCATGTTAACTTCACAAGAAAATAGGTACTCAAATCACTAACAGCTTCGCGATCATTATTCAAGCAGGCTCCTAATCTCGAAATCATCATCGCCTCTTTTAATGCTTCCATCATAAAATATTAAAACCAAAGAAGACAAAACAACCGCCAAAAAACACCATAAGAAGGTGAATTTCCAGTTCTTTAGTCTTGTAGAAAATAAATTTATGTAGATTATAAACTGCAATATTTTTCTACTAAACTCAAAGACCCATTTATAACAAAAACAATCGAATCCAAGCTTCGATCAAATATTTATCAAGATCCTGAAACAAACATATGCAAATCAAAATAAATATTCATCTAGAGATAGTAGCCAAAAATAAAATTTCAGATCATGTTACCCGAGATCTCTATTAAATGGAGGTGTTTTGTTTTGACATTTTGGTTTTGGAGGTTTAAGATCTTGTTTCTTGAGAAGGATGGTAGCAGCGCGCTGAAGATGGATAGGTTGAAGAGAGAGAAATTAGGTTCAAGATGGAGAGTTGAAGAGAGAGAAAAAATAGGCTGAAGATGGATAAATGCAGTTGTAGAAGGAGAGAGAGAGTTGCTGAAGGTGAAAATCGAGCGCTGAGGTGGAGGATAAAATAATTTTTTAAATGAATTTTTATTTAAAAATAAAAAAGCTCCATGTGAAATTTTGACTAACGAAAAATTCAATTTGCGTCAAAAAAAACAATTTATGGTTATAAAAATATAAATAAATTAAAATATAGTATAGTGATTTTTTTTTACTTTGAAAATATAGTATAGTGATAAATGTATTTATAATTTATTTTATATAAAAAATATTTTATTATTATAAAAATATAAGTAAATTAAAATATAATTGAATGGTAAATATAATTAGAGTTGACTGTAACCGCAATGCATAAAACATTTCACAAAAATATAAAATTAAATATTTAAAAAAAAAAAAAAAAAATCCTAATAAAGGCATATGGTTAAGAAATACTTCCTCCATTCCACTCTCACAAAAATAAATAGGTATTTTGTTTTGTTGTATTTAAGTGCTCATTTAAGATTTTAAAATTATATTAATTTTTTTTTCAATTTTATCTATATTTATTATATGTAATTTATTTTTATATTTATATTTAAGAATGACAATTTAGATATTTTATTATATATTTTTAAAAAATTAATAAATTTTAATCATTTTATTTTCTTAATCACTATGAAAAGAGCAAATTTTATTCATGCAACAAAAGGAGTAAAAAGTATAATAAGGTTTTTATGATAAACTTTTAGTGATAGAAAATGAGGTTGAAGTGTCAAAAACAAAAAGAGGTCTTTCTAATGAGAATAAAAATGATAAATAACAAGAAATAAAAAACCACAAGAATAAAACAATAATAATGTCAAACTAGCCGTTACCTTTTATTTGTTTAAACAAAAATCCAAGACCCAGTTAACGCTCTCCTCTTCAAAACTCTGTTTCTCTCTGCTTCAGTGCTCATTTTCTAATTCTTAGCTTTCTCATCGATTTCTTTCCTTTTCCTCTTTGAATCGAGCGCCCCTCCTCTCTCTCTCTCTCTCCCAAATCCCAGTTAAGAAAATGTTCACTGAAGGTTTAGATGAAAGCGCAATCAACTGGATCAAACAGGTTCTAATCTTTCTTTTTCATATATATATATAAAGCGAAATCAACTGGATCAAGCAGGTTCTAAAATCTTTCTTTTCATATATATTACGTATAAGTTATTAATAATATATATTATATATTTTTCTGTTTTATGATTTTATATTAGTCTTAATAATGCGGTACAATTTCTACTTTATGTTAGTAATTTTTCATTTTTTTATATACAGGTTGATTTTTCATGCAAGTTACTTCATTGTGCCTGACAGGGGATCAAGTTAGTACCAGAACCCGTATTCGATCTCTTTATGCTCCATTAACAGAGCAGCAATCTCTCCGCGATCAATTTCCAAAACATATATTTTCTGTTTTAGATTTTATATTTAGCTTAATATGCGTACAATTTCTACTTTATGTTAGCTAATTTTCATTTTTTATACATTGATTTTTATGCAAGTTACTTCATGTGCCTACAGGGATCAGATATACCAGAACCCCGTATTCGATCTCCTTTATCTCCATTAACAGAGCAGCAATCTCCTCGCGATCAATTTCCAAAATCTCCCGTTGACCTACTTCCAAAATCTCCACTTTTATACAATAATAATAGTTTTAGCTCTACCCATGTTTTACCTCCTCTTAAATTCCATTCTGGGTTGTTAACACCTCGCAGCATAGTAGTCCCATGCGCAGACGACGATGATAATGAGAGCGTTGCGTCCGTTTCTGATTATGTGGGTGGGAATTACTTCGAGGAGGAGGAAGACGACGCGGGTGTTACCGACACTGTCTATTTGGAGAAGCCATTTGTGCAAAGCTACGAGGAGGAAGAGGTATATGGGAACATGCCTAAAACGAAGTTGAGTAGAGGTTTATTGAAAGAAGATCTGAAAATTGAAGTTCCTAGTAATTTTAGAAGGTTCACCACAGATGGTGAACTGGTTAACAGAAAAAATGTCTTCAAGAATTTGACCCCTGGTGCTGGAAGTTGCCCACTGAGAGAGAAAGTCCAGTTACGCAATGCACCAGCGACGTTTGATGTAAGTTTTAAAAGAATTCTACTCGTGATTACTTTGATTTTATTGTAGAGTAGTTGTAACATTTGATACGAATTTTCTGTTGGTAGTAATATGGAAATATTCTGTGGGTTTGTGTTGGTTTGTTCAATTTTGTGGTGTTGACGTTTGTGTGTTTATAGGGTATTTCTTCTGGTAACGAAATAGGCTTGATTAAAGAGGTTGGAGATTTGGGAACTCCAAGTGCACCTCCAATTATGGTAGCTGGGGGAGAAGGAAAGAGTTTTGTAGTTGAACCAGAAAATGAACAAACTGTTGTTGGGGTTTGCAAGTCAGAAGAAACAGATACTTTTGATGGAAGCAAAGAAGGTCTGGTTGATAGAACTTCACAATCTATGCATAACACTGAATTTGTTGAAAGGTATTGAATCTTAGATAATTAGGTAGTTCAACACTTCATACTTCGTTGTCATTTATTTATTTATCTTACCTTTCTTCTTTTTTGGTTAATAAAAAATTACAAATTATAGTTAGAGTTTGCTGAAAATTTTGTCACGCAGAAAGGAGACCATGCACAGAGAAAAAGCAGAAACCATGCCTTATTGGCAGACAAGCTCATTGGATCATTCAACTTACTATAACACGAGGTATGATTCAAGCAAATTATTTGTGCATCTAATTGATAGTAGTAATACGTGTCATTTTTGTGAGGTTTCACTTGCCTATTTACTACGTGCATTACATGGATGGACCTTTTGAATTTAATGAATGGTAGAAGCAGGATACCACATTAATCAGTTCATAAATTCTGCAGTTGTGAATTGAAGTTGTTATTACTATTTCCAGATACTCAATGTAAATTTGTCTGAGGTGCATTATGGATGTTCATTTAAAGAAATATTGTCAATATTTTAAAAGCCTATTTGCTACGTGCCTTACATTGATGGACCCTTTGATATAGTGAATGGTAGAACCAGGATAATACATTACTCCAGTCATGAATTCTGGAATTATGAATTGAAGCTGTTATTACTGTTTTCAGATACTCAATGTAAATATCTGAGGTGCATTATGAATGTTTGTTTAAGGAAATATTGTCAATTTGTTATTGCATATTTAGTATTTACTGTGTGCATTGCATGGACAGGCCCTTTGAAGTAGTGAATGGTAGAAACAGGATACCACATTACTCTGATTATAAATTCTGGAATTGTGAATTGAAGTTGTTATTATTGTTTGCAAGACTCAATATAAATTTGTCTGAATTGCATTATGAATGTTCTTCTAAATAAATATTGTCAATTTGTTAGACACACCATGGATGTTCATTTAAGGAAATATTGTCAATTTGTCAGAACACAATTGAGTAATTTTAGTATTCTTAACCTTGAAATGAGTCTCTTTTGCATCCATGTGCATAGATAATTTTTTTCTTATGCGTTATTTATTTAATTGTTGCAGTGGTCAATATGCTTGGCACACCCTAATAGCTTATGATGCATGTATCCGCTTATGTCTATATGCGTGGGCTAGGGGTTGCACTGAGGCTCCTGAGTTTTTGCGAGATGAGTGTCTGCTTCTTCGAAGTGCATTTGGGTAGGCTTCCTTCTCGTATTATATTCTTAGATATTCCAATATAGCCACTGGGATATTGTGAATTTCTTTTAGGTTTTATGCTTAGCTTACAGCTCTGAATGGTACTTTTCCTTGCATAACATAGACTACACAAATTCTTGCTGCAACCACGAGGTGTACAACCAACAGAAGTAAGAACTACTCAGAATGCAGAACAAACTTTTCCTTTGAAAATAAAGAAGGTTGTTGGGAAGATAAGAGTGGAAGGTAAGATTCTCCAAGCATTTTTGTACCTGCACTGCATTAAGAAAATTGATAGAAAGAAGGATAAATCAGAGTTGCATTTCATGCTATTATATATTTGGCCATGTTGTTAACTTCAAAATATTTCTTAAACTGATTGATTGAATGGCTTTCTTCTTGATTCTGTTGAAGTTATATACATTTATATTCTTTGGTACAAAAATGATAATTGATGGAGACATTTATGATCAATATATAGAAAGTGATTAGCACTCCATCAAAATGTAGATTTTCTTTAAAACATTTTTCAATAATTTAATTGAGGTCTACTTGTTGCCATTGCCAGTAAGGAAACTTCGAATAATACCCAGGCGGAAACTTAAGAGCACATACTCTCAGCGAAGTGCAGTCTACATGGAAGTGGGGAAAGAGTATGTCCGACATGTTTCATCGCTAGTGAAAACTGGCATGAATTCTCTTAAACTAGCTTCATTTTCACTGACCTCAGAAGGTTTGTGCTCCCTACAACAAACAAGTTGCTTGATTTTATTAGTTCATATGAGTTATGATACAAATTTTTCAAGCATGATGCTTTGGGTAGTTGTTTGAAACCTCACACCAATCATGAGCATTGACTATGAAAAATCATTTTCTATTCTGATTTTCTTTTTAAAAATAGCTAAATTCTTTCAGTGGACAACTAAAATTATCTTTACTAAACAATAAAAAAAAATGTGTGCAGAGCAGTTGTCATGCGTATTCCAACTGAAGAGCACCAGTGAAGATACTCGAGTTGAATCAGGTTCTACCATTTGCTTGCGTCCTGGCAGTGGAGAATATCATGTCTTGTAAGTTTTTATCTTATCTTTTCTATTTGTTCTAATGGTATGCATTTTGACGGCCAATGAATTTTGGTCGCTCATAACATAACTAATATGTTATCTACTATGGACCTCCAGCTCAAGGGGATCCAGATAATAAATAATACTAATATGGCATGTAGTTAAGTAATGTACCATATATGACCAAGCGATGCCTTGTGTTTACTCATCTATGCCTTGATGTACCATAAACAATATTAATGTGGCATGTAGTTAAGTGATGCACCATATATGACAAAGAGATACCTTGTGCTTACTCTTATATGGACTTCAATGAAAAAAAAAATAATAATAATAATAAATCATGGATCAGCTCCGACAGGGAACTAAAAGTATTAAATATCCTTCTTATGCTACTATGGGTGGAAAATCTTACATGTGAATTTAACTCAGTTTTCCTGAGAGTGAAGGAGATGCTCTTTTAGTAGAAGTCCAAGATGAAAAAAAAGCAGTCCAAGGTCGAGCCACAATTCAAATTTCATCATTGAATGATAATCCTGTAAGTAAATTTTCTTGTATCTTCCAGTTTCAGGTACTTACGGGAATATAGAATGGCTTCCTAATGATAATCTGAATGTTATGTAATGTGATTGTCCAAATTCTCCAGAGTGACAGAATTCGGTGGTGGCCTTTATTACACGATGATCAAGAATGTCTTGGGAAGATACAGCTCTCAATTGGTAGTACAATCACATGTGATGAGACTAACAATATAAAGGTTTTGTTTCTTCCAACTCTAATTATTTCAACCTTCATCTAAGTAAATCAGTAAAGGAAATTTATATTAATTTGAACAAAAATTTAGTGCGATAACTTAAGTTGCTTTTAATTTGAAGACTGATTTCATGATATTTTCCTGTTCCCATTTTAATGGATATCAGAAGTTGTCCTACTGAAACTTGAGTAGTAGTTAAGATCTAAGAGTAGAGTACCAAATTCAGCCTTTTATTTTCTGCCTGACATTATTTCTTCTTTTGTACTAATGACCAAGAAACTGCTTAATCTAAGTCTCAATTGCAAATTGGGCTGGCTACATAATCCTTATCCTGCATCTCTTAGTATTTATATCATGATAAACCTGTGACTGGTGTTAGCTGGTTTTAGACCAACTGAAACCCGCTCCTTTTATTCAAGCCCAGAACTTTCTATGCCAAATCAATTACAAAGGTAAACCTTGGTTGGTAGAGTTATAAATCAATTAGTAGTTTAGTAGAGTCAGAAACGTTCATGAATATTACAAATTAGAGACATTTGATTTATTGTCAGACCTAACGGTTTGTGTCATGGTATGCTTGATGACACCCATCGATAAGCCGATTTCTGAAATAACTTTTTAATTAGCAAAATTCTATATACTCTAGAATTAATCTGAAAATGTCAATTGCTTGTCTGGGGGTGCTGTATGGTTGCATGCACTAATATGTGTGCTTATATCCAGAGTTTGAACATTTATACCATGCTATTATACAGAGTGGTCCTGTTGTGGAAACCCTTGCTTACGATCTACTGCTAGAGGCTGCTATGCGTGCACAACATTTTCATTCCCGAAACTTGCGATTGCATGGACCTTGGAAGTGGTTGTTGACTGAATTTGCAGATTATTATGGCGTTTCTGATTCATATACCAAGTTGAGGTACCTGTGCAGATATATTAATGTAACCTGGCAATTCGTATTCTTCTTCACTTTTTCTATTTCCTAGCAATATCTTCATGTTTCAATTTTTTTGTTTTTATAGATTTCTTTCACATGTCATGAATGTGGCCACTCCAACAAAAGGGTGCTTAGAGCTTGTCAACGAGTTACTTATACCCATTATAAAGGCTCGGGGGGAGAAAAGTTTGACTAGACAAGAGGTAGGCCTTCCAAATTGCATATGAATGCCTTACCTTTCATCTAATCTCTAGAAGAAGAATCTATGCTTTTTCCTAATTTTGAGATCAAACGACAAATAATAGATGAAATATTTACTAAATAGATGGTGTGAATTTCTGAATATGAATTTAAGTCACTTTTTGTCTTGAGCCGTTTTTTGCCTGCTGCTTTTCTCCTCCTTATTTCATGTGACCTCATATTAGATTTTGACTCCTGCTACAAAATGAAACCAATGCAAAAAATGATTGACAAATGGGGTTAATGACGCTTCTTCTTTCTTTTGGGAATAAAAGGTTCAGTTCTATTTCCAGTGATAATTAGAAAGGAATCCTATGTATTTGTTGATCATAAGTTAATAGTTGGGGCAAGTATTTAGCAAGTCCAAGCCTTAAATGAGAGCATGCTTTGATGTGAGTGAATATAGACAACAAATTTATATGCCTTTTAGAATGTAATGGCAGTTCTACTTTTCCTCTAACTGTGGATTTTTACTTAACTTTGTTAGTTAGGTACAGTCAGTTTGAGAACTTACATGACTCTTCTCGACATGAAAAATTATTGACAATGTGGTTGATTTTGGACATAAACATGAACCACAGCAAGAGGCCTAATGGGCGGCGATGCCATGAACTAAACTAGTTGGCCACCAAATATGGTTCCCCAGCAAGTAAGAGGCTTAATCGGTGGCCACCAAATATGAAACATATTTCATAAAATATGAGTACAGCCACAAGAGAGCTAGTTGGCATTATTTATTTTTTTCTAAATTTGCTAATTCAAACTTTGTTGCTGATGGAAATTGAATAATATTGCTTCTCACAATGCCAGGAAGTCGGCATACTTCCATCTTTAGATTGACCATACTATTCTATGCTTGTTCTATTGTTTTTTGAATTTAAGGGAATGGCTCCTAATGTATGTATCATACTGCTGCAGAAAAGTTTACTATTAGATTGTGAAACACAAATTGAAAGTCTCTTGGCAAATGTTTTTGAGAACTACAAGTCTCTGGATGAAAATTCTCCCACAGGATTGGCAGACCTGTTTGGTCCAGTGCAAGAGTCTGCTGCACCAGCTTTAGCTCCTGCTGTTGAAGTCTACATCCTTCTTCATGATATACTATCTCAAGATGCACAGACTATGCTGAGAAACTATCTGCAGGTAAGTCAAACATGATATCATTATATCCAACAAGCCTACTGCTTCGGATGCCATGCCTTTATAGTATAATCATTAACATCTTTGATCTGCCAAGTTACATTCTCTAAATATCTACATGCATCCATGACGCATGCATGTTTGTTAATGTTGGTAATTTGTTTTGGAAAACCCAATTTAACAGTCAGTTGACTGGGCAAATCGTATCGTGGTTCACCTAAATGTTTGCCCATTCTAGTTTCCTCTGTCATACTTGCGCACTGTCTAAATCAAATAGTAATTCTTTGCAGACTGCAGCTAAGAAGAGGTGTCGGAAGCACATGATTGAAACTGATGAGTTTGTGTCTGGCAACTCAGAAGGTTTCCTCATGGATTCCATTACCATCTCAACAGCTTATTTGAAAATGAAGAATCTGTGTATAATTATTGGCAAAGAGATTCAGGCAGACATCAAGATCCACAATCAGCACATATTTCCAAGGTATCTGTGTCTTCATCTATGAAAAGTTTTATCAGAAACAACACTTATGTGCTCAGGAGATGATATAACAGAAAAAGATTTTACTTTTACCTTATGAGACCTAAAAAATTGCATCAGTAAATAACCCAAAACAGCAAAACCGAACCCAAAAGGGTTGGAATCCACTACTTTCATTATACACAATCTTTTACCATTTTTTTACCTCATAAAGTTCATGTCATATGGCACATTTTTTAATTAGTTGTGGTAATTGTTAGAGTACTGGGAAATGATATTAAGAGTTCTATCATGTTAAAGTGATCTCTTATGTACCTTCTGAGTTCTAATGCATATTTGTCCTCTTCCAGTTCAATCGACTTGTCGAATATCACAGCTGCTGTTTACAGCACTGAATTGTGCAACAGGCTTAGAAGTTTCCTTTCTGCCTGGCCTCCATCTAGCCCACAGCCACATGTGAATGAACTTCTGATAGCAATTGCTGACTTTCAACGGGATCTTGAGCGGTGGAATATCAGGTTTTTGACACAAACATAATCCAAGAAGCATCCTGACTTTAACTAGAATCACTCATGATATATTCAAATACAAATGATCTGCTTGCACTTTTGACATGCTAATATTCTGTTTGTTGCAGTCTAGTGCAGGGTGGTGTAGACTCAAGGAGCTTGTTCCACAGTTACATAATGGTGTGGGTGCAGGATATGCAACTCAACTTACTTGAGCAATGCAAAGCAGAAAAGGTGCCATGGGCTGGAGTAACAACAAACCATTCCACCTCTCCGTTTGCTGAAGAAATGTATGAGAAAATCAAAGATTCCCTTATTGAGTATGAAGTGGTGATCAATCGTTGGCCTCAGTATTCATTGATTTTGGAAAATGTAAGTTCAACGAAGCATCCTGACTTTTAACTAGAATCCATCATGATATATTCAATACAAATGATCTGCTTGCACTTTTGACATGCTTAATATTCTGTTGTGTTGCAGTTATCTTTGGAAAATGTAAGTTCTCTATTACCAGTATTCATTGATTTTGGAAAATGTAAGTTCTCTATTACCAGTATTCATTGATTTTGGAAAATGTAAGTTCTCTATTACCAGTATTCATTGATTTTGGAAAATGTAAGTTCTCTATTACCAGTATTCATTGATTTTGGAAAATGTAAGTTCTCTATTACCAGTATTCATTGATTTTGGAAAATGTAAGTTCTCTATTACCAGTATTCATTGATTTTGGAAAATGTAAGTTCTCTATTACCAGTATTCATTGATTTTGGAAAATGTAAGTTCTCTATTACCAGTAAAGAGCCACTACATTCTCTCCCTGTTGCGCATGAATGATTGCCTTTTTTCAACCATTTTTTGGTAATGCAAAGTCGATTCTTTTGATCTTCTTGAAGGCTGTTGCTGATGTGGAAAGAGCAATCATTAAGGCTTTGGAAAAGCAATATAATGACATCTTAACTCCTTTGAAAGATAGCATTCCAAAGAGACTTAATATGCAGGTTCAAAAACTAACCAGAAGACAATCGACAACACTCTATTCTGTACCTAATCAAGTGAGTTGTTTATCCATGCATCTGTCTCTCTCTCTCTATATCTATCTATCTATCTATCTATCTATAAGCATCTGAATGTAGTTTTTGCCCTCCGTCTATGCCTTGTATCTTACCAAGATTGCCTTGTATCTTACCAAGATTTTTCCTTGTGGGCAGTTGGGGATTTTTATGAATACCATCAAGAGAATTTTGGATGTGTTACATTGTAGAGTGGAAGACATCTTGAAGTCTTGGGCATCCTATCTTCCTGTCATGGGAGATAGAAAGTCACTCTTTGGGGAGCAGATGAATGGAATCACAGTTCTCTTGAGGACAAAATACAAAAATTATTTGCAGGCAACCGTTGAAAAGCTTGTTAACAATGTAAGCTCTATCTTTCCATTTGTTATTCAGCTGGCTATAAAATATTCTACCCAAACTAATCACGATATGATCTGTGTTCTCTTTGTTGTTCTACCAAGCTTATGATGTCATTTAATAAACTGCCAAGCTTAACCTTAAAAAATTGTTTTAGACACAAGCTAACAGGAGCACACGGCTGAAAAGAATTTTGGAGGAAATAAGAGAAGAAGATGGAGAGGCTGAAGTCCGTGAAAGAATGCAGATGCTGAGTTCACAGCTCATTGACTTCATATCCAATTTGCATGATGTCTTTACTAGTAGAATATTTGTTGCAGCCTGTCGTGGATTCTGGGATAGGATGGGACAGGTAAAACTATATGGAAAGATAATTTGTATGTTTAATTAGAACACCTATCACAAATCTAATGCATTTTAATTGCATTATTTTCCTAGATTGTCTTGAAGTTTCTTGAAGGAAGGAAGGAAAACAGGGTTTGGTATAATGGCTCTTGTCATGCTCTTGGGGTAAGTATCATTCCTGTGTATTGTTGTGGAAATAGATTTACAGAAGGGCAGATGGGTCGAACTGGTTTGGTCATTGTGGTGTCATTTCTTTTTGGATTTTCAGTTGCAAGTCATACATTTTTATTTGTTTGTTTAATTTCTTAATATATTTGTTAATCATATCATATTAGGAAAAAATTAATTTTTATATTGTAATTTTACTTTAGTTTTAAATAATTCATTCACCTCTAAGTCAAAAATATGCATCATGTATACAAAATAAAGTAGTTGGAAAATAGGATAGCCCCATTCAATTTCTAAAGTAGCATCCGAACATCAAAACTGTAATTTCAACTCAACAGAATTGACTACCATATGTTACTATCACAATACAGAACCGATTTCAACAAAAAAATTATTTTTCAATCAATACATTGCATTATCTTTAATTCTTTCTTTTTTTTGGATTCATTATAGATATTGGACGATACCTTTGCTTCCCAAATGCAACGACTGCTGGGAAATTCACTGCAAGAAAAGGATATTGAGCCCCCTCGTTCAGTAATTGAAGCACGATCTATTCTTTGCAGAGACACGGCAAATGCAACAGATACATCTACCTACTTTTATGTTTAATGGTTGATGCATTTCCAGAATCAAGGTTAACTGTCAGTTTGTGTTGTGTTTTGATATTAGGTTGGTTGCATTGCTCCTATGTTGATAGTCATATATACGCGCGCGCGTGTGTATATATATATATATATATATATATAATATATATATATATATATATATATTGTAATGGTATGGTATACACCTTTACGTATAGGTTCTATAATTTGATAATATTCACAATCGAATTCCCACATCATTCTTATTTCGTCACTATCATCCCAGCAACTTTGTGTAGTATGAGATTTATTTGAACTTTGTTTTTGACTAAAGAATAAAAGGTTTAAAGAATGTTTCCTCTTACATGATTTGTAGTGCATTGACCAGTGTCTTTCACCTACACCTAGCTTGCGAATCAAAAATTGCGACCATTAATTTTTTAATTCTTAAAAAGGAATATAAAATTAAAGAATTAAAAGATCTGACGCAACTGCAGCCAATGAAAAAACTTGCTTACATTTCTCAGATTCTCACATGACTGTGCTGATTATTATATATATATATATGTATGTATGTATACACCTTTAGTATAGGTTTATATTGATAATATTCACAATCGAATTCCCACATATTCTTTTTGTATATCATCCCAGCAACTTGTGTAGTATTGAGATTATTTGTAACTTTGTTTCTGCTAAAGAATAAAAAGGTTAAAAAGTTCCACTTACATGATTTTTGTGTGCATTGACGTGTTTTCACCTACACCTAGCTGCGAATCAAAAATGCGACCATTATTTTTTAATCTTAAAAAGAATAATAAAATTAAAGAATTAAAAGATCTGACGCAATGCAGCCATGAAAAAACTGCTTACAATTCTCAGAATTCTCACATGACTGTGCTGATTATATAAATCAGTCTACTGGAAAATTCACAACTAGCACGTACATTACAGCATTAATAATAGCCAATTACAGCAGAAGCGATCAGCAAGCTTTACTAATGAAAGTGAGACTCTTGATAAAATTTAGCAACGTTGCCTGCAGACGCTTTTGTGGAACTGCATCAGGAACTCTAAGTACCTTCTCTGAGAAATCAGATGGAGGTACAAGAAACAAAGTGGTCTTATCATCCAATTTGGCAATTGCAGCATAAATGTCATCTTTAAATAGTGAATTTCAGAATTTGAGTTCATTATATCCAATAATGTTAATAATAATCACAAAACTGCATGAGGTCTGATCACAAAAAAATTGCCCGATATGGTTCTTTATATGTCTGAAGAAAATTCATCGTCTCTCCATATGATTTTAAAATGAAATGTCTCTGACTTAACCAGTAATTCTTGGGACCATTATCACCTTCATGCGACCATCAACAAGATGAAGATGCAAGGTTTCTCTGTTAAAGCGGAAGTTGGTAATTAGAAAGACTACTAACTAATGGTGAGCGCTTTAGAAGGCATAATGCAGATACGAGTTGTTTTCGGATATTATGCGTACCCCATGAATCATTCTCTGTTTTAGCTCTTAAATAAGCAACTGAGTTTATTAATATTTCTTCGGCCTGCATAATTTCCCCTAAACTTTCTTCAAATTGCCATTTGTGCTTCTTACCTTTGCGGGGACTACTTGTGCACCTTTAACTCGTTTTTTTAATGTGTTTTTTTACCCCTAAGCAAAATTGAAGCTTGTGCATGAATTATGCTGGCATTTGACGTGTCATAAATAGTTGAAACGTCATCATTTGAGATGCCACGTTGGTTTCCTCATGTTCAAAAACTAACGGAACAGAGAAAAATGAAATTTTAATTGAATAAGCTGGAAGATTTTAATGCCTCTTGCAGTAGAACCTCTGCAATTGAGGGAAAATCAAAAAAAAGAAGAGATAACTCACAACCTAGTATGTTATATCAATTGACATTTTATATTGGTGATCTTTGCTGATATTATAGCCACCAATACAGAGAAAGAGATAGCTCTGTATAACGACTTCTTCCACGCTCCACTAATCCAGCGCGGCAAGGGGATAAAAAAGCTAAAAAAATACCATTTAATGTGCACAAGCGGTCCATCACAAAGTTAAAAGGACACAAATGAATTTGAAGAAAGTTCAGGGAAAAATTATGCATTCCGCCGTATTTCTTCTTTAGCCTCTTCATCTATTACTGAACATGCTAGAATGGAGAAGTGGATTACTTAAGGCTCCTCCTCCATCGCATACGGGTCCTTTAATGCAAATGATCGTCTTGCGTTTGGTGGTGGTACGTTGTGGGATTGTTTAGGTAATTGGTTGGTAAGTTTTACTTTGGGGATTGGTCATTCTTCAGTTCTTGGTGCTGAACTATGGGCTCTTTTAGAAGGAATCAAACTTGCTTTTAGTAGTGGTTTTCACAATGTTGAGGTTGAATGTGATAATCTGATTGCGGTGAAAATGTTGAATGAGTTATCTCTGCCTCCTTTTGTGTGTTCCTTGGTAAAATGATAGAGTAAAGAACAGTTCCAGTATCTGTAAATTAAATGGCTGAAATAGAACTAGAAAATGGAAGAGAATGTAAAGAAAGAAGAGAGAAATTGTATTAGATTGATAGGACTGAATCAATAACAATGGATTGTCCATACAATAATCTAAGTAGTCTAAAGTGGAGAACAGAAATACAAGAGATAACAGAAATCTTGATTCCAAAGAAACCAAGCCAAGAGCTACAGCTCTCCAACAGAATAATCTGTCCAAAAATATTTGCCAAAAAGATGCTCAGCCTTCTCCTCACTTGCCTTCTTGTACTGGCCTGATACCCTCATCATGACCTATTGTGACAGGTGTTACATTCTCATTCCTTGAATTATTCCCCTGTTTTCTTGGATCACTCACCAAATTAGCAGCAGTCTTCGGCCTTCTTGAGTAAAGCTTAAAGGGCCTGGGCTCATTTCTTTCATAAAATGTCTAAAATTTACCGTGTATATTATGGCAAATCTACTACATTGAATCTGTTGAGAGCATTATGGACAATTCTTATCGAAATTTTTTTGTAACCTTGTTTCTGCTAAAGACTAAAAGGTGAAGGGTTATACACTTTCACTTCAGGATTTGTGCGTATGTTGATGTGTTTACCTCTGCACTCTGCTGCCAATCAAGAGTATGACCATTTTTTTTTAATCTTAAAAAGATTAATAAAATTAAAAAACTAAAAGATCTGACAAGTTCATGCAGCCATGAACAAAGCTGCTTAAAATGCTCAGCATTCTGACAAGGCAACGAAGACTCTGCTAATATAGATCAGTCAAAAGGAAAATTCACTAGTAGCGCGCACATTGCTGCACTAGTTATAGCAAATTACAGCAGCAGCAATCAGCAAACTTGACGAATGGAAGTATGACTAACCATTTTTACATAGCAATACTTGCTGGGATATATTATGTGCAATTCCTTGAAATATCTAAACATTTTTAGCCACTCAACCACTATATTGTTAATTGGGCACCCACCATCAAGAAGTTCCTTTTCCTTGTTGGATTTGTTGAAGAAGAGCAGCTGCCAGCTGTAATGTTGCCTGCAGACGCTTTTGAGGATCTGCATCAGCTTCTTCTTGTGTACCAGCACTTTGCATCTGAGGATTACCTGAAGTCCCTTGTGGAACCTCTCTTTGAACTGGGACTGGTACTGATTTCGGCACATTTGATGCCTGCTGCTGCTGCTGCTGCAACTGTTGCAGTTGACTGAACTGAGAAGCTGAAATCTCAGAACCTACCTGATTACTCTGTAAACTATGTGTTTGTGCTGTTCTTAATTGGTTCTCCAACTGATTCATTGTGTTCATCCGCCTAACGTCTTCCCCTACTGATATATTTGGACTGCTCCCAGATTGCCTTTGCTGCCCAAGAAGAGATGATGCCAATTGTGCAAGTTGTTGTGGTTGCAGGCCAGCAATAGGCAAAGACAAAGGAACTGAAGATTTGTTTTCTTGAAGGGATGGCTTGCCGTTTCCAGACAATGGGATACTTGGCATGCCAGCAGTATAATGTGCTAAGCCATCATCTTGCACTGCCCTTGATATGACGGCGCGATGATCCTTGACAACAGGATCAACTGCAGTATTGGACACTTGCAATGGTGCATTTCTGTTACCAGGTGGATGGTGAGGAGACCAATTGGAAGCAGGCACTGGATCCCGTGGTTGGAGTGGATAATCATGCCTATTATCATTGTACGTATCAGGAATCCTCCTGACACCATGAGCTGAACCTGAAAATGCTGCAGGCAGACCTGATGTACCCACATCCCTCAAAAAAGATGCATCGCCTCCTGATCTTCCCAAATCTCCAAAAGGTGATCCAATTGAAGGAAAATGACCTGAAGGAGTAGGTGGCTTGGCATATGGTGCATCCCCATGAAAGGGCAACAAATTTGCATCCCTTTTATCGTTTGGATGGTGAAGAGGCCCGAAAGTTGAACCAGGAAGCTCTAACCTCAAAACAACACCAGAAATACAGAGTTTGCCAGGAACTCTAAGTACTTTCTCTGAGAAATCAGATGGAGGTACAAGAAACAGAGTGGTCTTATCATCCAATTTAGCAACTGCAGCACGCTGCTTCTCCCCGAGATAATGCATGAATTCATTATAGTACCCAATGTCATCATCGCTAGCAGGGGCAAAGAAAACGACCCAAGCAGAAGATGCTTGATAATAGTGCTTTGCAAGCATGTCTAGACCTGTTCTTGCAGTGCAATCCAGAAAATCAGGCCTGGAGCATAAATATCATTTTTAAATAGTGAATTTCAGAATTTGAGTCTAGTATATCCAATAAAATTAATAACAATCACAAAAATACCCGATATGGTTATCTATGTCTGAAGGAAATTCATCATGTCTGCATATGATCTTAAAATGAAATTTGTCTCATTTATTCTAAAATATCACATTTTAAAAACACAGCATCCAGAGAAGTTAAAGTCAGAATAGATCCGAATAAAGTTAAATATCAGGACAAATTCGCTCAAAGTTAGCAAGGACTAGACAGAATAGCACTTCATATCAAATAAAACATAAAAGTTTAAAGTGTAGGCAATTAACATTTCTACCAAACTTGGTCATGGAAAAAATTACCGATACCATCATTCAACAATGGCGCCGTACCCAAAAGCAAAACATCGATGCAAGAAGCCAGCCATAATTCTGCACAAAATGCAAGATATGCACTAATGCAAATATTTAACTGCCTCATGCCGCAGCCATGGAGAATCAAAATGGACACTTTTTTTTCCTGGATACCCAGTGACCCTAATGCACCTAGTTTGCCAGGTCAAATAGACAAAATAGAACAAAACAATTAGAAATTAATACATTAGTGGAGTGCGTCTGCCTGCCAACATGACTGATCAAAAGGGTGAACAGTTACTAATCAACAGCCGACAAGAAGAGATATTCAGTACTTACAACATTATGTCCAGGGCTTTTCCTACAGGGAAGCCGTGAGCATGACAGACAGGAGTTCCACCCTTTGCTATAGTTCCTTCCCACTTCCACAACTTCAAAGAGGATTGTTCAGGCTCAGGAGTGAATCTTTTCCTCTCAACAGGATTTGAAGGCATAGAACCAGAGCCAGTCTGGAAATTGTCATAAGATGCTCTCCAGTGATCACTCCTTTCTCCACGAGGAAGAGAAGAAGGGATTAGAAGATCAGAGTTTGGTTTATATCCATAGTTCTTATCCAACAGCTCAGATTGAGGAAAATCAGTGCATGCTCTTGGAAAAGCACGTTTCTCCTGTTCTAGGTCAGAGAAAGGATACTCTGGAAGCTCCTTGTCAGGAGGAAAGGAGGCAGTCTTCAATTTCTTGGACCCATGGAAGAGATAGGAATCTTCTGGCAAGTCCCATGGTTCTTCATAAATTGAAGCCTTCTGAGGAAATCTCTGAGAAAATTCATCAAAGTGAGGGCCCCTTTCTCTTGTAGGACTGCCTCCGCGTTCATAAATATCCAGTGGTGGTCCAAGTTCTTCGCCAAACCTCCAATTATCTAATGTATTGCTTCCACCAGGATATAACGCACCCTTCCTGTTAAAACCATAGACACCAGGATCTGGATCCAAATTTGACATTAAACGAGGAGATCTGACACTGGGATCTGCAGTTAAACTTCCAAAATTCCTATCCTGCCGAATGTTCACAGAAGCTCCTGACTGACCATTTGACTTGTAATTTGGTGAGAGAGGCATCCTTCCACTGCTTGATGAGCCACCTTCGCTCTTGGCAAAACAAATATGTACACGGGGATTTCCAAATAATTTTCCCTGAAGAGTTTCCTTTGCCTTGCAAGCTGAAATTACATTCCTAAACCGAACAAAAGCATAACTACGACCTGGGAATACGGTTATCTTTTCAATCTCACCAAATGGTGAAAAGGCCTTTCTTAAGATTGTTTCATCTACCTTCAATAAGGCTGGAAACCCTATCCATAACACTTCACTAGGTTCTGCACTTTTATCGCCTATCTTGGGTTTGTCAGCATAAGCAGGGTCAGGGCCACTAGCATTACGCAATCTAGAGTCCCTCTGTGAGAAAGGGGATCCTTTTAATCCAGAACGTTGTTCATCCCGCCGTGGCAAGTAATCTTCATCCCGTGATGGTGCTGATGACTTCTCCTGAGATAAGAATCTCACGCAGGTGAGAGAGAAGATCAATCCTCACTTTTTAGTCAAATTTTAATTCAATTTCCATTTGAAAATATTAAAAAGAAAATGAATAAATTGAAGGGAAATTTTCAGTGCACTTGAGTTGTTGACCAAGCTTGACACTACCACATGCATTCAAAAAGATTACAAAGTGACACGTGATCAAACTTCTGCTCATGAATAGACTTACTAATTCTACAAACGCTAATCATAGTTTAGATAATTGTTAAGGGAATCTTCTTGCTCAATGTATACTAATGAATAATGAAGAATAGCCGGTTCATGCCTCAATATCTTGGACTGAATGTCACAACTGTATGGCTTGCCCCTTACAATTATAAATTCCGCAGCTACCATATCTAAAGCATTTTATAGCTTGCATTTTCTTTGAAATCCAATTTTATTCTCATTAAATTGAACAAAAATCTAATCTTCAAGAAAATATAGAAGATTGACTAAATAAAAAGACTTGGAACAATGAATGACAACTAAGCTGAAAGCAAGAGTAAAGCTTTCTGACTAGGATTTAGACAAAAGCAGACAATAATCGTCCTTAGAGTTGATTATATTACAAATAAAGCCATCTCATATGTTAGACTTAAAGAATTCTTTTGCGATTACCTGGTTTAGGGAATATCATCACAAA
Organism: Jatropha curcas; assembly: GCF_014843425.1. Next base: position 316,319 of record NW_023590999.1, read on the forward strand.
CTAGATTACAAATACATGATCATAGATGTAGTGTGTGTGTGTGTGTGTGTGTGTGTGTGTGTGTGTGTGTGTGTGAGTTTTGTAATTTGATTATTCAACATATAAGAGGTGTTGTGAAACAGAAGAACCATAATAAGCAAACTAATTAGCCTAAATCTCCAAGGCTTCCGAACTGCAGATAATAATAGGGATTTCTACATGACCAAATAAGCACAGTGTGGCCATATTGATAAAAAATAACGATTTTAGATACTTGTTTCACCAAAATAATACACCTATTACATTGTGATGAGCTCATAATCAAGAACTTTTACTCATTCCCCAAAAGAAGAAAAAACATCCATAATCCTGACCTTTCTCCCCTCAGTGAGAAATAACAACGATTACCAAACTTATTTGAGAATCAGAAAGAAAAATTGTACTCAACAGCATCAAACTACAAAGCGAGCATTGCCCACCTTATGCTTTGTTCTATTTATTAATATATCAAATAATCTTAAAATTCTCCTTTCAAAAATTTTTATCTACAAGAAGTATTTCAAATTTTTTCTGATTTGTACATTTCTTTGCATTGCTATTAATTTGATCAGATCGATTTTGTAAATAAAGGATTCATGTACCAACCCTGATAGTTTGGGACTAAAGCTTTGCTCCTACTGCTGTTGTTGTTATCGTATGCACACAAACCATAACATGACTTTTCAAGAAGACATATACAAGAATGAAATTTCTTCCCCAGAAACCACAGACTAAAAATGCCAAGGAAAGTGAGGACGTCAGCATTTTAGAGGAATAAAACAAATTCTGTGTTGCTATTGTCATCGTTCATACTTCATAGCATTTACCATGCAAACAATATATACATCTATTTCAAAATAATGCAATCATATTACAACATGGTTTCCTTCTTTTTTTTTTTCTCTCTCTCTCTCTCTTTCTCTAATGAATGAACCCCAACAAATTTTTTAAAATACAAACTAAAGTACCCTAATTTTAGGGGCTCTGGAAATGGATCTGAGACAATTGGCAAGCAAAATCTATTACCAACACATGATACCTGTAGGTTTCTACCATCTCAACACCTCAATGAGCAGTTAATTGATTATAAATTAGTAGCAAAGCTAAGATGGTGTGAATAGTTAAAATTTAATATGTAATAGTTAATAGTTAGTAGTTACAGGTTATTTGATAATATTTATCCACATATGACCTATACATCTCCATTAAGCTAAAATTCACTTAAATGATAAGTCAAAATTTTAACTTAAAATTTATACTAAAATAGAATGTCATTAAGCTCTTAACTAACTTTGCATTTCATATATTTTAGCAATTATATTATTCGACGTTAAAAAATTCAGTTCTTAAATATTCAATATCTAATTTTCAGTGTTACCAAAAACCAATTAAATGAACCGAAAAGCTTGGGTTGAAGATTAATATTCTAAACCTAGGTAAAACACATTTCTCACTGTAATATGCTGATAATGACATGAGTCGACTATGGTGACAGACCAAAAAATATGGAAGGAGCAATCAGCTTGTCCAACTCAATTGTTGTGCTAGACACAATGTTGTTGGGTAATACTAGGATTGTGTATTTACTTAAGGATGAATTATAGTCATCAGAATAATGAAGCATACAACCTCTCTGGTTCTAAAATAGTAGTTTCAGGTGACAGACAAGATTCATAAGTATCCGTTAGAGAGGGCATTGCTGTTAATAATTGCACCAAATTAGGGTGTTGCATTTAAAAACATAACTATGATTTGTATCATTTCTTGCTCTAAGAAGTTGCATGAATGATGTATTAACATGCATGGAAGATCTGTAAGTTAGCAGGTTTATACAAGCAAAAAGACAGTGCTCTTTTCAAGATATTTTGTTTGCTTCATGATCTTACTTTCCAGGTGATGAGAACTTTCTTAATGTTAAGTACTGTCAATTGAGCTGTCTTGACACACATGTGAGAGCAAATAGACGTTGAGGATAGACTAGAAGCTTAAAAAATTTTTTGGAAGTAATCAATAATTCACAGGTTCCTCCTTTATACCCTGCTAGTTGCATTGAAGTTATATTGGGAGAATGTATTGGCAATACAATGCTCATGTTACCATCTCCTGCAAGCTACAGAACTCCACTTTTGTTTAATTTTTTGCTTGACCTAAAGGATTGCTAGATTGCAATAACTGTAATTTAATGGTGGAAAGTGAAAAGGCAGATGGTTATAGTTGGATACCTACTGGTTCATTAGAAACCTGGATGTCAATGTAATGAGTTGGTAATAGTTTGTATATAACAACTAATTTGAATTAAAGATGAGAGTAAGAAACTATTCAATTTCACTCAATTCTTAAACATCCAAGAATAACTGAACACCAAGTGTTAAAGCAATTCTTAGAAATTTGTCAATAATTAACTGATCTGTTGGAAAGAAACAATTTGTTAATTCACTTCTGCCAAATGTTTTACATAGATTCGAAGTTGGAATAGAACCTATACAGAGGATGAAATTCAGTAACAGTTTCAAATTTGGCTGATAATCTATATCCTAAACACAAACATGCACAAATTTTAACTATTCCATTTGGTAAAATAATATTCAATATTAGAAGTGAAAGATAGGTGCGAAATGTAGCAAGAGAAAACCATCAACCTTGAGACATTTGTTTGCCACCCTCTTAATTTATTCGATAGGCCAGTAATCTCTTGAAATTGTAACACCTTTAAATAACTGTGCCCCAAAGGGATTGTGATTCACAAAGCATACTTGTACAGTTAAAATTATTTTTCCATCACCATATAGATTGAATTAATTTTATTTGATAAAATCGTACTATTATTTGAGATTCTCAAATTACAACTGACATGAAAGTCCAGGGTATGAGCACTCAAGAACAAAGGGGCAAGCATGGAAATACTGTAAGCCACTTCAATCTAGAACAAACAAACTGCTGTTGTTGTGGCATACAATGCTGTGGAGATATGCATCAACATGGGCGTGAAATTGAAAATGGAATGCTACTGGGAAAATTTTTGGTGAGAATCTTAGCTGCAGACAATTGAGTAAATTAGAAACTTTAGGTAGTTCACCATTATTTTTGTTATGTGGTGCTTCTTTTGAAGTACACCACACTTACTGCACCTCATTTAGCAAAGTGATAATGTGTTTTCATATATACTGTACTTGGGTAAAATCCATTATTCCTAAAGTTTTGGCCATCAACTATCCCAATAAATTTCAGTGCATTCATTCTGAAGTTTGATGATATCGAGTTTGGTGTTGCAGCTGATTGTTTAATGGAAAGGATCTCATTTCATGGTCATGGACCATCCTGCTATATAACCAAATAAGTATTTTATATTTTTAAGCGTCTAGATTAATGTTCTTTTGTACTTTTGATCAATGGGTGGCTAAACTCGAATGGATAGAAAACAATCAATTGAATTGAACTCATACAACAAGTACATAGTTATAGACACAATTACTACACGAAAGATCAAAGTAGCACAAAAGTGAAAATTAACAGAAAAAGGTGGGGCAAAACTAACCGCCTTAGCAAATTCAATTCTAAGCGGGTTGCTAGCCAGTGGAAAACCCTGGAGAGATTTTATTGCTGCAATTGCATCATCTTCATTCTTAAAATTAATAAAGGCGTAGCTTCGGCCTGGCTGAAAAGCCACACTATCTAACTCCCCAAACTGCAAAAATTGGTCGGTTAAATCGCTTTCCATTATACTGTGAGACAAATTGCCTACCCATAGATGTCTTGATGGAGGATTATTGCCTCGCTTATTATTACTATTAATGTCTTCAAAGCGAGAATTAGAAGAAGACCCAAAATCTCTTCGGAATCGGTCTCTGCCTCCTCCTCCCACTCCTCGGGCAGCCTAAGAGACATATATCAAGAAATTAAGAGGGTTAGTGAGTATAAAATAGTGGAATTTGAGATTTGTAGAAAGGAGTGAAGAAGACTGACCATGGCGGCAGTGGTTGTGCCGGTGATGAGTTGCGTGAGGAGTTTAGGCAATGGAAGTGGGAGAAAACAATAAGATAGTGATTAGTGAAGATAAGATGAGAGTTTGGAATCGAATCCGACTCCCTGGTTTCGGAATGAAAGGACGAAAATACATTTAGGACTTTTATTTAGGGTTTGTATTAGCGACTGCATACCAAATATAAACAAAATATTTCGTTTTAAAGTAATATATTTTGACTCTTAACTTTTATTTATATTTTTTTTGTTTTTGGAAGAAGATGAAATTTTTTTTTTTTTATTCATAGGAGAACAATTTAACCAAATAATATCATAATTATATGGAAATTTTTTATGATCGGAAATACATTTATTTTTATTATGATATTTATAAAAATTCATAAATTATAATATATTTTATATTTTATTGAGTAATTTTAACTTATCTTTATTTACTAATAAAATATTAGATAAATAAATAATTGATATACATGATTATTGAGAGTGAAAAATAAATATTGAATAATATTAAAATAATTAATAATACCCAAAACAAAGAAATTTAAAATATTATTGAACTATTATTTTTCTAAAAGGTTAATAAGTACATATGTTTACTTAGCTATTGCCACAGTTCGATTTCAAATCAGAATCGAATTGGTCAAGATTAATACTAAATTGTGGTTAATAGTTGCTGGTTTTTAAATTGTAACTGAAAGATGCACATAAGTTAGATTCCAATTCTTTATTTTTTGAAACCGAAACCGACATGGTTTAAAAGTAAAAAACATATTCTTAAAAAAAATCTAATTATTTTATTTTATTATAATTTTTTAAAATAAATTTTAATATTGATTTATTTTTCAAGAGTAATATTTATTATTATTGTTACTATTATTATTTATTTAAGCTACAAATCTAAAAAAGAATTTTAAGAAGTTTGAAATAAATTATCTAATTTTAATTTTAAACCGATGCAAAATTGAAACCAGCGGTTCTAAAACCGATGCAAAATAGAACCGATAATTTTAAGATCGAAACCGGCGATTCTATAACCAGATGCTTATGCTTGCTAACAATTTCATTTATATAAAATCAATAGCACCATTTTTCAGTCTATTTTATTCAAGATATATTCCAGGAAAATCATACACCAGTCATTTACAATTTAATTTTTGAAGTTTAGTGAATTATCACTTGAATCCAGATTTCAAGTTTATTGGTACATTCTTTTGAATAATGAATAAATCTATAATTATTTTCTTTTGTAATGGGTTTTTAGAAAAGATTAAAATAGAATAATTAAGACTCTTTTTCTCGAAAAAAAAATTAGTCAGTCATTGAAGATGCTTCAAATCGAATCATTTCATACATGAGAGGGGAAATTGATATATTGCCCTTCAACTTTATTAAGATCTAAGAAAAAAAATAATTTAAATGAGCATGATTTTGAAACTTCTACAAAAATACCATTCAAAACTACTTCAAATGAATTCTTTTAACTAATTAAAGAATGAACTAATTTTCATTCAAATATTATAAACGAAAATCAAATCCAAATTCCTTATTGGAAATTATTGTAATAACTCATTTACAAGTTAGAGAACATCAAAGATATAATAATAATGGGAAGTATAGGCAAAATAATAATAATAACATGAAGAAGGGTTAGTAAATTTTTCTTTTCTTTTCTTTTCTTTCCTTTTTTTTTTTTTTTTTTTTTTTTTTTTTTTTTGAAGTTTCCCACGTGATATATCCTTGATTCCAGATATTCAGTTTATTGGTACATTCTTTGGAATTACATTGAATAATCTATAATTCATTTTCTTTTGTAATGGGTTTTTTAGAAAAGAATAAAATAGGAATAATTAAGACTCCTTTTTCTCGAAAAACACAAATTAGTCAGCGTCATTGAAGAATGCTTCAAAGTCGAATCATTTCATACGGAGAGGGGGAATTGATATATTGCCCTTCAAACTTTATTAAGATCTATAAGAAAAAAATTAATTTAAATGAGCATGATTTTTTTGAACTGTTACAAAAAATACCATTCAAAACCGTACTTCAAATGAATTCTTTTAACTACATTAAAGGAATGAACTAATTCTTCATTCCAATATTATAAACGAAAATCAAATCCAAATTCCTTATTGAAAATTTTGTAATAACATCAGTTACAAGTTAGAGAACATCAAAGATTATAATCAATAATGGGGGAAGTATAGGCAAACTAAGAAAATAATAATAACATGAGAAGGTTATGTAAATTTTTCTTTTCTTTCTTATATCTTTCCTTTTTTTTTTTTTTTTTTTTTTTTTTTTGGGTTTATCATTCATTTAGATTTCTTACATATTCTTTTTTTTTTTTTTTTTTTTTTTTTTTTTTGGGTTTACATCATTTAGATTTCTTACATATTCGTTTTCACTACTAATCCTACACTAAAATTCAAGAAGCAAAGCTAAAGCCTATATGTCGTCATCTTCCTCACACCAACATGAAATCCACTGGTAGCTGGAGCTGCCAATTCAAGTATGGTGTGAAGTTGACATTGCAAATGTGTAGTATTTCAACTTAAACAATATTTCGCAAAATATTAATTTCAGCTCCGCAAAAAAAATTTTTCTGCAAAACCACACATTTGATATGTCAATGTCTGAAGCTCAAGCGTATTCCCCTGATGAGTTCATCATTCAGCAGGTTTTGGCGGATCAGCTGCAGAATCTGAAAGTATCATATGTTGTCAGGTATACATCAAAAGTTGAAGTCTAATGAAGGACATCAGGGCTACATTTGGTATGTCGTAATGTAATGTAACCAAATGTTGAACTAATAATGCATTTTAATCATATTACATTACAGTTCATTACAGCATACAAAACACAATCCAAGCATGCATCGTGTGCTTGCTTCATGTGCGGGTGTGTGCACCTATTTGAACGTGTGCAACACCGAGAGCTGGGTTCATGCAAAGTTGAATATTTATGACAGGATCATAAAATACAATCAAGGTGTCCATTGTATTATCTAACTGAACTTCTGGCAAATAAGTGTGAGAAATCAGTTGGATTCATACTAAGATGTTAATATGCTCTTTACATGAACAGAAATTTTTTTTTTTTTTTCTGATAACAGTTAAAAGATCGACGGAAGTAAATTAGGAGCTGTCAAAAAGATTATGGTAAACAATTTGCAAGAATTGTAATCCAGCCGGACAAGTATAGGTATTTTTGGGAATCCAGACTGCAAATAATGAACTTACAATACAAAAGCTATATCAGATTGGAATTGGCAACCGTACCTGAAGACGTAGGGTCTTTATGTACAAAGAAACTTGCAGCAACTATTAGGTAGCAGAGGATGAGCATTAGTCCTTTAAAGTAATTAGAAGTTCCCTCCTGCAAGGGCAGCAAAATAAATATGTAAAGAACAAACCATGATGTAATATAAATTTGCAGCATATTCTTTTACATTTATATTATGAGCTCCATAAACAAAGAATGTAGATCTGAAGCTTGACCCATTTATGGATAATAATTTATACTATTCAAGCTCTTATAAATGTAAGACAGTAAGTCCAGGACTATCTTCCCTATTATTGACCATTGATGCAAATTTTTTAGTGGGAATATAATAAAATGACTAATTTTTACAACAAACCTGCAACATTAAAGCTACCACCAGGACAGTTATAAAAAGTGTTGCTGTCTCAAAAAGTTGAAAATTTAAGTCCATGGGACGCCCCATGATCCAACCGACGACCACAAGGAAGGGTATCTGCAGCCATCAACCAAAATAAAGGAGTTAAGAGGCTACACAGCCCTCAATGGTGAAATGAAAGAAATTTACTTGCAGCACTCCTTTCAGAGTATGCCAAGAATATGCAGTATGAGAAAATAAAAATGCTTCATGAACAATAGCAGATTTGAACCATTAGAACTGGTTTCTACAACCGTTTTCTTTTTTTATCAGCCTAAACACAGTGTCCAGTTGATATCTTAAGAGGTGGGAAGAAAAGTGTAGAATATAGCAATTAAAATGAAAATACTGCAGTAAAAAGCAAAACGTTCCCTAAAGAGGAAAAAAAAAATGACAGGTTTCACGTTATAGTATAAGTTCTGTAAATGTATGATGCTTTTAATTTTTCTTTTTGCCTTAGCCTATTCAAGTGACACACTATGTCATAAAGGATTCTAATGAGCATAACAAAGAAAAAATTTTTATTTTTATAATTCCTTTGTTCCACTGACTATGATGAATCCTCTGTTTCTTAACCTAATAAGTAATAAATATTGCTTAAAAAAAGTTCCATAACATCTATAGCTACTGAATTTTTTCTCGAATTCAGGAAACATTAACATACACGTGCATATGCAATTCTAGAAGACAAAGGTTGATGAATTATATAAAGGGGACAGTTCACTGGGTGCTGGGTACTCACCCCAAACATAGATATCTGTGTTGATGAGCCTAGAGCTACTCCCAAAGAGAGATCCTGCAGCAGATCGATTGAATTAGGAAAGAAGCAACAGTTTTCGGGGTGGAGGAGTTATAGCTGATTATCCATGTGCAATAATTGTTTCAGAATATTGGCACGATAAGAATTCTTACAAGCTTGTCTTTCATGGCAAACATAATAGCACCCGCATGCTCTGCTGCATTGCCAACAATAGGTAGAAGGATAACACTTATAAATGCTACTGGTATTTTCCATTCCTTAGATGCTCCCTGACAAGACACATGTTTGTTGCAAGAACATGCAGAAAATGAGTGACAGCAAAAGATATCATTTTACCGCATAAATCTTAGCAAACATTACATTAGAACATTGCATATGCTAAAAAATGAGGGTTGATGTACTTAATATATAGAAATTTGGGCAAATGAAAAACATAGATGACAGAGGTTTCACTGTTAAGCACAAACTCCTCCAGCAATTGAAAGAGAATAAGGAACACAACTACTCTCTCTATATATAATCAAAATTTTCTTTCACAAACAAATAAAACATATGGACTTTCATCTTCATAAATTGCCTCTGCCATTATTTTGGTAGAACTTATAAGAAGGATACAGCAGAAAATCAATCACCAATAAGTGTGGCACAAAGTGACAAAATTAAATTTACCTCTATGGCATCAACTAAATATTCCGAGACGACTGAAATCCACAAGGTTAAAAGAAATAGCCATGTGATTGCTTCCCATTTTGAGATCTCAGGAGCGTCTTCCCCATCTGTGTCCCAGGGCTGATCTTCTCCCTGATTTCATGCCATCAAAACAATGAATCCTTAATATCATATCCAATAAAATAGAGTAAAACTATTGCAAGATTTCAAGAGTTCATATTCAAACCAAGCGGATAAGCCTGGTTTGAGTTCTACCGAGATAAGCTGATAAATAACAGAAACTGCACTAATTATACTGTCTTGGTGTTTATATGTCTGAATAATGAAGTCCATTTGATGACAAGTCCTAACAGACTGTTTAATCACAAGGTGAAATTTCAAATGAAGCCAAAAGGCCGTTTACTCTCAAGGCAAATGTTTTTGTTAGGTTATTGAATATAATCTAGGGATGAATATAGCTGCTCCTGTGAGTGTCTTAAGATAAACATTAGAACTACAAAAGGCTCATGCCTAATGAAGGAAACATGGTCAAATTTTGCATCGTTATTTAATTATGGAATGAATTCCATTTTTGCAAAGTAGGAAAGTGTGTAGGAGTGTTCATCCAACATTAGAGACTAAAGAGAGAAGAGCAACGAATCATAGGAAAGCAACACTAGCATTTACATTCTATAGAACAATGAAAAAACCAACCTCATTTACAGGAACATAAAGATTTTTCTGGCTCTTCAGTTGAAAATAGAGATATGCAGCATATGCGAAGAGCATGACACAACTAGTAAACCTTGAAAGAGCCAACTCAGACCTTCCAAAGTGCAATTCTGTATGTGTAGAGTGAAGGACAGCAGGGAATAGCAGGCCCATGACTGCCATCAAAAGCAAACCAGAATTCACACTGGCAGTTCCCTAACGAACGATTTTAAAGAATTGATCAACAAAGTTGTGAGAAATATAAAATAATAAAAAATGAATAAAGAAAAGAAAATCCACACTTCTTATTTGGCATGCTTCGGGTGACTATACCTTATTAAACACTTGTTCCCTCTCAACAACCACAAGTCCACCACTGAAGAATGCACATCCAAGCACTAGCAACATATTTGACATGATTGATCCAAGTAATGACTGCTGAACAACACGTATCATCCCATTTCTCAATGCATAAATTGATATTATCAGTTCAGTTGCATTTCCAAAAGTAGCATTTAAGAGTCCTCCAACTGTAGGATTCGTATGGGGACATTATCAGTTAAGGAAGGAGGAAAAACTTTTAAACATGGAGAAATGTTAGACTAACAATTGACTGGCATTAATATAGCTACTGGAACCAATATATAAAAATTTAAATAATATTTAACTTCCCATTATATAAAGATTGATGGTTTGTTCAACAACAGTACTCGGATGCCAGGGTTGACATGGGGGTTTTTAAAAGAGAAAAAGAAAGAACTGAGACAATACTGCATATCTGGCATCAAATATCTTACAGCAAACTTTATGGAAAACTTAAAGATCTACAAGCAGAGAAAATAATGAGGTTGACAATAAACAATAACATACCTGTAGGTCCACTATAGTAAGTCAGCTGCCTACATCAAAAGTGAGCCAATGAAGACATTAGGTACTCATCTATCCACATAAATACTATAGTAACCAAATGCATTTGACATTTATGTGATTCCCAGATTTTCAAGTCATTTAATCTTCAAAGGTTTAGACATATGAGCACAAAATTAAATTTCCATATGATTTCATCCTTAGGAGCATTTGTAACATATGAACTATACTTTTTCATAAATGTTAATGGAACAATTGAATCTGTTGAGCAAATAGTACAATGTGGTCTAATGGTCTGTATGTATAAATAGACCACAAATTGTAAATAATGCAATTAGACTATCAACCTAGCAAAAAAATGTATGCACTCATAAGTTAGGAGGTCAAGGGTTTAAAGTTTAAACATCTGTGTTCCCCCTTGATGAACTTTTACAAGAATGTTCACTGAAAAATTTGATGAAACCTTACTCTGTGGCAAAGCCCAGACGCTCAGCCATAGGAATAATGCCCAACAAACTGAAAAGAAAGACCCAACCCTGAAACACAAACAAATAAAATAACAAAGCCAATGTAAGCACGATCATTTGAAAAACCACAAAAATTCAGCACAGAACAAAAAATAGAGGGCTAACTCACATGAGTGCCATAAAAGTGATGCACAAGAATTGCTAAAGGGCCCGAAGGCATAAGCAAATTGATTTTGGCAGAGAATATCACGATCTTTATGCTATCAAGCACACTGTTCCTTGGCCCACCAAAATTACTGTCTAACTCACTATTAGATAATTGTTTCTTAATTCCGATTGAGTCTTTACTCTCTTGGTTCTCATTTTCATACTCTCCTTCAGCTTTATCTACTAATGATGCCATCTGTTGCAACAAAATAAAACCATGTTACTAAATATATTTTTAAAACCAAGCATATAATAACACATTCAAAATGCATGAACATCTAGTGCACAAGGTTTCCTCCATTGCGAGGATCAAAAAAGGTCATCTATAATTCACAGAAATCTTGGCTCAATTGCACTCATGTCTCTAAATATCACTGGTGTATGTAAACATATCTAAATTTCAATTTGTAACATAAAATACCCAGAACATCAATTTATACAATAATAAAAACCTTTTAAATTTTACAAATTTCGATGATAAAAAGATGATAAGACGACATTCGTAATTAAAATTCTCTCTCCTAACTCTCTGAATGATTCTTAAACGTGACCCTTAAGGAGAAACACGTTTGTTTGGTTACAAAGAAAAAGAGCATAGAAAAAAAATAAAGAGCAGAAAAAAGTGAATGAAATGGCAAGTATTTTTCTTCTAAAAAAAAAAGACTAGTGAAAAGGGTAAGACAGAAAAATTATATATTTTTAAAATTTTTTTTTTCGGTTCTCATGTGTTGTCACTATCATTTTTTTAGTTATCAAAATTTATAAAATCTAGTACCAGGTTTTAACATGTTAATGCATACTCATGAGGCACCACAGGTGAAATTAAATATTTTTTGCAATGGTGACATAACCATACGACCTTCTGATAACGAAGTAGCAACCTATATAATCTGACAAGAAGGAACAAACCCTCTACATGTACCTAATTGTTTTTGCCGTAAAAAGGAGGAACAAACCTCAAGATTGGAATGGAATCGAATGATGGGTGTATCGTTTTCTGAGGTGCGGCTAGCCATGGAGTGATTCTAAGCATGAAAAGCAACAACAATTCCATCACCAGGCACAATTCATATTCTCAATAGCCAAAACCACAAATGCCTAAACAATAAATAAATCCTATAAAAGTCTCTGAATCTGCTAAACGCAAGCCAATTAAGAAGATGAGCAGAAAAGCACGACTTTTCAATCAAGAAAGGAAATTTCAGAGAAAGTGCAAGTGAATGGAAGTCAATGTTTGATATCAAAAATAAAGACCGAAACCAAAAAGAAAGAATAAGAAAAAAGGTGTTTAGATTTTTGGTAACGAAAAAAAGGTGTTTAGATTATCAGATACCTTTCATTGAAACAAATGTGTTTATCAATAATAACCATTAGATAACGCCATTTTAGGCGATATTTCTACTTTTGCGTTTCTATTATCAGAGAGAGAGAAACGGAGGTGACGAGAGGGATAAATTGATTGATTTTCGTCGTCTCCGTTTCTACAGGAGATACTAAAATTCTTCCCATGAGCCAACTAATAAAAATTCCACTGCTAGAATCTCATATTCTCAACTGTCACTGATGATGATTGATGAAGATGACAAAGCTAACACAAATTTCGGTGAAATTTCAAAAATAGTAGAACTCTTTATAGATAATAATAATATAATTAGATATTCATTGAATCAATTTTTAGAGGAAATTTCTCCAAAAGTAAATTTTGAATTTGCACCTATCAGTGAAATTAAATTTTTAATTCAAAATTCTTTATAAAAATCAATCTAAAAATTTATTTTTAAATAAATTATATATCGTGATTTGAAAGATAATTTGTGTGTTATTTCAAAAATACAAAATGTTTGACTCACCTATTATTATATTTATAATAACATATGAGGTTAAAGTTAATCAAATTAAAATATTATGGAAGAAACAGCTGTGAATCTTGAAATGAAAATAGTATTATATCTAAACACCGTGGAATATTTATAATAATTGTTTAAAAAATATTAATTTATAATACTTAGTCCCTGTTTGGCATCAACATTTAAAGTAATGTTTAGTATTTTAATAGTGTTGAAACATTATCTTAATTAATTATAGCATTAGTGTTTTATAATTTCTTTATGACATCTACTTTGTTTTTCGCTGTCATACCTTTTTTTCGTAAGACTTTGAGTCAAATTTAATATTTGACAATAAAATGAATTATGGACAAAGGTTAAGTAAAAATAGAAGCTGATGAAAATTTGTTGAGAAAAATTTTGGAAATAGTAAGATTGTATATAATGCTAGAAATAACACTACCGTTGGAATATTTTAATAAAGTTGTTTAAAAGAAATAGTTAAAGTTGAGTAATATAAATACATTTTTTATGTAAGATCACCGGATCTTGTTTGGTACAATAGAATAGAAGCATTTAAAGTAAATGTTGTTAGTAGGTTTTATTTAATATTATTGATAAAATTCATGAGGAAAAAACAATCATAATTCTTTATTTCCAATCAAAATAATCTTAGCATATAGAGCTTGTTTTTTATTAAATGTTTTCTTTTTAGGTTAGACGCATGTTCATACTTGTTTAGATATTTGTGTTCGCTCCTAACAATACTCATTTGGATATAACGTAAATATTTAATGATCTGGTTGGAACTGGGCTTGGAACTGCGGTTCTTAGCCATTTGACAAAAAAAATTTTCTAAAATATATTGTCTTATTAAAAAACAGACTTCTAACTCCTATCTATGATACTGTCCGAATATTTTTATTTTGAATACATTTATCTAGCTTCCATGTTTACCTTATCCTGTCGTTTTAACCGCAGTTGGAAAAAAACCTTTTATGGTCATTGGTTTTCTGAGCCCTATATTGTTTTTTTTTCGTAATTTATATCCTGGTACAATAATTAAGTCAAATACTAGTGGACACCGTATTTATACTCGGCGATCTATCTTTTCTGATTTTCTCCAAAAGTCGAATTAGTGTGTAGATATACACTTGAAACAATTATTCTATTTGTTACTCGTAAGAGACCATTATCATGGTTATATCTCAGTAATCTCACAATAGCTAATCGCATAATCAATGAGTCTATTATTAGAAAATTCTAGAAATTAAATGGGCCACTCTCACTATTATAAAATCTGAGTGTATGCATGCAACATTATTTATACAATTATCTTTGGTCAGTAGAACGAGTGATCTATCTATATAAGTGAAACTAGAAAATTTACAGATAGATATATCGCTTTTACTTCTAATATATGTGTAATTTAAGTGAGACCCTTGTCATATAACAGGCAGAACATCTCATATCTTATACAAGACATAATGAGATTCTATTAAGAGAATTTTTGCTTATACACATTCTCTCACTTCTTCATTTGCTCAGAAGAAGTGGTAGCTATAGTTTGTTTCAAAACAACACCTAAATAGTTGTATCTCCACATGTAAGGAATTATCACGGGGTGCATGGCCCCAACTTCATTGTTGCCGGTGACATAAGCATCTACCTAAATATGTGTTAAAGATGATGTGCAATTCTTCTCTTAAGCGAGGTAAGAGAGAATCTTGCGAATACATACATATCTGAAACTCGAAGTTGATAGATTCTGGGTAATTGTATAATGATAAATTAGAATAATAATCTATAGTTGGAAGGTAAATTAATAAAAAGCTAAAATACATTTTATAGATTCGTGGAATAAATATAGATATATAATATTTCGATATTTATAATATATTTGCGTTTAAAATGTCTAGACAAAATTCTATCTGACAAATACTTAATAACCTCTCGCTCGAAATATATTAATAAGAAGAACATAAATTATAACATTTGGCTAATTACATATTTGAATCAACATAATAACAATAAATAAATCCTATAAAAGTCTCTGAATCTGCTAAACGCAAGCCAATTAAGAAGATGAGCAGAAAAGCACGACTTTTCAATCAAGAAAGGAAATTTCAGAGAAAGTGCAAGTGAATGGAAGTCAATGTTTGATATCAAAAATAAAGACCGAAACCAAAAAGAAAGAATAAGAAAAAAGGTGTTTAGATTTTTGGTAACGAAAAAAAGGTGTTTAGATTATCAGATACCTTTCATTGAAACAAATGTGTTTATCAATAATAACCATTAGATAACGCCATTTTAGGCGATATTTCTACTTTTGCGTTTCTATTATCAGAGAGAGAGAAACGGAGGTGACGAGAGGGATAAATTGATTGATTTTCGTCGTCTCCGTTTCTACAGGAGATACTAAAATTCTTCCCATGAGCCAACTAATAAAAATTCCACTGCTAGAATCTCATATTCTCAACTGTCACTGATGATGATTGATGAAGATGACAAAGCTAACACAAATTTCGGTGAAATTTCAAAAATAGTAGAACTCTTTATAGATAATAATAATATAATTAGATATTCATTGAATCAATTTTTAGAGGAAATTTCTCCAAAAGTAAATTTTGAATTTGCACCTATCAGTGAAATTAAATTTTTAATTCAAAATTCTTTATAAAAATCAATCTAAAAATTTATTTTTAAATAAATTATATATCGTGATTTGAAAGATAATTTGTGTGTTATTTCAAAAATACAAAATGTTTGACTCACCTATTATTATATTTATAATAACATATGAGGTTAAAGTTAATCAAATTAAAATATTATGGAAGAAACAGCTGTGAATCTTGAAATGAAAATAGTATTATATCTAAACACCGTGGAATATTTATAATAATTGTTTAAAAAATATTAATTTATAATACTTAGTCCCTGTTTGGCATCAACATTTAAAGTAATGTTTAGTATTTTAATAGTGTTGAAACATTATCTTAATTAATTATAGCATTAGTGTTTTATAATTTCTTTATGACATCTACTTTGTTTTTCGCTGTCATACCTTTTTTTCGTAATTTTATGTTAAATAATTAATAAAACAGTTATTTGTACCGAATATTTTTATTTTGAATACATTTATCTACTCTGTTTTTCGCTGTCATACCTTTTTTTCGTAATTTTATATTAAATAATTAATAAAACAGTTATTTATACGGAACATTTTTATTTTAAACACATTTGTCTGTACTGAACATTTTTATTTTTAAACCATTATATATAATCCTTAATCAATAATAGCTAATATTTAATAATTAATCACTATTAAAATAGCTAGTAACATTTAAAATAGCTAAATTTACAGAATATATCGTTAACTTGTTATAAGTTCATTAAAAAGAATTAAAACATTTCTTCACTTCTCCACGGTACCGGGATGGCCAACTCATTGCATGACAAGACTTAAATGTTAAAGAATCAACTTTCTTAAGCGGGGAGGAATTAGAAAATCTAATGAGTGAGGTAGTAAATAAAAATAATAATTTAATGGGAATAAAAAGTAAAAATTTAATCGAATAAATATAAATTAATATAATTATATATATTAAAATGTAAAAAATCATGAATCAAACCGAAAAATAAAAAAATAAAGCGTTACTTGAATCAATATTGTAATTATAGTCCAAACTTATTCAAAACTAAGGTTTGGTGAAAGGTGGAGGATGTTAGTTTAGACAGTGAAGACTGATGTTGGAACTAAAAAATTTTTTGTATTCAAATTTTTATTCTCTGATGATATATTTCTTATAGATAGCATGACTAAGTGCAGAGACCTTAATCGCTTTTAATAACTAACATATCCCTTCTACAGATTCTCTTCATTTACAAATATAAATCATTTGAGATTGTTACATGATATTTAAAGAATTAATTAATTTTTATAAATTATAAAAAATATCAATTAATTTGATGAATTTACTTCTAGAAAATTATAGATACAATTATAAAAAATAATAGTAAAATTGAAAAAAAATCATTATCATTCCTTAATATTTCTAAAAATATCTATATCATTGATAAAAGCATTATTTTAAAATATTTATCTTCGTGGACAGCAGAGAGAGTAATGTTTAATGGCTAAAAAAGGATTGGCGTAAAGGATCTTCCAATTTTCTCGGAGTCAGATTCAACATATTACAGACGGCATATGGTGTATTCATGCTGACCATGACCCGTTAATTGATGTTGTTAGGTTGACAAATAAAAGATAAATGCAATTTCCAATAGCGTAACTTTCCTCAAATTTATAACGTCTATAAATAATTCGTAACATATAACAGCAACAGTTTATTTAGTATTCAGAGTTTCATAAAATATTAAGAAATTCATGTATATGCTTATATATATATATATATATAAATTAGAAATTTTAACTTTATAAAATTAATGATATTTAAAATAAATTTTATCAAAATTAGTAAAATTGTAAATAAAACACAAAATTTAATGAAAATACAAATTAATCATTTTTTATTTAAATAAGTAAACCTACATAAATTCAAAATAAATTTATCATTGGATCTGAAAAATTTTGAAATCGAGACGAAGTTTATCTAACATTTAGAACAAAATAGAAGATAAATTTATTATTTTTTGACTCAAAGAAGTGTTATTACTTATCAAACTGATTTTTGAATATGAATCAACGGTTAATCGAATCCAAATTAAATCAAATGATTTAAGAAGAGATATCAAAAATTGGTTATTAAATAATTAAAAAGTGATTTATCATTTATAGCGTCATTTGACAACTGCACCACAAGATAGGAAGCCAGAGAAGTTGGAGAAGTTTAGTGAAATCGGGGAGCTGAAGCTTTCAAAGGGTAAAAATGCTGACGAGGCGACATCCTGCATTAGGATTTGTTCTATAATAAACAAACTCTTAGTGTTTTATTTATATTTATGGCGATCAAAATTCTTCTGTCAAGATTTTTCCAACTATGGTTCTTGCATGATCATGAGTTTGCCTATAAACTCTGCACTTCATTCTCGTTTTGCATGTCTGTAGACAACAAGTTGGGGTTCAAATATTTATACAACCAGAACATATGCATGAATCGTGCATTAAAAGAGGCCAAAAATAAACGCGCAAAGTAGAATTGCTATTAGATGCCCCAACCAGGATTTTGGAAGTGTAAGTAAAGAAGATGATCTTTCTCAAATCACGGTTCCGCTGGGAATCAAGGCGTCCTTAATTACTGTGACAATCCCACTCTTAATGAAATATCCATCAGTTTCCCTAGCTGCTTCTTGCACATTGTCGCTATTAATGATCTGAAATTAAAATATAAATCCCTTTTCAGTGCATATATAAGTTCATGACAACTAAAAAAACATGGAAATACTTTCATATTGAACCAAAGAAAATTAACCCTTGTCTATAATGGTTAAGCTTTCACTGAAACGATGGGTTGTTTCAGTGATGTAAGGTACAAGACGAACAACTATTTTTGAGATTTCAGAAGATAAAACTCAGATAAGAGTAAGAAATTTTTTAGATGTTACCTTCACATTGTCTCCAATTCGGGCATTCTTGTCAATAATGGCTCTCTTGATATGAGAATTCTTGCCAATACCAATTGGAACGCTACCCTTTGCAGCCAGAAACCTCCTGTCCGCATCAGTCTGGGCCCAGACATTTGGGAAAAAGAGAATCAACAAAATTGCAAATGGAATAAAAGTGAAATACTTACTTCAGCCCGAATAGTCCATTAGCACAGAATTGAAAGATAATAGATGATAAAATGTTAATTCTCAGGTGTCAATATGCTGGTACCTCGTAATAATCCGCTCCCATTAACAATGTGTCCTCTATGATTGCACCTTCTGAGATGCAAGATCGAAGCCCAACCACAGAGTGGTGAATTTTACAGTTCTGAGAAGGACAAAAAAGGAAAGTCGTAGAGAGATTAATGTCTACAAGTGAGCTTTTATAGATGAATAAGGATAAATGCCTTTGCCAGGTCAGGACACAGTGGATTATCCTTGGCCAGAGCCAACTATAATTCCTTGCCAAACTTTCTGACCTGTAAATTACCTTAATGACACAACCCTCGCCAATAACACTATCTGTAACATCAGCATCAAGCATCTTGGATGGAGGCAAATAACGAGGTTGAGTATAGATTGGGGATGAACGGTCATAAAAGCTACAAGAAATGCCAAAGATATAGCGGTATATCAAATAAATGACCAGGCAGCAAGCATGGCACCTTGAGCATAATTAGAAGTAGAACTGGAAGAATACCTGAAATCTGGTATTGGCTTTTTAGTTATCCCAAGATTCGCATTGTAAAAGGCCTCAATTGTACCAATATCTTCCCAGTAGCCATCATATAAGTAAGCTTGTACCTGCAGAGGTTATGGAGCAGTTAATAGTCTAAATATTGCATATCTCGAGATATTGAAAGCAGTAAAAAGGCAATTTTTATGTTGAAACCACCAGAAAAATAAAATGCACGACTTTGTAACAGGAAATAAACCAATGCATCCAAAGTAAAAGGGACTTCTGAAGTCCTCTATGAAACAAAATGTCTTTGCTCAAGAAGGCAAAGTATAAAAAATAAAAGTGATCAGGTGTAGGAAATATAAATTCAAGACTACACAAACCATGAACAGAAGTCCTGCTCTGGCCTCCTTTGCAAGAAAATAAAGGTAGGTTACACTATAAGAGTTAAGGCATTATGGCTTCAACATAGATAAGAAACAGTTTTGCATTCTGATTTTCATGTTTAGACACAATGCTTCACAACATTTGCATGAGCACATGCTATCTGAAGAACCAGCTATTCTTGATAGTTTCTTACAAATGAGAATGTAAGAGGATAATTGAAATAAGGTTACTTACTCTCATCCCAATGGAGGTAGCACCAGGAATAACTTCACTTCCAAAATCATTGGCTCCAGGAAACCTGTCTCTTAGCAGATCTAACATGGCATTTTTGCTAACAACATATATCCCCATGCTAGCAATATAAGGCATCTCTTTAGCTCGCTCATCATCAAGACCTAAAATGGTAGTATCAACCTGGAACAATATCATGAAATAATGACTAACAAAATTTCAAGAGAACATTATCTCCCTGTAATCATTATTGAATTATCAAGCATAATAGCAAATATTGACAACTAAATGAAATGTTTTTGAATTAAGACCTACCTTCATAGCTTTCAATTGCTCGCCTTTTGGTTTCTCAGCAAATTCAACTATGCGCCCTTCTTCATCAATTTTCATAAGACCAAAGGCAGTTGCACGTGCTTCATCCATTGGTAGAGCAGCGACAGTGATATCTGCATCAGTTTCCCTATGTGCTTGGATAAACCTTTCATAATCCATTCGATACAAATGATCCCCAGCAAGAATCAGGAATTCTAAAACATTGTGCTCCTCAAATAACCACAAGTACTGTCTGACTGCATCAGCAGTACCCTGTAAATCATTAAAATAAAATTTAATAAAAGGACTTTAAGCAACAAGTAAAAAACATTGATAAATTTTTAACATCAAATACATAAGGTTTCATTTCGATACGTAGGCATATGAAATTGAAGAATTTCAACTCAGGTATATTAATTTAATGGTTATGATACAAAGAGAACTTTACTTGAATGTGGATTATGATTTGTTTTTCTCTATCTCATCCACAAGTGTCAAGCCTAATATTTAAATTGCATAAAAACTCAAAAAATACTTCAATTGCAAAGTTGTCCCTTCCAAATACGTAAAAAAAGAATTTCTCAAACCATTTAGTACCTGGAACCAATTTGGATTTTCTGGACTCTGCTGAGCAGCAAGGACTTCAACAAAACCTTCATTCTTGTAGCCACCCATGTTGCTTGCATATGCTCGTGAAAGGTGACGATTGAGGGATGCAGAGTTGAATTGTGTAAGAACATAAATCTTTGATATATTACTGTTCAAGCAATTGCTCACAGGAATATCAATCAGCCTGTAATTTGCTCCTAAAGGAACAGCTGGTTTTGCCCTCTTCTTGGTAAGTGGGTAAAGACGGGTCCCAGCACCACCTCCAAGAATAATTCCCAAAACACTCTGATAGGATCACAAGCGAAAACGTCAGCTAATCCTCACTTTATGAATGAAACAAAATATTACACTCCGTTGGATGCACAAGTCTGTACAAAACTTACAAGGCAAAAAAAAAATTACGGTGATTGCAGCAACATATATTAACAACAAAATTGAAATCTATTAAGCCATGGAAAAGAAACCACCAGGAACAATTCCAACAATCCAGTCAATTCTATTTTCTAATTACTAGACTATTAACATTTTGGACTTTATTTTCAAACCTTTTCTCCTTCATCTTCCTACAATTGAGAGTAGGTGCATATATAAATCAAGATATAGAAAAACAGTGATATAAATGTCAACCTGAGGCCAATCATTTCTCAATGGACATATAGCGGTTAACTTGAAATTTTTAAAATCCAAATCAACGCACCATTACATATTATGTCATATGCATCTTCCACCTATGTAACTGCAATGCAAAATGGGCAAAATTACATGATGTAACAGTCAAATTTATGTTCTTGAACATACAAATAAAATGAAAACATCCAATTAACTTTCATCACTTCAAAACAACAGTAATTAAGAGTAACAATAGCTTTGATTGTTTAACGTTAATAGAATTCCGTAACTTTGCAAATAAAATTCAATTTAAAATAACAACCAATTTAAAATAAAATAATAAAAAAATACATTCAACTTGAAATAAAATATTAAATTAAGTGGCAGCAAATCAGTCTTCCATTTTTCCTACTCCTCATTACACGGTACCATCAAATCTAGACGAAAACAGGAAAGAATCCAATCAAAGCTCGCCAAATGAATCAAATTATAACACGGTAAAGCATATAAGCCACCATCCAATCCAATCTATTACTTTGAGCTCAAATTGTATTAAAATAACAAAAATAAAAAAACGAGATGCAAAAAATCTCACTCTGCTAGCGTCGGGGTCAAGACATGTTTGTGAATTCTTGGAATCAGAAACGGCCTTAGGAGAAACCACCATCGGCGTCCTCTCATTAGAGCCATTTCCAGGACGACCGGAAAAGGCCTTATAATAAATCTTATCCCCGGAAAGATTGGACGACGAGAATGACAAGCTTTGCACAAGCGGCGATGTTTTCCGGTTGAGTTTCGACGAATTAGTAGATGAAGAGGCCGGTAATGGAACTTTCAGAGCTCCGATCGCAGCGGCACTCGCCATCATTATGATCAATCGCTAAAAAAACGCAGAACTGCTGAGGAATGGCTGTGTGTTATCTCTCTCTGTCTCTCTTCACTATAGAAGAGCAGCAGAAAGTGGAGTTTTGTGTTTTGATTTATTATGTGGAGGATCTGAGATTTGATGGGACCTCGGGAACGGTTTTGCCCATTCCTTTTGCATGGATTTACGGGATTTGGCGGGTGGAAAGGTGAGGCACGGGAAGGGTATTTTGGAAATTTTTACTGCTTATAAGAGTAAAAATCTGAACAAAATGATTTTCGTGGCTGTCATTTCGTAATTGGTAGGATTAAGCAACGGTCACATGGCGTTCTTTCCTTCATTTGGAAATTACTTGACTACTTCTCGGGTATAGGACACACCAGTACATTAAAACAGTGATTAATATTTCAAAATTTTTTTATTCTATTTAAGACTTGTTTGTTTTTCCTCAATAAATAATTAATAATGTCCTTGTGTGTCATTTTTTCCCCCGGCATAAGAGGGATACACTGCCAGCAGGATTTTCTAAATTAACAAGAATTTAATATTCACCCGCTCCAAAAAACTGGGAGATCAAATTATAATTTTGATTAATAACGAGAGTCAAATTAAAATATTTTTTAATTTTTAACACTAATAGTCCATGTGGAATAAATGAATCATGATTGTAGAATTTATTTATAAATGAATTCCAAACAAAATTCATTTGCAAGTGAATTTATCATGTTTGGTATATTACAATTTAAAATAAAAAATTTAATTGAATTCCACAAAATTTTGTTTGAAATAAATTCTTAAATGAAAGTTCATTTGTCTTTGTTTATTATAACACACTTGACATAATAATTTAATAAAAATAAATAATAAATACAATTTATATTTATTATGTACAATATAATAACTTGTCATTTTTTATTAGAACATAAATAATAAATTTCATATAAATAAGTACACTAATATTTCACAACACACTTGACATAATAATTTAATAAAAAATAAATAATAAATACAATTTTATATTTATTATGACAATATTAATAACTTGTCATTTTTTATTAGAACATTAAATAATAAATTTCATATAAATAAGTACACTAATATTTCACACTAATTAATTAATTATATAAGTCAGTAACATTTCATCATAATAATCTAACATTCATCATAATAATTATTTTTAATTGATGTTGTTGATTTAAGTAATTAATTTGGAAACTAAAAAAATATTAAAAATGTTACTATTACTTTTAATTGCATTTGAAAACAAATGTTGTACTCAGTTTTTATAGTTTTATAATAATAATAATTGACGTTATAACTAGACTTTAAAAAAAAAATTCATTATTGATTTGGAATTTTTAAAAAAATAATAATAAAGAAAAAAACTAAAATATAAACTAATGTCATTGTTGGATTTAAAAAAATAACATTGTTATACTTTGAAATTTTCTAAAAAAAATAAATAAAAAGGAAAAAAATAAAAATAATTGAGTTTATAGTGGAGTGTAATTTTATCAATAAATATTTCAATGGTCAATTTTGTAGAATTTATTTACAAATATTATCAATTTTGTAGAATTTATTTACAAATATTATCAATTTTAGTAAAATTTGAGTTAAACATACATGATTCCATAGAATTCAATTCGTATAATTTAAATCTGTATTTTTTTCATTCCAAGCATAACATTTTGGATTTCTAAATAAATTCCACAAAAAATTTTGTGAAATTCATTTGTTCCTAACGGACTCTAAAAATTGATTTTTTTTTTTTTTTTTTTTTTTTTTTTTTTTTTTTTATATTGGAGGTTAGGTTTCCTTTGTATGAGAGTTCATACCTCCTTGAACTTTTATTTAAGGGACTTGATTCTTTTTTATTCAATTAATTCCCCTCCTCTTATAATAAATATGTTTATTGTATGAGCAGTCTGTACAAATGTGCTCTCCCTATGTAAATTACTATTTAATCCCTAAAATTTGCTAAAATCAACTATTTAATCATATTTTTTGAAAAGTATATAAATACCTCTATATAAATTGATTAATACTTTTAATAAAAATATTTTTTTATTCCTTTACATTTGCCAAAATGCATAGTTTATCTACGCTCTTTTTAGAAAATCTCACCTCTGTCTATTATTTTCTCAAGAAGCAAACATAAACTTAAATCACCATAGAAAGTTAGAAACCACTAGAAGTGTTGTCACACCAAACCAACAAGCATAGAAGGCATGTCCATGGGTTGAGATTTATTGTAAAAAAAAAAATTGTATTTTTCCCTTAATTTTCATAAGAATCAAACAAAAAGTCAAAATTCAAAAACCATCAAAAAATTCCAAGTAAGAAATAAAAATAAAATATTTGTAGTAAAACTCTGGACGGATACCAGGTTTTAATGTTTTTGATTCATGTATTTTTAGTTGTTTTTGCTCGATCCAATTATTAGTATTTTCTGTTACAATTCTATTTCTTTTGAAATTTGATGAACTCTTGTTCTTGTTCCTCCTGAGCCGTTGCTTTTTTACAGTCTGCTGTGAGGTAAATGTTGACATTGACAAGAAGTTTTTTCTTTTTTGTGATTGATCTTGTTGAAAATTAGCAATTTGATTTGAGCCATTGGCGATGGAGACAAGGTCGATCGTGATGGGACTTGGACGGTGATGGTAGTATTTGGTGATGAAGGCGATGGAGGTTCGATCAATGATAGATTTGTCACAAAACAATGACACGTGATCAGTGCTCGACCCATAATTTCATGTAAATGGGCTAAAAAAAAAAAGAAGAAAGTTATCAATATGAATTATTGTTAGTTCCCTTGAAACTAAATCTAACTAATTGGATTTATAAAATCGAATCCAATTATCTTGATATTTCAATTTGAACCAAAAAAATAATAATAATAAGAATCCACCTTATTATGAGCTAATCGAATCTAACAGTGTCAATTCGATTTTCAATTTAATTTGATACGGTTTTGCTCAATTTTAAGTACTGTTTGGAACAAATGAATTATAGTTGTAGAATTCATTTAGAATATAAATGAATTTATCATGTCTAGTATGCTACAATTTAAAAAAAAAAATTCAATTGAATTCTACCAAATTATGTTTGGAATAATTTTTAAATGAAAATTTATTTATTTTTATTTTTTTAAATACTCTTGACATAATAATTTAACAAAAACAGTAATATAAATAAATACACTCATATTCCACCATAATTAATTAATTAAATTTTAAAATTTCATATTTTAAGTCCTTACAAATATTTAAATTTTATTTTTATTAATAGATTAAAAATATATTCAAAATTAAAAATTCATTTGGATTCACTATATAATCATAGTGGTATACGACAGGAACTTCATACTCTTTAAAAAAAAATACTAGAAAATTTAGAAAAAATAAAATTAGAAAGATATATAATAAGAAGGAAAAAGAGAAATAAAAAATGAATTCCATGGAATGACCCCAATTTCGAAATTATAGTCAAAATTTTGGATTTCAAATTGCATTATCAGAAGCAAATGAATTCCACAACTTATTATCAGAAATGACCCCATCTTCTCTGCTAGCATAGGGTTTCTAGGTGCAAAAATTACCAACTCTCTCATCCGTAGTCCAGACCATGAAATCATCAATATCAGAGTCATCCAGAGGACGAAGAGAAATGCCAGAAAATTCCTCAGCACCTTCTTGCAAGTTTGCTTGTGTAAAAGTACCTTACGCCATTTTGTATTTCAATTTTATTTGGATTTCAATTTGATTTTGCCCAATCCAGATCCACTGTTTAGAATCTGGATTCTATGCCCTCGTCGATTTATTTTAAAATAATAATAATTTATTTTTACTACTAGATAAAAGAAAAGAAAAAAAAAAAAAAAAAAAATCCAGATTCCACTGTTTACCGAATTCTTGGATTCCTTCGGAGATAGTCTCGTCGATTTATTTATAAATAACGTAATAGAGTTTTAGATTATTATCTTTACTTTACTGACGGAACTTGTAATAAGTAAAACAGAAAAAATAGAAAAATAAAAGTAGAAGATAATGAATTCATATGAATCATTTTGATTACAGTACGCAGTATTACATATCATATACTCAGAAAAAAGAATGATATTACACATTATACACAAAATTCTTTCGAAAAGTCCAAAAAGTGACCCCAAACAAAATAATATAGATTCTATGTTTTTTTTCCTAAAGTTCTTCTAAACAATTCCATTTTTTCTTTTTAAGTCAAATACGTATTTTGTTGGATAGTAAAAGAACAAACATCAAGAAAATTAAAAATGCTTACACTCATCAATATGGTTCATTTCTATTTGTTAAAGGAATATAAATCTCTTACTAATTTAAACTGGATAAGTAGTCGCAAATTTTTAGTGAGAAAGAAAGAATCAAAAATATATTATTAGATAAGAACTCTTTTAAGAACTCACATAATAAAAAGTTTCAATTATGACAGATATATAAATTATATTAATAGAAATATTAAATATTATTTTTTTAAAATTAAATTTTTCAAACGTCTACCATCTCATGTTAATTAATGTAAAGTATTTTTGATTGTCAAAAATTTACTGTTTTAAAACACACTCCAACATACAAATATATATATATATATAAAAGCAAAATGAAATTTTATAAATAATAATATCGTTTTTCGCTCACTTTTTTTTAATCTAATCTCTCTAAATAGAAATATAATATATTCCTATTTGAAACTTTTTTTAAAAAAATAATATATCCAATAATAACATGATGCAAATACACAAGTAGACATTCATAGTTAATTATAATTAAATAGATAAATAGTAATCAACAACATATTATAATAATTGATCCA
Organism: Jatropha curcas; assembly: GCF_014843425.1. The sequence goes on from NW_023590999.1 coordinate 343,630, forward strand.
TCAAAAATAAATAAATAAATAAATAATAATAATAACAAAATAATTAGAAAACTTTATCTATTATGTATTAAGTTAAAGAATGAATCTAAATAAACTTATTAATTATGTGTAGCCTAGATTCTACTGAAATTTCAGCAGAACCTCCCCTAAAATTTGACTAAACCACAATTCAACAATATAATATCAAAGCCCATCCGCCGGGCAATTCACATCAACTCATCCCATCCGCCACCTTCGTAACTCAACGTCCACTCGGCTCTTCCATCGTCAAATAATCAACTCAATTTAACTCACATAAATAATAACTAAGAATTCTCATTTCCATGTCAAGTTTTCTAATTATAATTGTAATTCATGTAATTTATTTGACAATGTTCTAAACTAATTTGGACATACATTATTCTAAAATCCTAAACCAATTCAAAATCCTAAACCAATTAACTAAACACATTCGGCTATCACAATTACCGCATACTAATCAATTTAATTTATTTATAAAAGACTATAGATGTTCTATAAATATTTAGGCTAATCCACTAACCTAATTTCTTATTATTCAATTTAATTTACTTAATTACTCAATTAAATTCATTAATTAATTAATTCATAATTATACAAAAATTGAGAATTGAGTCTTAGAGCGTACCGATCGAAAAACGGGCAACGATTCCACGACCGGGCAAAGAGAGAAAATAATAGCTGCTGTTATATTGTTGTCGTGGTAGAGAAGACTAAGAATTTTTATTTGCGGCATCAGCTAGCATAGTGTTTATAGGAGCTATGTTATATTAGGAAGGACTAGCATTATACAAAGATAATTATGTTGAGAAAGGAATTGTTTATGGTATAGAACATGAGTTTTGTGGGAGACTTGAGGTTCGGTGTAATGATAGCTGCTGCGAGACTGACTCTTATCAGTTTTGTCTAATCGAAACCAAGAACGAGTATGTTTTGATACTTTTTAAATATATAAAGTGAGCTGAATTTATTAGTTATATTTTTATTTAATATAAAAACTTAATCTAAGAACCTTTAAACTAGCATCGAGAATTTGGTTATTGCAATAATGTGAAGAAAGAAATGTATATATATAATTTGTGCTTGATTTATGAGACATACCTATTTAAGTGTGTGAGAAGTAATCAGTTAAAGAATATTGAGTAAGAGTTAACGATGGGAGCTGTTCGTTTAAAGGAATATTGAGTAAGATAACGATGGGAGCTGTTCGTACATTCATGCGAGTAAGAGTTAACGATGGGAGCTGTTCGTACATTCATGCTCATATAGGTATATGTACATCTATAAGAATTGATAGATTATATCATTCGAAACGTAAATTAAGTTTATGTAAATCAGTTGTGATAATTAAATGTTGATGTTGATGTTAACCGAGTTTTATAGTTAAAGTTAATTAATTTAAATGTACAACAATTTGCTTATATTTGTACGTATAAAATGTTTTATTTATTTGATAATTAGCTAAAGAAACTAATTATTTTGAGAAGCAAGAATGCTTGATAATATGCTTAGAGCAAATTGAATGCTGATGTTGAGGTGGAAGGAGGATGGGAACTTAACTTTATTGGTTGCCCGACGGATGGGCTGTGTGGATTGAATGAATATTTAATGAAATTGTTGATATTTAAACGGGTGGATGGTCTAATTTTTTGTGGTGATGCTGCCGAAATTTTGATAGAATTAGGCTAGTAATGTTTAATAATTAAGTAAATAGGCTTAATTTAGTATAACTCTTTAATTTGATTTATTTTTAAGTAGGGAGATTTGTCTTTATTTATTTATTTATTTATTATTATTACTTTTTTAATATTTGTTGGAATTGGTATATGAATGTCTATTTGTGCTCTTGCATGACAATGTTTAATTATTTATTATGCTTGCATTTAATTGCATTGTTTGATTATTTGTGTTGTCTTGCATTTAATTGGCATTGTTTGATTATTGTTTGATTATTTGTGTTGTGACATTTATTTGCCTTCTTTGTGTGGAATTGGAATGACGTCGGTCACCATGGGTTTGTGAGGGTGGTCTTCGATACCGTCGGCCATATATGGAGAGATCGGTGACCCCGTATACATATGATGATATGAATTATATGGAAAACCACAGGGTGACATCCTATTAGTATGGAAAAGAAAAGACAATATATAAAAAAAAAAATGAGAGAGCTGGTCAAGCGAGGATTAGAACGGTCGGCCATGTACCGGGAATCGGCTCCCAGGTGCACACGTCATGAGAGGATGAGCCATGTGTAAGGACGGTACATCGGGGGTTTCGGTGACGCCACCAACCAATTTCCACTTGTTTGATTACTTGTGGATGCTGATGTTGTGACATTTGCTTGACCGACTGTATGTTCATTTTCTATAAAATGTTTAAGATGTTAGATTTGGGCCAAAGTATAATATAATTATGAGATTTATTATTTATGGCAATATGGGCTGATTGTTTGAAATTTATATTATTATGTTTTGATTTGTTACATTGTGTTTACATCTAGTTAAGTGATCTACTAAGACTTTTAATATTATAGCAATATACTCAATATAAACATAGAAATTTTGTTCTACTGAAGATAGAAACTAATTCAATCAATAACAGGAATCATATAAAAAATAATACTTTTTGTATGTATAATTTTGAGAAAATACGAAATGTTAAATTTTACAAATACAATGACTATATACTCCATAGAGATTAGATTTTTGTTGGCTTAAAAAAAAAAAAAAAACGAAATCACATTGAAGAGATGTTAGAAAAAAAAGAAAAAAAAAGAAGACAACATATATTTTATGTTTACCTCTTCAAAGAAATTTACTTGATTGCTTGCAAAGAAAAGAAAGATGTCATAGTGGAATTTTCAATACTTTCTTGGGGTTCTTGATTGCTTTGGAAAGAAAAGAAAGTTGTTCTTGACTGCGAGATTGGCAGTGATGATGCGTGGAAAGAATTTGTGGATGTCACTCTATTTATAAGGGAAGCATAATTAATTAAGTTAGTTTCCTTTTTATTTATAATAATAAATATTATAAAATTTTTAAAAAATAAAAATATATAAAAAAATATTAGTGGGTGTATGTGTGACCTATTAGCTTGGGATAGTATTTAAATAAATTAAGTTTTTCTGAATATTAGAAGTTAATAAAATTAATTTTTTTATTGATAAAAAATAAAAAGAGTAATAGGTTCATTTCATTTCAAAAGAGTAATAAGTATAAACACGTATTCACACGATCAAATTATTATCGTAATAATTATAAAAATAATTTTTCAACCAATAAAATTAAAGCCCTAAATGATAAAATTAAAATCCTAATAAAATTAAATTAAACTTTCTAATAGAATTTAAATAAAAATATTAACATAACCAATCAAAATTAAACTATATTTATTTTCAACCATTAAAATTAAAGTTCTTAGTGATATTTTTGTCATTCATAAACTTACCAGGGGCATTTTTGGAACACAATATTCTCCTATTTGTACTTTTTATATATATCAAGAACGTGCATTGCACATCGTTACTCATTCAACCAATTAGAATGATTACTTGTAATTTATTTTTTTATATATTTTCATTGATTTTTCAAAGTCAATGTAGAAATTTAATATTTTTAGTCATAATTATCACACATAAAAATAAGTGGAAACCACCACCATACATATTTACTATATAATAAAATGTTTTACAAAATAGATTTTTTTTCCACAAAATGGAATAGTTAGATTTTTTTTATATTTTATTTTTAAAATATTGGATTCTATTTTGATTATAATTTATGATATTTTATTTAGGAGAGAGATAAAAAACTATTATTTTTATTAATAATTTTTCTTTATGTTGGTATGAATTGATAAGACTAAATTTCCGATTGAATTATAATTTAAATATTTATCATTTATCAGTGTAATAATATATGTAATATTAAAACCAAAGTATAGTAAATTTTTCAACTAAAATATGCAACAACTTTAAAAGGAAGAAGCATTAAATGTTAAAAAAATTACAATTATGATTAAAGTAAATTTTTTAACAAAAAAATTACAAATTTATATTAATTTAAAATTTACTTAGCATATCAAGAATAAAATAATTAATATCTTAAAGAGAATGGTACGGTAAAAAGTAGCTAACAATAACAACAAAACAAACAAATAAAAATAAGATTCAATTTAATTTTCCCTCTCAAGTACAGGGTAGCTTCTCTAGCTTGGTGGTCACCTAAGTAATCAATTTAATTTTGGGGTTTTCACTTGGGCAAAAAAAAATCAAACAGGTTTTTTTTTTTTTTGGAAGAAAATTTAATGCTTTGCACAATTACAATTGTTGAGGCCCAACTGAGGTAAATATTCACCATTCTCTCATTGACAAGATAAGCTTGACACTGGTTTGATTTCTGGGGTGCAGCTAAAGATGGTGTGCCCCTAGTTGATATGCTTATCACTTTGAATTTCTTTCGATGTAATTGGTGTATATATTGCTCTTGCATTGTATTGCAAAGGTTTTCGATCTTTATTTTTTTCTTCCGTGTGCTGTTTGTCATTCTCCTTAATGTGCTATTCTAACTCTTTTATATTTACTTTTGTTATCTGCTTCCAGACTTGTCCCACGAATTCTCTTCTGTTAGCAGGGACCTCAATTTCATAGATCATACCAGTGATCTTGGGTGGAAAGAGTAGGCAACCCTCGTTGGTAAATTTAATTGTACTTTTGTGGCAGGGAAGTAAAAGTAAATCTGAACCATATTGTCCTGATTTTGGTGCAGATCTCAAAGGTCCCTGCCTATTGTTGTTGACCCTGGAATTTTCCTAGCAAGAAGGAGCCAGATTTTTCATGCTACAAACAAGCCGCCAACACCTGATGCTTTCAAAGTATTCACTGGCAAAGTCTAGTCTCAGTAGTATACTGTTTTGACAGAGTTATTAGTAGAAGCTGAAGCTCTGGGTATTCGTTAACTTGTGGAATGCCATGTGCAATAATAGTTCTTTCTTCTACTGCGGGTTCCCCATGGTTTATCTTTAGCCGATTTTTCCTCTGAATTTTGCATTCTTGGTTGGAATAACCTTCCTCAGACCCTTCTCATGTATTTGAAAAATGTGATGTTGTCTGAAGAGGGCTATGTCCAGTCTCTCATTTGCAATGCACCAGAGTATAAGAACACTACTGTAAATAGTGATCTAAGATGTGTGGTCTGGGACAATCGTCCAAAGATGGAACCGCACTCCTTGAATGTTTCTGATTATGATCAAATGGTGGAGTTGCTTTTGCAAGACAGTTCAAGAGGAATGATCCTATACTTGACATGGTTAAAGAGTCCATTTTAAATGCAAAGCAAATGAAGGCCTATTGACTTCAGGAGAAATCTGTGATTGCGTACTGAAATGGAGAGGTTGACGAGAGAGCTGCTGGGATATAGCACCATTGGTAAATGAAATAGTTGTGGGAATGGCCTGGTCAAGGTTGTTTAGATCTGAGTCCATTCCATTCTTTGAAAATTAAAATAATTACTTGTGAGTTGTGATATAGCACCCCGTAGACAATTTATTTGTGATATTTTTCAAATACGAAGTTCTTATTGTGATAGTGTGGTGTTAAGAAAACCTTTCTTTATTACAAGATTGATCAGAAACAAACATTTCTTTACAAAAGCCTACATTCACATTCTTCCAAGATGAATGGTTATTGACAGGACTACAACTATCAGTCTATCACCTATGTTTGGGTGTTTCTCCCATGATTTTTGGAGGAATCCTAATCACTGACCTAAAATGGAAGGAAGATCTAGCAGTCTTGCATCTATCATGTTACATATACGAGGGAAACTTTTTTTTTTTTTTCTCTCTCTTTTTTTTACTGCTTTTGCTACTGCCACCGCTCTCCAGTCTCTTTGACAATAAAACATTACTCTCTTCACATTTGCTTTCAAAGCAGGCAATGGTCAGACTCCAGATTCTCCTGCTCCTTGTGTTCCTTGCTACCATGACCCGTCCAGGCAATGGTCTAAACTTGATGCCTCAATGTATATCCTACTTATGCAGCTATGTTCATCCGTTGATGGTGTTTCTTCATACTTACAAGTAAAGAAGAGATTCAGATAGGGAGGTCAATCTTTTTGCCTTTGGTTATTTAAAAAAAAAAAAAAAAAAAAAAAAAAAAAAAAAAAAAAGTGTGCTTGGAGCAAATAGTCCAGCAAAGTATATAATACATTACATATAGAGAGAAAATTTTAAAATATAATAAAAAGACAGCAATACATATTCTCAGGAACAAGAAGCATAATATGCAAATCCCATTGCCATTCGAATTGAATCTCATTCATGATGTTGGAATGCAGGTAATAAGGTGTCTGTTTATCGAGTGATTACCATCTCAAATTGCCACCGCTTGGTGAAACGAGGCTCTCAATGTAGGGAATGCGACATAGAAAGCCGTCACTATGGCCTTGAATTAAAGGTTCGATGAATTTACCATCCTTCCCATCATACACGAGTAGTTGTCCTTCTCTAGTCCTTATTAGCACTTTGCCCGTCTCGGTAATGAACACTGGCCCCGGCCCGTGATACCAAATATGACGCTGCGGTCCAGGTACATTAGAGATAGTCAAGAGTTTGGCCCAAGAATCAGGTTTTCCATATTCTTCAATAGACCACAAGATGAAGTCTCCCCGAATGGAATACTCGGCCAAACCAAGAAATCCTCTATAATTGTGCACACTCACATTCTTTTGAACAGACGGAGGCAGCACCATATCCCCAAAATTATCCTTTCCTGCATCAAAATAGAAAATCACACATCGCGATGAATTAGGATTAGTAATATGGGTGGCTATCCAGTGGGGACGTCGGTTGACTGTACTAGGCGCCACGCGTTTCATGAGGTACATAAAGCCTCCATCTTGGATGGTCTTCCAGGATTTGTTCTTCAAAGAGTAGGCTTCAACCAAACATTTGAATCCATCCTTTTTATCAAAAGTCGTATACTCCTGCGCCTTGAAGACAGAAGGGAATCTGATAACTTTGTAGTCATCGGTGTGAGGATCATAGCCAAGACCAAATAAATCTTCTCGTGGCCCAATGGAATCGGGAGGAAAATGTACAACAGGGCGAGTTACAGGTATTTTAATGAGCTCTTTAGTACAAGGATTACATATGATGATATGATTTTCCTCAAAGCGTGTCCGGCGTGGGGCTAGAAATAACAACAGACCATCACAAGAACCATTAAAAATATCAAATTCAGGAATCACCATCTGAGGAGGCAAGACTGGACACTCTTTCTGGACGTTATCCTCTTCGTGATAGAAGATGGGATGAAATCTGTTTTCGTGCAAAATGAGGGTTCTGAATTCATTCTCTGCGGTGGAAACATAGTTTAGATGGTCTCTTAGAAATTGCGGATGAGTGATAATGGAATACCATGCTTTGCTCACGGATTTGAATCGAACGATATCCGCAGCAGGCAAACGCCTAAGAATTTCCCAAATAATATCACTAGTTAATTCCACCACAGGTAAATATTTGTGTCGTTTAATTCGCCACATCCGTTTTACTATCTATTTCAGAGAGATGATTCAATTCCAAATACTAAGCTAGTAGATCCAGAATATATAAAGAACCAAAACCCCTCTCGCAATGTCAATGGCAGAGATTAGCGTACCTGACTCCAGCCAACAAGGGCAGAGGATAATGCGACGAAGAATAAGGGAAAGGAGCGTCCTTGCTTTGTATTTGCTGCCAACCTCGTATCTCAACCCTGAGCGGCTTTTATATGAGTTAGTTCATAGTTTGTCCTGTTTCTTGTCGGATTTGTATTGAACATCTACTCTCTACAATCATCCTTATATCGTATGGTTTGGCCGCTGCGATAAGGATTTAAAATTTACTCGGTAATTCTACTAATTGTTTATTTTTTTATTAATTTTTACTCATAATATATATTTTAAATGGGCGAGATAATTTAAATTAGATTTAAACTAAAAAATCTAACTATCATTTACTCTTTTAATTTTTTTATAATTCTTGAAATTCTTATAAGTGAGAGATAAAATATAATTACTAATTTATTTGCCTACTAATTAAAAATCAATTAACAACATGTATAGATATAATTTATACTTACTAACTTAATAATAATAATAATAATAAAATTTCTACAAAAATAAAAATATATAAAAAAATATAAGTGGGTGTATGTGTGACCTATTAGCTTGGGATGGTATTTAAATAAATTAAGTTTTCTGAATATTAGAAGTTAATAAAATTAATTTTTTTATTGATAAAAAAAATAAAAAGAGTAATAGGTTCATTTCATTTCATTTCATTTCAAAAGAGTGTTAAATAATAATTTCACAGGATCAAATTATTATTGTAATAACTATAAAAATTAAATTATTTTTATTTTTCAACCAATAAAATTAAATCCTTTAATGATAAAATTAAACTCCTAATAGAATTAAATTAAACTTTCTAATAGAATTTAGATTTAAATAGAAAAATTAACATAATCAATCAAAATTAAACTATATTTATTTTCAACCAATAAAATTAAAGTTCTTAGTGATATTTTTGTCATTCATAAACTTAGCAATGACAATTTAGGAACCCCATATTCTCCTATTTGTACTTTTTATATATATCAAGAACGTACATTTCATATTATTACTCGTTCAACCCATTAGAATGATTACTTGTAATTTATTTTTTTATATATTTTCATTGATTTTTCAAAGTCAACGTAGAAATTTAATATTTTTAGTCATAATTATCACACATAAAAATAAGTGGAAACCACTACCATACATATTTACTATATGATAAAATTTTTTAATAAAATGTTTACAAAATGGATTTTTTTTCCACAACATGGAATAGTTAGATTTTTTTATATTTTATTTTTAAAATATTGAATTCTATTTTGATAATAATTTAAGATATTTTATTTAGGAGATTTTTCTTTATGTTGGTATGAATTGATAAGACTAAATTTCCGATTGAATTATAATTTAAATATTTATTATTTATCAGTATAATAATATATGTAACATTAAAAGCAAAGTATAGTAAATTTTTCAACTAAAAATATGCAACAACTTAAAAAAAAAAAGAAGCATTAAATGTTAAAAAAATTACAATTATGATTAAAGTAAATTTTTTAACAAAAAAATTACAAATTTATACTAATTTAAAATTAATCAAAAAAATTTACTTAGTAGATCAAGGATAAAATAATTAATACCTTAGAGAATGAAGAGAATGATGCGGCAAAAAGTAGCTAACAATATCTACAAAGCAAATAAAAGGAAATAAGAAAAAAAAAGATTTGAATTAATTAGATTTTTTATGAGAATTGATAAGAAATTTCATTCTTTATTTTGTTTTCTTCCTTAGTGATATTTTGATTGATGTTGTGTTATGGTATTTTCGTCTACTTCTAGCCACTTAGCCGCAAAGCCCATCAAAATTAGATGGAGAACTAATATCCATATTGTTTGACAAGATCAAAAGACGGGACATAAACTTTAATCACTAAATCGTTAAAAATATTTTAAACTTTATAGGTAGTTTTAATTGTATGGTAAATTCAACTTTCTTTTTCTAATACTATAAATTTTAATTTTAGTTATAATAGCTCTAATTTTAAATATTATCAAATTTAATGAATAAAATATTATTTTTATGGGATCCAGTTTAACATTTTTTCCAAATTAGACTCCTTCCCACCATCACTGCTTATAAAAAAATAGATTTATTTATTTATTTATATTAAATATTAAAATAAAAAATTTTATTTATCTTAAAAATGAAATACTTTTATTTATATATATAATATTGACAACAAGTAATGATTCTCAAAAAATAAAATGACGCCGTAGTAACTATTTTTATAAGAGATTTAACCTGAGTATAAACAAAATTTCATGCTTAAAAAATGACAAAATAAAAACCTAAACTAATATTTATACTTATAACTAACTAAAATTAATTATTTTACTTGCCTTTTTATAAATTTAAATTTCCAACCAATATTAGTTAGGTGTTGTTAAATAATGAATTTTTAGTTAACTTGACCATAAGGGACAGTGTAGCTCCAACAAAAATAATATTTTATTCATTAAATTGGATATAATTTAAAATTAAGGTGTTATTATAACTAAAATTAAAATTTGGAGTACTAAAAGAAAAAAATTAAATTTAGGATACAATTAAAATTATCCGCATAGTTTGAGGTATTTTTAATGATTTAGCCAACTTTAAAACAGTAAAAGAAAGTTTGAAAAAGTTTACAACCTAAAACAAAGGAAAAAAAAAAAAACTATAGTTAAAAAAATCCAAGAAGTTTAGATTAAAATAAAAAAAAGTAAGAACACAGTAGAATGAGATTCAGACTCCTCCAACTCCAAAAAAAGAATAAATCAATAATTGCAAGATGAATAAATATCAACCATAAATGACAGTGAAAAATACATAGCAGACGATAACAAAATGAAAAGAAAGCAAAAGAAAGAAATTCGCCCACTAAGGTGCTCTTTGTTTTAGATTAAGTTTTTCGTTTTTCGTTTTTTCTGTAAAAAATAAATAAAACTTGTTTGTTTAAATTTGTTTTTTTTTTTCTTTACTTTTTAGAAAACTACTTTCTAAAATAAAAAATAAATTTTATGAAAATTTTATTATTATTATTTATTTTTATGTTTCTTCTATCATAATAAATCTAATATCATTTATTATCATTATATAAGATTGTTTTATCTCTATTAAATTTTATGATTTTTCGTCTCTTCTCTATTTATGTATTATTTTATATTTATTATTATTTTTTCTATTCTATATAAATTGATGTACGTCTTAGAATTTAAATTAAACTTTCTAATAGGTGAATTTAGCATTTGAAAAAATTAATACCCGACCAAAAATTTAAACTAAGCTTTATTTTTTCAACCATTAAAATTAAAGGTTTGTGCATGTTTTGTCATTTAATTTAGAAAGGCCTTTAGGACCTTGTTTCCTATTAGGGACGGTGGACTTAATATTTATATGATATTGTTAATCATAAATACAATACAAAGTTAAATTTGAAAATTCTATATTAAGCAAAAAATTATGGAAATCATGCCACCAGGCTTCATAATTAGTAGTGTAAGATGTATTACAATCTCTATAAATTAAATTCGAATTCCTTCCCTATACTAAATAAATTATATTTTATTATTTTATACTTTGTGAATATTGAAATTCTCTTGGTTCCATCGAACACTTGAAAATAAAAATAAATATATTACCTGACAAATATTAATTTACAATCCAAATTAAAATATAAATTTATAACTCTAAATACAAACGAGGAACACTTTGTCAAGCTTATAGCGAATCTATAAATCTATAAATTTATAACTCTAAATACAAACGAGGAACACTTTGTCAAGCTTATAGCGAATCTATAAATCTATAAATTTATAACTCTAAATACAAACGAGGAACACTTTGTCAAGCTTATAGCGAATCTATAAATCTATAAATTTATAACTCTAAATACAAACGAGAAGGATTAAGTAATTACTAAATTATAAGGAGTTTCAAGAAAACTTAAATTTTGAAATAATAATTTTTGATAGTAAAAGAAACAAATTCTTGATAGCGAAATACAATTAAGAATTGATAGTAAAAAACAATTAAACTAAACATATATATAATGGTATGATAGAACAACTTCTTAATTAATATTAACATAATAAAAATAATAAATTGATATCAAAATTAGAATAGGATTAGATTAAATTTTTCAATAGAATTTAGATTCAAATAGAAATAAAAATACTAATAAAATTAAAAGATTTCTAATTAATAAATGACTAAATTATCCTTATTGTTAACAATTAAATTGAAAGTTCGTACGGGTGTTTTAGGCATCCATTGTTCCCTATTCGTACTTTTATATATACTAATATTTTGTATGATGTGCATTACACATTGACTATACTCGTTATATATTCATTTTTTTATCTATATAATATTAAAGCATAAGTTTTATTCAGATTAAAATAAATATAAGTGGTTAATTTGTATTACACTTTGTCGTACAAATTACTTGCAATATTACTTCTTATGTATTTAATTCTATTTTTATATAATGAAGTGATCTTAGAATAGAGTTCAACCCCGTCTCTAGACCTAATCCTTTAGTCCTTAAATCAAGTCATCATTCAATCTTTAACTTCCTGTCCTAAATTCTAAATCAATATCTATATACAATTATAAGGAAAATAATAATAATAACTTAATTTTTACTATTAGGCAAAAGAAAAAAAAAATGAGAAGATGATATGAATTGATAATGGAAATCACTTTAGCTACAATCGCAGTACTACTTATCCAGTGTATCAGAAAAAGGAATATATGCACATATACACAAATTCTTGAAATCTCAAAAAGTGAATCGAACAGAAATATATAGTTCTAGTTTTTTTTTTTAGTTTCCTAAACATTATTCTCTTTTAAGTCAAATAGATTATGGATAGAAGAGAAAAAAATATCAAGAAAATTAAAATTATTTAATCATCAATAGGTTATCTATTTATTGTAAAGTCTCTTACTAAATTAAACTGATAGTAGCTACAAAGTATTTAGTGACGAAAAAAATTAAAAAATATTATTAAGAATAAAACTCTTTCAAAACTCACCTAAGAAAAAAAGTTTCAATGTGTATAGATATATAAATATATCAATAAAATATTATATATTTTTTTTAAAATTAAAATTTTCAACTATTTACCACCTCATGTTTAATTATATAAATTTTATTTCAAAATTTATTTTTTAAAAATATATCCAATCAAAATTTACAAACATAAAGAAAAAATAGTACTTTGTTTTTTATATTTTTATCTCTTTTTCTAAATAAATATTATTATTTTGCTTGAAAATTTTCCAATAAATCATTACAAAAAAAGAATATTAATAAAAGATATATATTTCGTATCTTTTTTATCTTACTCTCTAAAAGAATTAATATTTAATAAATAAAATAATAAATAATTTCACATGTTCCTCATTATGTATTATTTATTAAATAAACAATTGTAATAAGGATAAACTTAATTTTGAAATTGCTTAATTATTTTATGTATTTATTTAATAATAATATTTTTTTATTCATTAGGAGACTCAGCATTAGCTGAAATTATACTGAGATCTATAAGATAAGAGATAACTCTCACTCACCAAATTGGTGTTGAAAAATACTTGTGATCGAGGGATTTCAAAACTCGGACTCTCTCGAATTTTTTCTACATAAGTGACTCACATAAGTGAGAAGACAATCAGATCACATATGATTGGCTTAAAAAATAATTTTTATAAATATATCCAATCAACTAATAAAATGTAATTTTTTAAATTGGCTACAACTAAAATTATTTTAGGATATCATAAATTTCATCAAGGGTACTATCAGAAATTTCATTATTCTCCTATTCCCACATTTATATATAGTATAGATTATAAAAAATAATTACTTTACTTGTGATAGTACTACAAGGACAATATTTACGGCTTATTACTGTACTAGCTTTTTAGGCCCGCGATGTTGCAGATGATCTTTTTTATAGGGAATTGATTTATATCATAAATAATTCTATACATTTGAATTAAATTTTGAACAATTTATATAGTATGTATTTATAGGGATAGCAAAATCAACCCGACCTGATGAGTATGCACCCAGCCTGAATCCAGTCAAATTCGAATTTTAGGATTTTGACTGAGTTTGGATAGGGTATGAGTAAAACCTGAAAGTTTTATTTTTCGATATGGATAAGATATGGGTATTACTATTATAAACCCGAACCCGAAATTCAAACCTTATACAATCTTCAATTGATTAGCTTAAAACTAAAATACAAATCCTCTTATAATCCATTCTAATATAGTATCACTAATTAGTATTTGACCTATTTAAAAAATCACAAATTGATTTGGTCCCATAATCAAACTTTTGATTCCAAATTAATTTTAGAAAAAAAGAAATCTGTGAAAGTTAAAATTTAGATAATATTTATGAAACAAATTGTAATTGATTCTTTTTTTTTTTTTTTTGAAATATAAATTGTAATTGATTCTAATTAAACTTAATTACATTTTTTTATGTGTTGGCCTAGTTTGAAAAATAATAGACTTCATTTGGTAAGGTATAATATAATATAATTAAATATATTTCTAGTAAATGTACTTAATTATGTTATAACTTATTAAATAGAACCTCAAAAATTAATTTAGCTGTGGGCACTTCACTCATGCCTCCAAATGGCTTTGGCTCAGAACTTTCAGCAGGTGGAGGTTGAATGTGATAATTTAGCTGCTGTTCAATGTGTCCAAGGTGTTGCTGTTCCTCCAGCAGTTTTCCATTCTCTTTCTCTTGTGCATCGGATTAAAAGCCTGTTTCAGACGGGTGTTTCCTTCGGGGTTCGTCATAAGCATGGAGGCTAATTTTTATGCGGATTAGCTATCAAATATGCATTGGCTTTCGGTCTGGATGTTCAGTTACTTCACTTTCTCTCAGGATATGCTATCTTTGTTGTCTCATGATTTAGTCGGTGTTGGCCACCTTCGTTAGACCTTCTTCTCCTTTTATGTAACAAAAAAAAAAAAAAAAAAAAAAAAAAAAAAAAAAAAATAGAACCTTAAAAATTTTCAATTGTCGTCATAGTTTATTTTAGTTAAGATTAGATAAAATGATTGATCCAACCAAATCAAAAATTGAACTGACATTATTTGGTTCGGTTAGCTTGCTCACAAAATTTAATTCTTAGCTTACTTTAATTCAAACCGAAGTTTCAAAGTAATTCTCTTCAATTTTATAAAATTCAATTGGTTAAGCTTAAAATCAAATCGATACTATTGCAAATTGAAAATAGACTAAATTGATGGAATCAAGCCAATACAATTCAATTAGGTCCTTACAGTACTTCAGTTGGATTCGATTTTGATCTAGAAGTTCGGTTCCTAGCCATAATTTCCTTTACAAATGGAGGCCCATGTATCGGCCCATTAAAAATTCCAATTTCAATTCAAGGTGGCTAAGGTCCGAAACCATAATTCTGAACTGAAGCCCAATAACCCATGCAAAATTATCAGATCGTTCCTTCTCTCGCAACACTAGAGCTTTATACTGAGGGCCTTTCTTCTTGCTTTCTTCTTCGCGTTCCCGGTGCTCAAGATGAAGCTCGTCAGGTAATACTATTTCTCTTTCTTTCTTTCTTTTTTTAATTATTATTTTTTTAGTTAGCAAAAATGTAAAATATATTCTTACCTTAACGAAATCTAAGCTTCATGTTCTTACTTCTCACTGTAATTTTCCATTTGAATCTTTATGGTTAGGTTTTTGATGAAACTAAACAACGAGACTGTATCAATTGAGCTCAAAAATGGAACTGTTGTTCATGGCACTATCACAGGTTATTCTCTCTAACTTTTCCCCTTTTTATTTCATTGGTTTAGTTACTGAATGGAAATTACTTTATGCTTTGTGTTTTAATTTCTGATCCTTATTTTGATTTTATTTGTTTGGATTGTTATTTGAGAACTTCTTGGTGATGCATTTTAAGGGCAAGATTTGAAGGAGGGTTGCTAGATTTTGCCTGCAATAGCAGGGATGTTCTAGGAATAGGTTCCAAGATGTGCAGTACTTTTACCAAATTTTTTTTGCAATATCCCTCCTTTTGTAGCTAATGTAATACTGATAAATTTCTTCAATTTGTTTAATGAGTTAGATTTTTTGAGCCAATTAACAATTAATTGCCAGAAATATTATGTTCATGAACTTTTCGTGTTGATTTGGTTTACTCATTGGATATTGCTTTTCACTTGCGAAGAGGAGGAATGGGCGAGTGTTTCTTTTCTCTATATAACTTGTCTCCATTCTTTTTAGCTCTTCCCTACAAGGCTATGAACTTTAATTGATACGCAAACAACTTCTCTTCAGGTAGTATTTTTTTGCTTTGCTGATAGAATAGAACATGGCCATAGGAGTTGATGCTCTATCTCCACTACAGAAAGATATTAGGTGTGAGCATGAGGATATGCAATTGTCTTGGTGGGTTTTGATACTTATAGAAACTCAGTCTTTACGATTCTAGCATCAAGAGCTTTGGCACACATTAGATTCATATTAAGGTATATTATTTTTCCTCTCATAGTGTATTCTTAGATAGGCTCGGTGCTTGTTTGTTAATTTCTCAAAATACTTCACTATTTCCCTTCAGACTTCCAACAAGTTTTCATTTATTTTGCTTTCAATTATTATCGGCGGATCTGTGATTTAGTTTTGGTTTATTTTTCAATTTTAAGCCTTTTAATTAATATAGCGGTTTTTATTATGATCTGAACGTTGCTGGGAGTTCTAATGTATTATATATCCCCTCCAAAACATATACGGACTCTTTAAGTTTTAATACTTGTGCTTCATTCAATTTTCATTTATCTTCATTCATCCTTGTCAAGAAAAGAAGTAGTACCTGAGCTTGCTTAATTTTCTTTTCTTTTTAATTCTACATTGCCCTCCTATATTTTTTTATTATCCTGAATATTTATTGTAACAGACTCTGTGAGCTTAGGTCTTAGAAAGAGGTTAAGATGTCAGTAATATATCACAATTAAATGTTGTTTGAAATTTGGAAAAGCATTCATCATTTCTGTAATAGCGCTAAACCAATATTCCTCATTTTTTTTACGAATCTATTTTCAATGTTGCGCATCCAAGTTGAGAGGACTGAGGAATATGTTTTGCCACATTCTCTCGCCTCTGAATCTTTCGCTGTCTTTGTCCTCCAAATCTTTCTCTGTCTTACACCTCTGAATCTTAGGAAGAATTATTTTTATGCATATATTTTGAACTGTAATTTGGAGTCTTTCATTTTGTGTTGCTATCTTCCTCGGATTATGAAGGAAAATTGAGGCTATATGAAAATGGTTGCCTAAATCTAAATGGTTGTTTTTTTGGAATCTCATAGGTGTGGATGTTAGTATGAACACACACTTGAAGACTGTGAAATTGACAGTAAAGGGGAAGTATCCAGTTACTCTTGATCATCTAAGCGTGAGAGGCAACAATATCCGCTACTATATACTCCCTGACAGCTTGAACTTGGAAACTTTACTTGTGGAGGAAACACCAAGGGTTAAGCCCAAGAAGGCGACCGCTGGTATTGTACACTTGACATCCTTTTTCTTCTGTATCCAATTATTTGATATTTAACTATGATGTATTATAACCCAAAAAATCTTACTTAACTGTCATGATTTCAGGGAGGCCTGTGGGACGTGGTCGGGGACGAGGGCGTGGTCGTGGACGTGGCAGAGGTCGCTAATCATATACTTTTCAGCTTGTATCAGGATTTTCAACATCAATTAGTGTATAGATGGAGTTTGCTTAAAAACAAAAAAGGGAGGGGAACCTGAGTGTGAAGTCTAGAATTATATCATATGATCCCGTGCGCTCTTTTGATCTCTGGGTGTAGCCAGGTTTTAGTGCTTAGTTTACCATCTCAGTAGTCAATAGTAGATGCTGCTGAATTTTCAATTTTGACAGTGAACTAGACCTCAGTCACTGACTTATTTCTGATGTTTACTTGGTGACATTATGAACTCATGATGTATGTTAGACTGAGAATGGCTTACAATTTGCTTTACTTGGTGAATATGAACTGGGAAAGGAATCGCTATGCATGTTTTCCTCCAGACCAATCAGCTTTGTCCTCTGGAAGGGGTGGGGATAGTGTTTGTATCAGGGGGGGGGGGGGGAGAGAAGAAGAAGTCATTTCTTATACTTGCTTTGGTGGGGCGTTTTTGGAGATTTCTTTAAGGGAACATAGAAATGGGAGAGAAAATTCTCACGTCGGTAATATGTAGGAGTGAGCAAACAGTTCTGCCAATTTGGTATGAAGAATAAAAAAACATTTGTTTAATGTTTAGAATTAAACAATAAATATTAGGATTAATTTAATTAAAATATTAGGGTTAATTAAGTTGAAATCAGTCAGTTAATTATTTCAGCCCGAATTAATTAATTAATTTGGTGAATTTAATTTGATATCCGGTCGGGTTATGCAATGCCAGAAGGATCTGAGTTGGCTTTCTACGTATGCCAGCATGATCTAAGTTGGCTTTCCACGTATGTTTTTTTGGCGTAGTCGGATATCGGGTTAAATTCGGAAAAGTCGGATATCGGGTTAAATTCGCTTTTGTGATACAAATTAATTTTGAGGAATTTTTGTGTCATAATTTCAGGGGTGACAATATAATAGGTGTAGTTTAGTAAGGCGGAGTGAAATTAAGCTAAAAAAGTTACTGAGTACTTTAATTTTTATTTTGACTTATTTAATATTTTAACTTATAAAATTGCACTCATTAAATATTTCAATTTGTAAAATGATTTTATTCAATGTTCGAACTTATAAAATTAAATCGATTATACCTTTATTGGATAATTTAAAAATAGAAAAATTTTTATTCAAAAATTAAATTAACCATGCATGAAGTAAATATTTTGCGGATAAATGCTAAAAACTATTATTACTGGTACAGAGAGAAGTATAATATTACCAAAATCGCAACTTCAGAAAAATAGTAGGCTCACTCGATATAAGAAACATTTACTTATACATGGTATATAGGCTTACTTATATATCTTAATCCATAAAAATTAATTTTTTGTTTTTAGGAAAAGGGTATTTATGACCATTCACTAGAAAAAAAGGATAAAATAAAAGTAATTTTACAAAATACCTTCATTAATTGATTGGTGTATGAGTGGATATATCGAGCTTAGATAAGTTCAATTTGATGCAATGTTATTAAACATTCTTATCCATCTTTTATGCATTATTACGAACCCCACATGAATAGAAAAATTATTATCATATTCTACAAATTAAGCTCTGAACAATTGCACATTGGATTAAATTTTTATTTACATGGTATATTCTCTTCAGGTGTAGGTATTGATGTATAGGTTTACTCCTATCCCAAATTAACATTTTCCCCTATCAATTTTTTTATATAAAATATTATTTTTTTCACGTAAAATTATATTTTAAATATCATTTTTCCTTATTATTTCCTCTTTTTCACTTTTTGTCCGCTTCCATTTGCATGCAACATAGTTTGAAAGTAACAAAAAATATTAAACAAATTGGTATAGACATATGGATCAAAAGATTATTGAAATTGGTAGATTATAAGGCTCAAAAATTTGATAATAAACACAAATATTATCTTATTAATATTATCTTTCTCCATACATGCCTAAATATTTAAATCAATACTCTCCAAACACTGGATTTATTAACAGAGACATGCTCCCCTACTCTTTAGGCAAGTCCTACATGCCTACATATTTAAATCAATACTCTCCAAACACTGGATTTATTAACAAAGACATGCTCCCCTACTCTTTAGGCAAGTCTTTTTTGGTAGATATTAATTAATCCTGCACATCACAAACAAGAACAAACAGCAAAAAATTATTTAAATTTCTAACAAATATAAAAAAAATAACTAATGATCTTAATTATTTTCAAGATTGTGTGATACTAATTCGCCTTTAGTCGAATCTAATCAGCTTTATTTGATTTAAAATTTATTTTATCACCGATTTAAACTCTGGATGAAATCTAATCAATTTAATTTAATACAGTATAACAAAATTTGAAAAAAGAGGGTAATAGGGTTTACGTGCTACAATCCACATTAGGATCAATTGGCACAGGGACCTGGACATGGCACAGGTCGGGGATTTGCTTAGCTTTCTCAGGCTGGACTCCGAAAGATGAACCAGATTGTTTGAAACATTGACAGAGCTGCTGGCGTATTTCTTTAGTGTTGGCCTGTTGGTTTATCGACGCAACAGCCTGACAGCAAGAAGCATCCGGCGACGGATCAATGCCGACCAAGAAAGAGAGACATGGCTGCAATGCTATTAAGGCTCCACCGCATGTAATTCCATGCACAGTTTTCGCACTACTCATAAGCAAAACGATTAACCCAAATGCCCAAAACCCCATCATCACCCTTTTCCCCATTTCCTTAACGATTCAAAATTACTTAACTTTGAACTTTGTTTTTCGTTTTTGGTGAATATGGGCATGGCCAGTTTCTCTATTTATAGGGGAACTGGCATGTTAATTAATAATTAATAATTAATAATCCTTCATGTACATATACATGTATCTGGAGTATTATACTTTATTGGCAGGTTGAAAATGTATCTGGTTATTTCGCAGGTTGAAATAAAATATAATTATAATAAATATATTTTATTATACAATATTTTGATTTACAAAATGAAGTTTTAAGGTGGTTTATTTTATTTTATTGATAACTTATTAGACCTTTAGTTTATTCATTTGGACAATGTTCGGATAGTAATAAATAAATTTATTGGTCTGAACTGAATCAACAAACTACTTGTCTGAATTTGTAAGTTAAATTTATTTGAGTAAAAAGCTTCTTTTAAGCTAATTCAATATGCTATATAATTTATTAGATAAAAAGATAAAATTTTCCATCCGTGCGAGTGTGTGTGAGAGAGGAAGGGATGTTTAAATTTAATAACGACAATTTACTCTCTAATTTGATTGGCGAAAAAATAAATTATATTTAAGTAATATTTAAATTTAATTGATTATATTAGTTTTCTACTTAAATCTAAATACTATCACTACAAAAATAAATAAAGAAAATATTTTTTTGATTGAATATATCACTTCCTATTTTAGTAAAGATTTTGTTAAAAAAAGTTGTAAATTTAAACAATTTAAAATTTATTTTATATTTATAGGGCGATGTTCGAATAGTAATAAAATAAATTTATTTGTCTAGGCTAAATTAATAAATTTATTATCTAAATTTGTAAGTCAAATTTAATTTGAGTAAATTTTTTTTTAAAGCTAATTCAATACGCTCTATAATTTATCAGATAAAAGGAAATTAAAATTTCATTCTATATATATATATATGCCAAAATAAATCATGTTTAAATTTAATAATAATAATTTGCTCTCTAATTTCATCGGCTAAAAAATAAATTATTTTAAGTAATATTTAAATTTGATTGTTTATGTTAGTTTTCTACTTAAATCCAAATATTATTGGCTAAAACTTAAATAAATAAAATATTTATTTTGATTGAATATATTACTTACTATTTTAGTTAAGATTCTTTTATAAAAAAACTGTAAATTTAAATAATTTAAAATTTATTTTATATTTATAGGGTGAAAAACACTAGGGTCGGCAAAAATATTCCTACTAAATTTATGAATTGATAAAAATATCTTTAAGGCTTTTAATTTTATTGGTTAAAGAAATAAAGAGAATTTAATTTGACTCATCATACTGGTTTCCTATTTAAATTCTATTGCTATTAATTAAAATACAAAATTTATTATTACGAAAGATTGTAATTTTAATTTAGGAAGTTGATTGTGTAACAAGAAAATTATATTAATTAAAAATTGTTAAATAAGATATTTGTATGTAATTATATTAATATTAACATAAATGTTTGGACAAACGTAAAAAGTTTTATATTAAATTTTGACGAACATAAAGAACATAATAAGTCAAAAACAATTTACATTATGAAAATTGATAATATTACATATTATAGATGTTATTAACCTTGATATAAAACTAAATTATGTAATATTGCAGTAAGTATATCTCACCAATCATAATAGAATGTTTTTCAATCTCAATTAGAAATTAAAATTCTATTGTGAAAGTTTTGTATTATTATTATTATTATTATTATTATTATTATTATTATTATTATATGTGTGTGTGTTTTACTTTCTCTAGAGAAAAAATACCATAAATTTTTATTTATGTTATTAAACAAATTTTCTTTGGTTATTGAGATTTTGTTTAAATTTTGCTATAAACAATTTTTCGCTCGCTAAAAATGGCATGCTGACGACTTTTTTGTAACCAAGTTTTATTTTTATTATTTAAACGATAAATTTTAATAATTTTTAACTAATTTTCAATGTTAAATAAGTTGTGAAAAAATACTTTTAAAAAATAAGTTGTAGTTTGAAAATAAAGAATGCCTTAATATTGTTATAGCTTTGTATCTTTCAAGAGGAAGAATGTCACTATTTGATATATAGTTTAATACATATAGACATAACATGCTGCTTATGATAAATTTGTGAACAATTAATTTATATAGCTAGCTCTTTTATTCAGAATTGTCTAGTACATGTTGATTTTTCTATATTTGATCGCAACACTTATCTATTACTTTTCTAAGAAATTTAATACTCTTCGATCAACAGATTGATTTTCTATATTTAATTGCAACATTTATCTATTATTTCTTTAAGATCTTTAAAGTTCTTTAATGAGTTTATAAATTAAATGGGTCAATAGGCACGATCACACTTCTGTTTCAAATTGAAACCGAATTGATATCATAACAATGCATAGATTTAAATTGCAAGCAAAATCATATACGTATAGATCAGTTCTGATTTTTCATTTTTTGAAACTAGAAACCATCCGATTTGGTTTAGAATTGTGAAAAAAAATATTTAAGAAAAAATCTCAATTCATCCTTTTGTTTTATTATAATTTTTAAAATAAATTCTAAGAATTTTTATTAAATTGGTTTATTCTTCTCAATACTACTGCAAAGTTAAAAAAGAATTTTGAAAATTTTGAAAAAATTAGCTAATTTTAGTTCCAAATCGAAACAAAATTGAAATCAGTCATTCCAAAACCGTCCTAGAAACTGCTTAAAAATTGTTCGGTTTCGATTACACTTTTCTTATGACTAAAACCAATGATTTTAAAATAAAAACTGATAACTTTAGAATTACGATCATAATTAAGGGTGAGGTTCAAACCCAGACACAAAGATATTTGCCACAGCTATTAGGTAATAATTTTATTGTCTTGTTAGATTATGTTATATTTGCAATTGAATACAAAAGGAGGTATCATCAATTTTAGACATGTAATGTTTCATTTTTAATAATAAAATTGGACATAAGTAGAAAGCTACACATCCAAATGCTAGATTTTATGAAATGTAATGATTACATATCAAAATTTGTATGGATTTTATTTTTTAAAATTCTTATATTTTTTACGTGCAAGATAAGGTTTGGACATAGAATTTAAAATCTTTTCTATTTTTAGATTCTTTTGTAATGATTACATATCAAAATTTGTATGGATTTTATTTTTAAAATTTTTATATTTTTTACGTGCAAGATAAGGTTTGGACATAGAATTTAAAATATTTTCTATTTTTAGATTCTTTTGAGTTTTAAGACCTATCTCATAACTAATAGTGTTATTAAAAAAATTAATATTTGAACTTACCTTCCCTTCAAAAACAAAAATCCTCAATTAGAAATCTTGAAGATTAATATTTTATCATTGACATTAAAGGACCTAATATTTAATTATAATTCTAATATCACAATTAAATTATAATACTAAATGACTAATACTTCAACTCAATTACTATGATGATGACTAATTACTAAGGATTAATATATTAATAATCCTCATATTTAAATTTAAATTTAAATTTATTATTAAAAACATTAAATCACGAGTATGAATAAAAAAATAAAGACTATATGCGAAAACACATGGTAAAAAACTATAATAATTATAAAATAGCACTATATATTACTTTTTAATCATTCAACGATCATTTCTTTACATTAATTGGTAGTATTTAGGTCAATAAACTGTTAATTTAGATTTAATATTTAAAATGCATTCCATATAAAATTCACCTCTCAATATTACATTTGAGTTGTTATTTGGATTTTTCTTAATCAAGAAAATATTATATTCAAAATTAAAAATATTACAATTTAAAATACTACGAGGCTCTGACTATTGTGAAGCCCACATGAGCCAATTCTATCTAATTCTTTAAAGTGGAGCAACAACTTTCCATAGTTGAAATTTTAATTAAGTAAATTTTAATTTCTATAATTTCATATATTCTAGCTTAATTTCCTAATTCTTGATGCCTTTCTGTCATTGCTATGAATAATAATGCTTTTTCATTAGTATTTGTCAGAAGGGGATGGTTAGTCCATTCTAATCTTTCTTTTTTTCCCCTTAATTACAAAAACTGTCTCAATCAAATTCAATAGAGTATGTTCTGAATTTTCTTTTCACCAACGAAATAAGAACTAAGAGCTAAAATTATATAAAAAAATTCAAAATGAACTAAAATGAAATGAAAATTAAGAATTCAAATGAAATAATTCAAATTTTATGGTTTAACATTGTCTACTTTCATCTTTCAAATTGATAGCTTATTAATGAATTGAAATATTAAATAAGTTAAGTTCGAGTTCGATAATAGTTTGAGTTTGTTAACCATAAATGATAGAGTATGATTTTATAAAAATAATTGGAAAGATCAAACAAGAATTACAAAGAAATCAACATTATGCGTATTTTAAAATTCTAAGAGTTTTTAATAATTTAAAATTAGAAAAAATGGTCTGAAGGAGACAGAGAAATTTAGAGACTTAAAAAAAAAAATTAAAGTGTTTATTTAAAGTTTAATAGTTACCTTTTAGTGTTTTACGAATACTTTATAATCTTTTTTAATTTATATTTGAGAAAATTATAATTTTTTCCTGTATTCATTAAAAATAATTATTTTTTTCCTGTATTTATATAAAAAAGGAGGTACTAATTATGGTATTTTAATATGGAAATATGACACGATCAAAGTTATCTATGTATTTTAATATTGTATTCGGTTACAGAATTAGTTTAATTATATGATTGATTTTTTTTAATATTTTCTAACTATATATAGTATGTATTCTATATCTATATCTATACCTATATCTATATTTAAAAATGGGAATAAGGAGAGAATTATAGGAATACTTATACTCACCTAGTGAAATTTTAGAAATTCTAAAATAGTTTTAATCGTAGTCAATTCGAAAATTATATTTTATACCAACGAGAGTTTGGATGAGTGGTTTGATTCTCATAGATGAATCAATATTCGCTGAGAATACTTTACCCCTTCTTGGGCCAATCAAATACAAGCAGAATTTAGTTCTAACCCAGTGGGCTTGGAATACCTGTGTTTCAGACAAAAGAAAAATTACAATTTTATTATTTCATTGGATAAAATTTATAAAAATTATTTTTTAAATAAATACATGTAGATAATAAAAAAAAATACTCTTCCTTAAAATTGAGATTTATGTAGCGAGAATAGAATGTTTCTTTTATATAATCTTTCAATTAATTAATTAATTAATTAATTTATTTATTTATTTATTTTAAATTTGAAATTTATAAAAATAGAGAAACAAAATTAGATCCTAACATTATTTGCTTTATAATTTTCATTTATTACTTGGCTATAATTTTTTTTTCGGTCTATCAACATCAAATTTCATTAAATTATAACATTTCCAATTAAAGAAGGGTTTGATTTTTGAAATTCAAATTAATAATTTTTTTAATATAATTTGTTTCTTGTTATATGTTGAGTTTGGAGAAGAGTTCTATTCTTAATAATAATTTTTTATTTTTATTTTCTTTTTCATTACTGAATTAATTTGTAACTATTATCACTTTAATTTAGTAAGAGATTTAAGGTTTGATTTTTGAAATTTCAAATTAATAATTTTTTTAATATAATTGTTTTCTTGTATATGTTTGAGTTTTGGGAGAAGAGTTTCTATTCTTAATAATAATTCTTAATAATAATTTTTTATTTTTATTTTCTTTTTCATTACTGAATTAATTTGTAACTATTATCACTTTAATTTAGTAAGAGATTTATATCTCCTTACAATAAATTGACGATCTCTTGATAATTAAATATTTTTAATTTTCTTAATATTTTTCTATTATATTTTAAATCTATTTGACTCGAAAGAAAATATGTTTATAAAATTGAAAAAAAGAATTATAACTATACATTTCTGTTTTAAGTCATTTTTTGGGGTTTTAAGAATTTATGTGTATGTGCATATATTCCTTTCTGTAATGCACTGTGTAAGTAATATTGTCATGA
The DNA here is from genome assembly GCF_014843425.1 of Jatropha curcas. The sequence goes on from NW_023590999.1 coordinate 369,725, forward strand.
TTGCCAAAATAATTACCATCATCAATTCAAATCATCTGCTCATTTCTTTTCTTTACCCAACAGTAAAAAATAATTTATTATTATTTTTCATTATAGTTGTATATAGATATTGATTTGGGATTGAAAACAAGAGGTTGGAGATGAAGTGATAACTTAATTTTCTTTTTGGGCATTTATTAAGGTTTTAAGAATCTGCATTTATAAATTAGGGACTGAAGGATTAGATATAGGGACTTGGTTGAATTTTTTTTTAGACTACTTCATTATAAATATTAAATATATATATATTCTATATGATATATATATATAGTATATATAGAATTAAGATACCTAAGAAGTAATATCACAATATATATAGAATTAAGTATATAAGAAGTAATATTACAAGTATCTTATACCACAAAGTCTAATACAAATTAAGTAATTGTATTTATTTTAATCTAAACAAAAACATATACTTTAATACAAATATATAACAAGTACAGTCAACGTGCAATGCACATCATAAAAAAGACTAATAACATATAAAAGTAAGAATGGGAAATGGGAACATTAAGATCGCCAAAAACATAATACTAAGTTTATAGATTAATAAAATTATCATTAAGGACTTTAATTTCATTAGTTGAAAATTAATGATAATTTAATTTTGACTGATTATATTAATTTTCTATTTTCTATTTAAATCTAAATTATATTAGATAAATTAAGAAATTATATTATACACTATACAAGGTATATATAAAATATAGTAAGAATATAATGTCATTGATGATTTTAATTTTATTTGTTGAACATATAAAGATAATTTAAATTTTATTGGTAATACTAATTTCATATTTAAATCTAAATTCTATTGGTTAAAATAATAAATTTATATTATATTAAATAAGGTACATATTAAATATAATAAGAAATAATATCATTAAGTATTTTAATTTTATTGGTGAAATTTGATTGGTTATAATTGTTATTTGATCGGTTATAATTATTTTTTGAATTATTAAGGAATATATTATAAAGTTTATTATTTGATATAAGATATAGAAAATAAAACTCACTGAAAAAAATACATATCTATATACAATATAATATGATGACACAAGATAAGCTCTTCTACATCATTACTGAGAGCTTTCTGATAACGTATTGAGATATTATATGATTTCCCTCAAAACAAATTTAAAAAAAAAAAAAAAAAAGGAAATCTGATAAATTTATTCATGACTTGAGTACTTCAAACTCACGATATCATCCATACGTGTTTCGCATTACACGAGGTGAAATTAACGGGATGGTTTTCTGCAAGGAGCGCTCCTACATTGACCCAATCAGGGCTCATAGATATTCAACTTTCGGAAAGAAGATTGTTTTTGTTGCTTCTGATTCAGGATATTGCTCCTGATCCCTACAAACGTATGATTAAATAGGTCATCTCTTATACTAAATGCCTATGGTCCGCAGAGCTGTAATGGCTAATCATTCTTATATTTTCTGTAAGTACACCCCTAAATGCCTCATTCCAATTGGCGATCTTCATATATACTTCCATTACAAATTACGGAAACGTGAGTGCAATTTAGCTAACTCAATACAAACTAGGCATTATCAATTTAAAAGAATATTTCATGGAGCAATGCCAGGACATTATAAAACATAAAAACAGGAATCCTAGATACTTTAATGGTGATCTTGAAAAAATATAAATTGAAATGTGGTGACATGCTACTCTCTTCGAATTATGGAGCCGAAAATATAACGGGATTACACAACTTAAGGGCTTCTCTCAAATTGGACCACTATTCTCTGCATGCAAAAACTCAACTTCAGTTATTTTCCTTGGGTTATCATATATTGTGTCTCTTCTGGCTCTTACTTCGTACTAATGCATTGCAAGTGATATAAGTGGCGAAGAATTTATATATAGACTTCTCTTTAAAGTAGCCTAATAATCCCGAATCTTGCTGTGCTCCGACCAGGGGGTCCTGTCCTTGTCTAGCTGGGATAGTTGTCCTGCCTGAATGGGGCTAGTACACCAGGGAGCGTCTCTCAGGTTCCTAGTTTATATGGTATAAGTTAATTAAAATCTGGGGTTATTTTTTAAGAATTTTAGACTAAATAAACTAGGATTCGAGGATAGTATAGATTTTGGTGGAATGAAGTACAAAATTTAATGCGGAAAACTGTCGTGGCAGAATGCCATTATTAATTTTATCCTAGATTAAAAAACTTCATAACTTACAATAATGTGTGTCTGTCGTTATTACTAGACTCTCAAATTTAAAAAAAAAAAAAAAAAAGAAATTATATGACTTGAGTAAACTCGAAAGTGCGTTCGATGGATTTACATGTTTTCTGGGCCCAATTTGACCCAAGGTCAATTCAACTTCAAGATTGTTTTGGGCTTCTGATTCAGTATTGTGATCCACAAACAGTTATGGTCTCTAAATCCTAGGCGAGGAATGGCCTAATCATTCTTATATTTTCTTTTATAACCAAGCCCACTTCACTTTTTCTTTCAATTTTTCCTGGATGCAATTGAAATATACAACACATGACATTATTAAGTTTATTTCTATAGATTAAAAAAAAAACAAATAATTTATATGGAAAATAATTAATGGGATTGTTTTCTTAACTTATAAAATTCAATAATTTGATTATTCTCTCTGAATCACTTCATTTTGATTATCATTTTTTTTCCCATCTAGCATTGCAAGAAAGAAGAATTATTATTACTTTAATTAGAATCGATGTACTGGGAAGGCCTGATGGTCCGGGCTTAGATGTTTGGTTATATTAAATTTTTTTTTTAGATTTTAATAATAAAAGAAATATTTTGGTGATAAAAAAAGATTATTATTATTTTATTAGTAAAATTCAAATAAAAATGTTTATCTATGGAAAATCTCATTTTTACCAAGATCAAAACATGGTTGACTAAATTAAGATTTGAAACTTAATATCTATATTTAAATAATTACTAATATGATACAATATGCTTATAATCATTATACCAACAAAGTTAACTATAAAACCAATCATGCATTATTTTAAACAAACTTTAAAGCAAAATTTCACAATCAAATAGTAATCACCGACTTGTCTTTTTCACAATGATATTATATAATAAGTTCTTTTACACATAGAATGACTATAAAGAATAAATAAATCAATAATTTTTATTAGAGATCCAAAACCCAACCTTAAAATCTAAATATCAAAATTAGAAGATTAATAGATTATAATAAGATTTTGAAATTTTTATTCAAGTTGGTATCAAAGTCAAAGAGCATAATAGAATATAAAAAATTTTTAAATTTTTACCAATGTAATGAGTTTGTCTTTTCTATTCATTAGAGGCCCAACGTGCAAAAATAATACGATGAGCTACACAACACGGGGTAGTCATTCCATTGACTTATAAAATTGGTGAAAACTTTTGTGGTTGGGCTTGAAATCTAAAACTCATATTAGTGTGGAATGAATTTATTTTTTTGGAAGAATATTTGGGAAATCCAAATTATAAAAATTTTTCATAATTAATTAATGAAATTTGAAATATGATTAATGATTGTGTATGGCATGAAATGAGGCTTTTAATCACTATTAAGGGGCTATGATAATGTTGGGGATATACAACTCAACAATTATTAGAAGTAACCCACAAAATGAAGAGAGAGTGTGAGTGTGTGGTGCCACCCACATGCAAAGAACCTAAAATCATAAGCAATTAATTTCATCTCTTTGATTCCTATCCTTTCCTTTATGGAAGGAAACCCCACTTTCACTCTCAATTCAACCTTTATTTTTTTAAAAAAATTAAAAAAAAAAAAAGAAAAAAAGAAAAAACCACACGCACGGGTCTGTATGAGTTGTCCCCACTTTGTAATGATTCTGTGGCTTCTGGGACCACATGGGTTGCACGTGCAATCACCACTCAGATTTGGCCTTCTACTATTTCTTCCTCTTTTTCGTTGCTTACTTTCTGCCCATCTGCCGATGCCTTTGCCTTCCCTATACTTTTTAACCCTGCCTTTTTTTTAGAATGTTGAAAATATTCCTCCAAAAATTCCACCCTATCTCTCTTTTAAAAAACTTATATACTATCTTGTTTTTTAATATTTATCACGTTTGAAAATATATTATGTTTCAAAATATTTATCATATTTATGATTTCAAAGAGTAATAAAATTTTTCTTTTTCATATTTATCCTTTGTACATTATTAATAATTATTGTTTCAATTTCTAAAAATTCGGTGTTTTGATATATTAAATCAAGGGCAATATAGTCAATTTACTTAATCATTTATTATAGTTTAGATAAATTTAATATTTTTTTTAAAAAAAAAGTAAAATTTCAAATGTGATAAGTATTTAAAAACGAAGATAATAACTAGAAAAACAAAGTCATCCAACGAAATAATGGCACATCAATAATTTATTTTTTTATAAGCAACTTCTAAATTAATCGTAACTACTTTTTCTATATCTAACCAAACGGGAAGGGTAAAAGAAATAAATTAAAAATAAATAAATTGCTAATGTGAGTTTATTTTATTTGATGAGTTTATAGCTGATGCAGTGGATTGAATCTACTTAAGAATTTCTCCTAGACATGTGCGATTCATCTCTCCTCAAATGCAACTGGGCTAATTCCTTGACGCATAGGATTCATCTCCCAATACATTTGGTGAAGTGCAATTGGAATAATCTCTGGAGAAGAGATCCATCATTCAACCCACTCTTTAAACACAATTTAGGGAGAGAGACTCTGATACCGTATTAAAATCCATTTACCTGTACATAGATAGGCTTATAAATGAGGAATTAGTAGAAATCCACTTTCATAAACTCAATTAATTTGTCTTAAGTTCACTATCCATTCCATTAATTACAAATCTTTAAGTTATTTCTTTATGATTCAACCTTCTGCAATAAATACATACTTTTTATGTTTAACATTAAATATGAAATTCATCTAACCATATATAGTGTCTGCATTAATCGGATATATATATATATATTATCATATGCTATTTTTTTTATAGGAACTTTTGGCCATTGACAATGACATTACCTGAAAGCCATTTTGTTTGACAATCGATTAAAGTGGTTATCATCGATTGAAATTATTTATATTTGTAAAATGTAAAAGTATTCAAGTAAATTAAATTTAATATTTTCCCTTTTAATTCGAATGTTGGTAGCTCAGTAGCAAAGAGCACTTGCGGGATCAATCACCATGTTTTATATCATAGTTTTAATCCTCCGCAATATAAACTCCCATGAGGCCAACTCCTTTACTTCTGAGAGTAACTGGAGATTAGTCAGTTTTGTGAATCGTTAAGACAAACAAAAGCCTGAATTAAAGGATACCATTTCTTAAATACTCCTCACCGCATTAAAACAATTCTGAAATAAATCATTTTAAATAATTTTGATTAAAGATTGCTTGTTTGAATTTTGAGTGCTAATTTGAATTACTATTTTATTAAGCTGAATGATTAAGAAGTGATGCAAAAAACTGATTTTTTTGAATAATTAATATGTGGTACAAAATAAATAGTTTATGCTATTTACTCTTCCTTAATTGATTGTTCTGACTTTCATAAATAGTTGAGGATCGTTAGTTTGTTCTTCATAGTCGAAATGACATTTCAGTTCGTTTGATTAGAAGACAAGCTAAAATGGGTACTAATTGTTTAGCAAGAGCTTTCTACCATCATACTAATCTCTTTATTTGAGATACGATTCCCTCTAATTTGTTTTCTAATTATCAAAGTTAATGCATTATTATTTTTTATGTTAAAAAAAAAATGTCTTGTCTAATAGTATTATTTTATAATTGTGGTGGCAATTTTATCATTTCTTCCGATAAGTTACGAAACTTATTGAATTTGAATCAACTCTAAAAAAACTTTTTCATTCAGCCAAAATTTAATTTATAAATTTAAATAAATAATTTATTGGTAAATGTATTTCTTATTATCTGAATAAATAAGTTAAAATTGTGATTAAGCTAAAACAAACAATCCCTAGTTAGATGTTGAATAATTTTGAAAGCAATAATAGAAATATGATTGTATGCAAGCATTGGACATTATTGAGTGTTATAAGTTGGGTAGTGGGCGTGCAAAATGTGGTCCATTTACATTATGAATTGAATGGGCGCACGAGCAAAAGATGGAATCCCAAGCACCTCCATTCCATATCTTCTTCTAAGTCCAAACCCATAGTAGATGTTCACGTACCTAATCTAACAATAGCTAGCACATACTCGTATTAATTCTTTATATTTTTATTTAAAATCTAATTTTATATTCACTTTTTATGCAAATGAGTGCCATTAAATAATATTTACGGTAAATAGTTATTTATACTTCAGATTTAGTTATAATTATAATTATAATTTCATCCTTCTTATTTGATAAATATACTGATTAGTATTTAAAGTTTAGCTCCGTTTTACTCTTTTTTTTCCTTTATAATGTGTCTTTTTTTGTTGTTAAATGAGAAATTAAATAACAACATTATATTAAATGTGAAACACTAAATAGTTAAATATTACAGAGTTTAATCCCCTTAGGTAATATTTTTGTGTGGAATAATCAAATAGATTAACGGGACTATTTAGAGCATGTTCGACAAAATTAACTATTTTGATAGTTGTTATTTATTTTAGTAGCATTTAATTTTTTATAACAAGCTAAAAGCTAAATGTTATAGGATTAACTTTTTATAAAACGTTACCTTAAAAAAATAGTATATCAGAATGCTAAAAGATACTTGAAAAACTATGTCGAATACCTGTTTAATCATTAATTGGTATACTTACTAATTAAAAGAGAGAAAATTTTAATTATAATCAAACTTAAAAGACCCAAATATTTATATCGAGAAAAAAAAAATCAAAAGAATCATGAAGTGTAGAGTTTGAATTTGAAAAATATCAAAATTTTTAAAGATTCAGTTCATTTGAGAACAAATTGGTTGGAAGTTGGATGCAAATTACCAAAAATGTTTGGCTCCTAGGAAAACGCAGAGTGCAGTAATTAGCATTCATCATCTTTCTGGAGTAATACCTCTTTAGCTCTTTGGGTCAACATAGCTGTATGATTCAAGCTAAAGCCCTAGGTAGTGGTCCAACTGCGTGCAATAATCTTCAGTTAGCAGAATTCGGTTTAAGGCTGTGCGTGTATCTCAACGACTAACACATAGCTTTACCGCCTATGCTAACTCTAGCAAAGATTTAACTGTATTTTCGGATGAATTTTAATGATAGATTAAAAATTAAAAATTAAAATTATTACCGTTAAAAGGATTTTATTTAACTATTTATATAAAAAGAAAAAAATTAAACTTTGTTTGGGAGTGGAAAATCTAAGAAGTGACGGGTTTTATATATGTAGAGATGCAAGCAATATGTTATAATCCAATTTAACCTAATTGAGCTTAATACGACGGATTTGAAAATATCATGAATTGTATTGAGTAACTCATCTTTATGATTACATATTCACTAGGTAAACCTATTGATTCAACTCATAAATAATATCAAATATATTTGTGTATAGTATGAATTATTTAAATTAATTTAATTTGATCTTCACTTTTTTTTGAAGGAATTTGATCTTTGCATTTGAATATAAATTAGTGGTCTTCTCGTGCAAAGCGTGCGGATGTTATCTTTCTTCATCCACTTGATGTGAAGATGCAAACAAATAATCACTTTCAATAATTCAAATATCAAGTATATTATACTTACTAATTTCCAAAGAAATAAAGTAAAAAATAATTTTTTTTTTGGTAAATTCTTGCAAAATGATCAATATATTAACATATACATACATAAATCAACCTTATAATTAATCTTTAATTTTTTATTTTCTAGAAATATTTTAGTAGGTTTTAAAATAATTTTTATAAATATCAATTATTAATATATTAACATATATACTACCATAAATCAACCTTATAAATTAATCTTTACATTTTTTTTATTTTCTAGACAGATATTTTAGTAGGTTTTAAAATAATTTTCTATAAATAGGTTTTAAAATAATTTTTATAAATATCAATTATTATTGAATTCATTTTGAATAAATAGTTTAAAATATGGGCATAAATCCAATAAAGATTAAAAATATAAAAAAAATTTCCTTAAAGTTTGCCCTGATTTGAAATAGGTTGAGAAATACTGTCATCTCTATTCACAAAAGAAAACATACATATCAATTTAATCATACCTTAATTGATCATTGAGAACTGAATATATTTTGTAATTTCATCACCATCACCACATTGATCAAGCTCAAATTTATTAAATGCCATGAAAATAGTTTTGTATTATTTGCAAGGAATTCTTTTTTTTTGCTGAAAATATGACGTGATTTTTTTTATGGTTTCATTTATATTGAAATGGATATTTATATAAATTCCGTAAAAATAGGAAAGGAAAAAAAAGGAAAATGAAAGAGAAAATGTTAATCACATTGTTAATTATTTATAAAAAGAAAGTGAAAAGTTTTTTAAAAATATTGATGATATTATTAATTTATTAATTATTTTAAAACTAAAAATATTAATGATATTAATTAGATATTAATTAAATAAATATTAATGATATTAATTAAATTCTCTATTAATAATATTAAAAATAATTTTTTAAAATATAAAAATTATTTCCAACTCAATAGATTAATATTGTCACATAAACACCTTATTACGTTAAAATGATGCCATATAAACTTTTAGGACTCAACTTTTATATATTTATATAGATATAGAGAGATATAGATACTAAATTATTTATATATTTTTCTTTTACATCTTACCTTTTTAGTTATTGCATTTTTCTTTAATATATTGTAGTTTAAAATTTATTATATAACTATATTTTTAACTACTTTCAATTTTGTTTCTTATATTTTTATTAGAAAATTTAATTTTTTATTGTTTATTATTATTATTATTATAATGTTCTTTCTAACTCTCATGTATTCTTATAGTTATTATTATTTTGGACTTCCAAAATTTGTGTTTTCTACACTCAATTTTGTTATTCATTTATAGATTCTCGCTACAAAATTCTGAACTTTTGATTTCATCTCCATTGCCATCAAATTATTCAAATTAAAGCAACAAAGCAAAAAATTTTAGAATAATTATATAATCGGCATGTGAATTTCGCTACTTTTCTATTTTAGTGTTGAAACTTTTATTTTACTAATTAACTATATTAACAGAATTGTTTTACAATTAAGTTTAATTAATTAGCTGGTTAATATTTTATTAAAAAAACAAAATAGACAATCTATATCTATCTATATAAATATATAATTTCTAAAATATGAGAGCCGATATAACAACATTTTAGATCATGAAAGTATTGATGTAGCGCTTATTTTTTTTCATTATAATTAATTTTTTTCATTTGAATAAAATATTAAGTTCTTTATTAAATAATGGAATTATAAATTAATTTAAATAATTATATGAATAACTGTTTCACTAAATTAACTTTTTCATTAAAATATTTATTTTTTTCTCTTTTTATCATTTGTTTTCACTTTCCATTGTTTTATATCTCCTTTTTTTTTAAAAAAAATAAAATTCTTTTATAATTTTTATAATAAAAAAAAATAAAAATTCTTTTTTATATATTTGTTATAAATTTTCCTTTTATAATATACTATATATATCCTATATATATTCCAAATGTAAAAATTCAAAAGTCGAAAAAGAAAAACAAAATGAAAAATAACCACCAGAAAGAGGACTCAATTTTAGAGAAAGAAATCACTAGCACAAAAAACATAAGAAATAAAATTAGACAGTGAGCAATTCCCATTTAATTGGTTTAAGTCCCGGAAATGAACAGCTCCGGGACTTTAATCAAATCATAAAGCTACATTATATGAAAAAATTCGAACACAAATCAAATTAAATTAGTTGAGTTAAAATGCGATTTGATTGTCCTAAAAATTGATGTAAATTGGATGATCAAGTTAGAATTTCCTACCTAAATTATTTAAATAGTCCTTTTTGAACCAAACTTAATACTAATATACTAAACAAGTGGGAATCAAATGGTTATCTTCAATTTTTTTTTATTTATTACAGAGTGAGATAAGGATGCAGAATCTTTTCTCTTTTTAAATCAAGGTCTCAAGTTTGAAGCTCTGGCATATGAAGTCCTTCCAACACTTTCGCGAAGAAGATGCGCATTTGCCTCTCCAGTTGTATACTTCGAATGGATGATAAATGAAAAAAAAAATGTTATTTCAATTTTTTTATTTTAACTATTCGCAACTTAAACAACCACCAATGCCATTGGACGTTAGTTTTTACTATATTAATTTTTGAGTATCTTAGAAATAATAATTTTAACATATAAACAAATTATTAATTGTCAAATGAATATATGATTAATTATACTTCTAGCACCCATATTTCTTATTGCGCTCTATGCTATTTTTAATAATAATACCTCACCGTTTTTCACGCTAAGATAACATATGTGATATTATTTTCTCTACTTATATCTAAAAATGGAACTCAATTTGTAAACTGAACAGATTCTATTCAAAAGGCCAACTACTACTATAACTTAAAAGCTGTACATTTAGGCATAGAGTACATAAATGACTTAATATAAATATATTTATTTTGTTTAGTATTTTATTCTTCAAAACACTGTGGTAATACAGAGAACACACCTCTTTTTAGTAGCCACCATTGGCAAAGGAATAGGAAGAAAGAATAAAAACCAAGTTATTCGCGAATTGGAAATCTAGGAGGATTGAATAGAAATACTGACTTATTGGTATTAGTTAGGATTCACCATACATAGCATATGGTAATCTAAGATTTGCATTCCGCGGATACGGAGACTCTGCTATATAGCGATTCCACTTTTAGGGCAGGCTTATAATTTTTTCCCATGAGAGGAGGGGTAGACAAATTCACCATCTGTGGTTGAACTCAGCTGTTTATAGGTATCCTTATTCCTTTCCAATTATCGCTTGGAAATTTGCACGGTAGGAATGAAACACCTCAAGCTTTGGAATTTACATTTTTTTTTTTAATTGAAGGAAAATAGGGATTCTTTTGGGGTATTTTTCTCTTCTAAGTCTTATGCTACTTTCGGTCTTATCATTGCGCTTCCTGACAAAATTCCAATATATGACGAGTACAAAATTATTTAGAAATCAAATAACCCGATACCATAAATTATATAATTCAACACACGCAAACTTCATAAATTATATCTTTTAATTTGTATGCTAGAGCCATATACCCACAAATTAATTACCTTCAATATTAATTTTGGATTCTGGAGGTGAAAATCTTCTAATTTTGCTTCACTGACTGGATCATTTCGGACATAATAAATATCTAGTCTAACAAATTGCATTGGGATTATATTTAATAAAAAGAATTCAGCTCACAACTACTATTTGGGGCATCCTTAGGAATTTTTGTTTGAGGGACATTACCCTCACAATTGGTAGAAAGAAAATACATTTCTTTGGATTGATCGATTTGCAGAGAGAAAACTGGACATCTCCATAGTTGCACTGATAATTAAATTAAATTAAAAGAAATTAATTAACTGTCTCTGATGGTGACTTATTGCATGGAATAATTGTGAGGAGAACAAATTATTTGCTATCAAATTGTTTCCCTTATATCTTACTTCTTATACTTGGTCATTGAAACATCAATAGTCTATACTCATACAAGACTTCTTATACCAACTACCTATGTTCACCCTATTTATGGAGTGACTCGCCCTATTCTAGAGTTATGGCCTCACGACCACGCCAATCTTGAGAACGCATTGTTTCAATATCGCCTTTATTAATCCACTTTTCCATAAAAATCCCATGAACTTCTCTTTGAACAATTCTGTATCCATAAAATCTAATATTACCACCTTTCATCATAGCATTTCGCACACTTAGTTTAGCTAAAATATGGTCACACCCACTCACCCTTCTCCTAAAAGCCTTTTATTCGAATCTCTTTCTTGTCATCTTACATCTTAGCAACACCCTTTTCAGCAACACTTCAGAAGTCTTCTTCAATAAGAGTATGTATGGTGCACATGTTATTACATTACATTAATATTTAATTTTTGTGGTAAATACATAGGGATTATGCACTATAATAATCCATAGATCATTCAAATATTTTTAAATTTAAAGCCAAACCTCCTTATTCATATTTTTGTAATCTAAAAAAAAAGGAAAAAAAAAAAATATTTTAGTGTATTAGTTAAATCGTTAATTAGAATAATAATCCTTTATCAACATTGTTAGTAAGTATTCCCATATCAGCGTGTATAATTCATGCAATAATCCTTTGCCAATACAAATATCTTCTGTCCATGCATTCTCTTAAAGAGATAGTTGGCTAGTCATAGATTATTCTCACACAATAGTTCCACATGGTATAGGGCACTATTGAGTAGCCAAGTAAAGTCGAAACTTGGGAAATGGTACCAATATACGAAAGTATATTTTGGATGTTCCTTACATATATTGCAAAGTTTCAGAAGGTTTCTTTTTTCATAATAATTTTTCCAACTATTTATTTAACGAGGTAGAGTTAAAGTTATTTCCCACTCAAAACCAAAAAAAATTAAACTAAAACACACCACCTAATAATTTTTTATTCTTTTTGGGTAAACCGATTGACTAACTAACTGGTGGTAGATTCGAAGATTATTTTTGGGAAAGTGCTTTGACGGAAGGAGTGTTTATCTAAGGTGATTAATTTTACAAAAAAAAAGAATTTTTTTGGTAAGACTTGATGGAATATTCTGCTGGATGTGTCCATTATGCAGTTAAGAAACATGTAGTTTTTGTTCTTACAAAGGAAATTGCCTAATTCATGAGTAGAATTTGTAAGTTCCTGTAGAAACTTTGCTGAGTCACTAGTGCGAAGATATAGCCTCTGAAAGTTACGATCTTTTGTGCTAGGAACGCGAGATGATCAGTGCGTTTTTTGTATCTCTACATCTTACCGTCTATTTTCAACCATTAACGGGTGTGGGTGGTTTGTACCATATATATATATTCCAATGTAAAATCAACGAAAAAGAAAAACAAATGAAAAATAAACACAGAAAGAGGACAATTTAGAGAAAGAAATATAAGCAAAACAATAAGAATAAAATTAGAAGTGAGCATTCCATTTAATTGGTTTAAGTCGAAATGAATCAGCTCGGTGAGTTTAATCAAATCTAAAGCTAAATTATATGAAAATTGAACAAAATCAAATTAAATTAGTTGAGTTAAAATGCGATTTGATTGTTCAAAAATTGATGTAAATGGATGATAAGTTAGAATTTCTACCCTAAATTAATTTAAAATAGTCCTTTTTGACCAAATTATATAATATATAAACAAGTGGGAAATCAATGTTATTTCAATTTTTTTATTTTTACAGAGTGAGATAAGATGCAGAGATCTTTTCTCTTTTAATCAGAGGTCTCAAGTTGAAGCTCTGGATATGAAGTCCTTCCAACACTCGGAAGAGAGCGCTTTGCCCTCCAGTTGACTTCGGATACTGGATGATTAAATGAAAAAAAAATGTTATTTCAATTTTTTATTTTAACTTTCCAACATTAAAACAACCACCAAGCATTGACGTTAGTTTTACTATTATTGATATATGAATAATAATTTTAATAAAATTATTATTTATTTTGTAATTTACTAATTTTTTTTTAAAAAAAACACGTTTTACAAAACAATATTTTCTTTTAAAAATAAATCAAACTAAAAATTTCATGAAGAGGAAACTATATATAAATATGAGATACAAATCAATATATTTTTATATTTTTATCTAAAACACCTAATAAAAACCCTCTTATACAAAGAATAAAAAAACACATATTTGATTTGAAGTATCTGATTGGATTAATAGAACATAATATTTGTATCATAAGCGATCGCTTACTTCACTTAGTGGCTATTCATGGCCATTGTTCAACTTTATAGTCTTTCTATAAATCCGATTTGATAACATTCATATTTCTTTTTTATGAGGAAAGAGATTTGTATTTCTTTCTATGTAACTGTCCAAATAACAAAATATCATACACAAAATCACCATAATACTGACAACAATAATTCATAATTAGATCTGGGAGTGAAATCTCAAGATATAGACAATAATAATAATTCAAATTTGTATTAAAAGATACAAATATGAGGATCGTTGAGAAAACAAATGAAAAGAAAAATGGGTCACACCGGTGATATGAGATTATTGGAGAAAAACAATAACTCATGCAAACAACTTTTTTATGTATTATAAAGGTCTAACTATCAATTTCACCCTTAACCTTTTGAGTAGTTGCAATTCTACCCTAAATCAATCTTTATACCCTAGACACTCTAAACTTATTCACATAACTGCAATTACACTCTAGTTTACTTAAAGCACCCTCAACTTTTCGATTCATTGCAAATTCACCCTAAAATTAAATTAAGGTTAGAATTATAATTAAAATAATTTGGAAATGGATATCATAATCAATCCAAACTTAATTAAATGCAATACATAACATTTGAATTAAAAGAAAAAATTTATCTTATTTTTATATCTTAAAATTGATTCAATTAGTATCCAACTCATCATTTTTGCATCTTAAAATTGGTTCAATTTTAAAATCAAAGTTGGAATTGCATAAAGTTGGAATTGCAACAAATTGACGAGTTCAGAGTGTTATAATTCACCTTTAGAGTACAATTACCCTAAAAGCAAATTAATGTGTACTTGCAATTAGGTTGATAAGTTTAGAGTGCTTAGGGTACAAAGGTTGATTCAAAAAATTATGAGTGAAATTGAAGGTTATAAAAATATTTTAAAAAATGATATTATATTTTCTAACTCGCACAAGTCGCAATAGCTTGAAGTCATTGTAGGAAGGAAATGTTCTTTATTTTACTATTTACTTATAAGGGGTGCAGGACAAAAAAAATTATTTTACTTACTGCAAATATTTTAATTCTGAAGGAAAGCAACTTGAGGACAAACCTATGAAAAATTGAGAGGGATCTTGAAGTACGTTGGTTGTATGTTATGCCCAGGTTGACTACTGACGTCCAAAGCCAGCTACTAGCAGTAGCTATGTTATAGGCATACAAATAAATATATACCTATACCCATAAGAGTCCAAGAAGATGAATGCAAATTGCATCGTATGCATGATAAAGTAAGATGACTTCTTTCTTTCAAAAAAAAAAAAAAGTAAGATGACTTCTCTTCTCTTCTTTTATCTCTAACAAAAGGTGTTTCAGCTTTTCTTGAATTCCTGACCGTCCATAAACATCCAAAGAAACTACATATTTTTATCCTTCAGTAAAAACAATTGCAACCACACTATTTTTCCTATGGTGATTACAAATAATTACCATGAATGATTTCTAAGTATTTACTGTTCTTGATCATTGATGTTGATTTTTTTTTAAATACTATAAATTTATCAAGCAGCGCTATCAAATTTATTTAACAGTCTCGTTATTTTTTCATAACCTAAGACTTGTTCAGCAAAATTAGTTATTTTAGTAACGTTTAACTGTTAGTTATTTGAATAACTTTTCATAAAAAGCTAAAAATTAAATGTTATATGAGTTAACTTTTTATAAAACATTACAAAATTAATTTAACTGTTGCATTACCGAATTTAAAAAAAATAATATTTAGTCAAAATATTAAAAACTTCGTGTAAGAAAACTGATGTCGAACACATTATACATTTTAGACATTTGAGACTTCAACCATTTAATAAAACTCTAATATTTAAATGAGAATTATATATCTAAAGTAGAAGAGATGAATGGTCAAATAAGAGGTCATCGTGGATACAAGAAAGAAAGAGAGTGGGAGTCAAAGATTTGAAAGAAGAAAACAAAGAAGTTGGTCTAAACTGACACAGCCTCGTGCTGTCTCGTTATATGTGTGATATTAGTGATGGAAAGAAAGTTGAGAGGAAAAGAGAAAAGAGAAAAGAAAAGGAGTTGCATTGTATCGTAAGTATCTCTGCATGCTGATCAGTCAAAGAGAGAATTCAATCTGAGAGAGTACAAATGCGTGTTTCTGCAGAAAGACCTCATCACATCACAAATCAGAATCATCTCTCCAACTTGCTTTGCTTTACATGAAACGGGGCTTTGATGTGCCTCTTCCTCTTGATTACAAATTTAAAATTTAGAAACTAAAATCTAAAATTAATTTATAATAAATTTTCATATTTAAAATGATTTTTTTATTGAATACATTAGCAAATTCAGCATTTAGATGAAATTTAATTTAGTTATACTTAATAAACGAAGTTATATCCGAAGAATTTAAATTTTCATATTTTTCATGGCAAATATAAAAATTTGAATCTATAAATGAATTTTGTAAAACTTAATAGTGGAATTCATTTATTTCAAACAGTAAAGTAAAAAGTATTGGTAGAATTTGTTTTTTATGAATACTATATCTGTGTTCGGTGATAATTTTTTTAGTAACTTTGAGCATTTTGATTGCTCAAAACGTTAAATACTATTTTCATAATGTTCAATAACATAGTTTTTAGAGGTTAAAGTAGCGTTTTATAAAAATTTAACCTATGTAATATTTAACTTTTAGCGTTTTATGAAAAGCTATTCAAATAACTAACAACTAAATTCTAGTAAAAAACTAACAGCTACCAGAACAGTTAATTTACCGAGTAAATCCTATATATAAGCAAGGTAATGATATGATAGCATATATATAGTTATATACTGCTAAACTAAGGTCATGTTCGATAACAACTTTTGAACTAACTTTTAGCGTTTTGACTAAGTCAAACTATATTTTTGTTAATTATAGTGTTTGGTAACATAACTTTTATAATAGTGTTTAAGATATTGAGAGAGTTTTTATGAAATGTAAAACACTATAACGTTTAGTTTTTAGCATTTACTGTTTAGTTTTAAATTAAAATTTTTTTATAATCATATTCATTATTTTCTCTGAAATCAACTAATTAAATAATTAATGCCTTTTAAGTTAAACAACAATCATTGAATACTTCTAATTTAAACCGCTGTATAAATAACTAATTAGGTAAAAATTAATAGTTAACCGGTAATAACTGCTACAATAGCTAATAATTATTAAAATAAATAATATTGCTGGATAAACCCTAAATTGTTTCGATTGATTAAATAACTATGTTTTCTTTATTTATGGAAAGTAAAATAGATAAAAGAGCGATAATAGCTTTCCTTAATGTTCTTGCTAAAACAGTGAACATTGTTATAATAATAGTAAATGGAAGACTAGAATCCAAAATTTCCGCTCTTTGTTCTTACATCTTTAAAAAAGTAAAATAAAATCAGCTAATCTAATGTGTTTAGATTGTTCTACCATCACAATTAATTGTTGGTATTAGTTATTGACAGAGAATTACTAATTGTTGAATTTAAAAGATTATTTAATAATTTTTTAAAATTGATCAGAGTTTAAAAGAGTATTTCCTAATTCCGTTAAATTTAACAATTTTTTCATTTAGATGGCATTTTAAAAAAATTAAAATAACATTAATTATTTTATTTTAATTTTACCATTGTTTAGATATCTGTGTTGAACTTTATTTCCATTAAATTAATATTAATTAAAAATAATTTAGTCAACCAAGTTTTTTTTTTAACTTTATAAAAAGTTAAAAATCGTGAAATTTAATGAAATATAGGGAGTATCTAACCTCCCACCAAGTTGACAAAATCACTTCCTTTGGACACGGGAAGCAAATTCCTTAGCATAAAATTGTCCTATTTCTTACTTTATCTCTATCCTTATTTTGAATTATAGGTATTTACATATGGCATGTTTGGTAAAATTAGCTGTATTGATAGATGTTAGCTGTTTGAGTAATGTTTAGCTGTTTGAATAGATTTTCATAAAAAGTTAAAAGCTAAATGTTACATGAGTTAATCTTTTACAAACGCTATCTTAACCTTTAAATGTTAGTTCAAATGACATGTTATTAAACACTGTAAAAAAATAATATTTAGCATTCTGACTAAAAGCTATTTGAAAACCCGCTGTTGAACACAACCATCATCTCTACCATCACTTTCCATTAATAAGCTTTTATCCTCGTAAATTTGATGCACAGACTAAATACATTCAAATCATACTTTTGAGAAATAAAATTTTCAAAAATATATTTTTCTACGAAGTGAACAACTTTTTATGAAACATTACTTTAACCTCTAAAGCTAATTCAAACGTCATATTACTGAACACCGTAAAAAGAGTAGCGCTTAGCATTTTAACTAAAAACTATTTAAAAAACTGTTGCCGGGCACATCCCTCATCTCTAATGTCACCTTCCATTGATAAGTGTTTATCCTCGAAAACTTGATATACCAACTAAATGTATTCAAATCCTATTTCTGAGAAATAAAATTTTCAAAAATATATTTTTCGAGAAGTAAACTTTCCAAGGAATAAGCTTTTTTTTTTTTTAATCAAACAATGCCTAATTTCAAGTGTTAATAATCTTTATTAATTAATTATGTTTTATTAACTATTAAAATGGGATGTTCATAAAAAAGGATGACATCAGCGTTACCCTTTATGCAATATTTTGTTTAGTAAACAGAATAATTTGAAGATAATTTGGCTTGGTGGGAAATGATGATACGAAGAGGGAAAATGGTCCCTGAAAAAATAATTAAAATAATAATTAATAAGAAAAATATTTGAGCAGCCCAAGAGGAATATATTGCAAAAGGTGCCTTGACTCGACATTTGAAAATTCACTTAAAATAAAAAAGAATTCGAACAAAATATTTTTCAATCATTTTCTAAATATATTATTATTATTTGAAAAGCAAATGTCAATTCAATGGCCTCACACAGTGTTAGAACAACCAATTTCCAGGTTTGATTTAATGATAGATGACAGCTTCACGCCTTTCATTGCCGCTCTTCAATTCTATTTACTCCATTCTCTTTATTTCTTTTTAATAAATAATTATGTTATAGTATTTATTTTTATTATTTATTAAAATTTTATATCTAAATGTGTTAAATGTTAAATACAAACATATAAGAGTAAGATTAAAAAGAAACTAATTAATGGTTCTTTAATTTTTTTCACATGACAAGAGAAGTGCTAAAATTGTGATAATTTAATGAAGGGAAGGGGGTAAAAGGAAATCAAATTAAAAATTAAAAAAAAACATCATGCTGCTTAGAAAATGCTGAGGTGGCATTATATGTAATTATTTAAATAATGTCTCTTTTTATATATATATATATATATATAAGAGAAATGCTGAGGCTTTGCATTATTATTTAGATATTATTTAAATAATGTCTCTTTTACTATATAGTATATTTATATATATTAGGAGACTCAATAGACCGAAAAAAAATATTTTTGATAAGACAAATTTTTCACTTTCACATTTTTTACAAAAGACACTAAACAAATTCTTTTTAAGATTTTCTTAATAGAAAATAAAATTTTATAAAGCTCCGTTGGTAATAAATTTTAATTTTTTTTTTTCTATTTTTGTTTTATTTTAACTCTATTTTCTATTCAATTAAAATGTTGATATTCTTTTTTTTATTACTTCATCTCTTTTTATATATATATATATATATATAGGAGACTCAATAGACCGAAAAAAAATATTTTGATAAGACAAATTTTTCACTGTTCACATCTTTTACAAGACACTAACAAATTCTTTTAAGATTTCTTAATAGAAAAAATTTATAAAGCCGGTAATAAAATTTTAATTTTTTTTTTTCTATTTTGGTATTTTAACTCTATTTTCTATCAATTAAATGTTTGATATTCTTTTTATAATTCATGTTTTTTGCTGAAATTTCTTATCAAAATGAAATATTTTATTTCAATTTTCACCTTATTTTCCTGTAATGTCACTTTTCTCTATTCATTTTATTCCCTCTCATGTTGATTTTTTTAATAGAAAGAAAAATATAAGTATTTTTTAAGATTTTTTTTTAAAAGAAGAGGTATGAAATAATAAAATTATTTGCTTTAATTTTTTTTTGAAAGGACTTATTTGCTTTAATTTTTCAAAAACAAAATCTGGCAAATGTATTTAATCAAAAGAAGAAAACAATGTTGTTCTGGCACTCAAGTAATTGATAAAAATAAAATTCAATCATAAAAAACCTGATAAAATTTAGATACCAAATATATAATTATTTTTAATCATATATATAAATATATAATGCACATATGTTAAACATTTTCGTCCATTAAGAAAAGAGACGTAGAAGACTAAAAAACAAAAGAATGGACCTTACCGTTCATATGTCATTTTCAATGATTTTTGAATTATCGTAATTTATATGAATGTTTTTCTTTTTTTTTAAAAAAAAAATATATATGTTGAGCATGTGCTTTTATTATTTGATAGGGGAAGTTGGAAATTTTTCCAGTTAAAGAAAGCAGCGTGTCCTTTTCCCCACTTGGCCGCTGTGTACTAATTTTTGAATGACGTATAAATCATTATAATCTTTCCAACAATACTTGTATATTAATTAGATTACTGGTTGATAACATTACATATACATAATATCGTTTATGATTCGGTTGGCAACGCAGGTTGGGATATAAGAAAGCTTTTGGCTTCAATTCTCACTAAATACACATGCAGAAAAGTGTGAAGAGTCTTAACTGTGACTGAACCCTAAATCGAATTAGGCTGTTCCTAATAATAGGGTCAAATACCGATAGTTTAAAAAAAATATTAGATATAAATCACTATTTTAAGCAAAAAATATGTGAGGAATAGAACTTTTTTTTGTTTTTGTTTTTGGTATCAACTTTAATTGTGAACGGACGTAATCACAATGTTTTACTAATTGTCTTGCTTAAGGTTAATTGTAGAATATCTACATACAACATGATCAAATTATCTCAGGGGTTATTCTTTCGGTTTATTTTCCACTTCAGCTACTTATAAATTTTATCGAATCTGATCATCTCTAATCTTATTCAATCTTACATGATCACATATTTACTTCAATGATTACATCTTGGTCTTACTGTAGTTGGGAATTCAATGCCAACATATTAGACATTGGAGGCCAACATTCATTCCCATATAACATAAACTTTATTTTCCTACTATATAACTTATCTTTTACTCCCTCTATCTTAAAATATAAATTGTTTTTAGGTGATTATTTTATTTCAAAACATAAATCATTTTGAGTATTTTAAGAAATAATAAATAATGTTTTTCCAATATTACCTTTATTTAAATTAGTTACAATACATAATTTCACAAACTACTATTGGTTTTCAGATAAATGATAATTTAGTCAAATTACCCTTGAGTTTGTTATAATCTAGGAGAATTAATTGCTTCCTTAATTCTTGTGTAACAACCTTAGAAGACTTATATTTTGGGGCGAACGAAGTACTTTATTATACTCCCTCTGTCCCCAAAAGATAGTTTATCTTTCCTTTTTGATTTGTCCCCTAAATATAGTCCTTTTTTTTTTTTTACATTATAGTTACTCCTTAAATTATTTATTATACCTTTATTAAATTTCATCTTATTTTCAATAATGCTCGTAAATTCTTACTTTTTATTCCAATATAATAATTACCATGTGTTATTTAAAATATATATAATAGGAAAGTTATATGAATAAAATTATCTTTTAATCATAATAATTGCTACTTTTTTAATTGTATAAAAATAGAAAGTCAACTATATTTTTGGAATGGATGAAGCATATATTTCCACCATATAGTACATCTATGACACTCTTCCAATTTATCTATTTTATTTTCATTCCATGAGTTACCAAATACCAAAAGAATTTTGCATTTTTAATTTATTTATACCAAAAGTACTACAAAAATTTTATTCTATTCTGTTTTGAATATTTTTTAAAAATTTAAAATTTTATTTCATATTATTCTATTGAAATCTGTAATTACGTAAATTTGAATATCTCAAACATAAATATAAATTATAGCTTATCACAACATCTTCTCTTTTAGATTAATAAAAAATATGTGTTATATTAAATTAAGTATAATACTAAAATAAAATAATTGAAGTGAAATTAAATAACTAATTGATATCTTATAAGACTAAGACTAAGAGTTTAAGGTTATTGATGAAAAATGAGTACGTATGTTCACTTGGCAATTTTTTTTTTAGAAAAAATTAAAAATTTCATCAAAAGCAAAACGTAATACAAATATGAAATATATATATGAATCAATAAGTTTTTATATTTTTTTTATAAAGAGTCGACAAAAAAATAAAAACTCTAGTTTGATTCGAGGGACTCAATCGAATAGAACAGTGGACTTGACAATTTCCATTTAATTGGTAAGAAAGTATTAATTTTGATGTTTTACTTAAAGATTCAACATCTATTAATTAATATTGTCAAAATTATAAAAAAATTTAGATAAAAGTGTAGGAAGGAGTAATTTTCGTTTTCTCCCCTTCTTCTTCATCATGTTCCTTGGAACCAAATTGGTCACTGGCCATTAAATTAGTCTGCCACTGTGGTTTATTTTAACTCGACTGAATTTATTAGCGTGACCATATATATATTGGCACTTTCAAAAAGATTTCCTGACACCACTTTTATTTATTTTATCACTTAATTTGATTATTTTCCTTTATTATTTTTGGAAAGCTATCCCATCCTTTTATCTTTTTGGGGATTTTTATTTTCATAATGCCATATTTATCTTTAAGATTTTAAATTTTGATAAGATAGAAAAATTTATTTAAAATTTGACATTTAATATATGCTTTATCTTTATCCACACCTACATCATTAATATATTATATTTACTAATAAATATATTATTATTGTGAACAATTATTATAAATATTATATACCACAGAAATGATTACAATTTGAGACCTCTTATTATTTACTTCTTTTACAAGATGCGAAAAAATTAATTAGATTATTCTTGATGTTTATATAATATTTGGACTATATCAAGTTTATACAAATAACCTAAATAAAATAATTTTCAAAATTTTCTATTATTTTTTTAAATTATGTGATAAATTTATTTATACTTTTTTAAAAATCACAAATAGCTTATAAATATTTTTTTGAAAATCTTTTAAATATAATTATAATAAATTTAGTTAATAATTTCTATTCATAAAATGCATTAAAATTGAAAATAACAATTTCACTTTCAAAAAAAATGTATCATATATGACAGTATATAAAAAATTAGTTATATATTTAATAGTGATTTTTAAATTTTAAGAGCAACCACTATTCAAATTTTACTAAATAACAAACATTCATTACTAATCAGCTACTAACTATGAGCAACCAATTAAATAAGGTTATATCTATTTTTTTCCAATAGTATTAAAAGAGCATTAAAACTACTATTCAAAGGGAAGTATCCTTTGCTTGGTAGCAATTTGCAATCACAAAGTCCACTTTCACGTATTTGAGTGAGCATAATCACCTAAATATTAGTAAAAAAATTTGAAATGAAAAATATAAACTCCAAGGTTTAAAAAAACATACTACTTTTTATGAATTCAATCCAATCAAAACAATAACAAAAACTATAAGAAAAATGCACGCGTAGGGATATTTTAATAGTAAAAATATATACGACATGACAATATATTTGGATTTGAATCTCTTTTTCAATAAAAAAAATCATAAAAAAATAAAAAATAAAAAATAAAAATATGTCTAGAAAACACATATTTGTTAAGAATTTGGGCATTAAGAATAATTAATCAAATTTAAAAAAATTTTATTTATTAATTTGAGTTTATGTTAATTTCGACTTATAATGAGTTCGACTTAGTTTTAATGTAAATTATCCAGACTATTTTGAGTGGTTCATCTTCCTCGTTGTATGTCATTTATTAAATTTATATTTATCCAACGTGAGATTACCCACATACTTCTTACGCTTTCCCAAGTAGTAATTATGCCACTTGATAAGCATAGGATGGTCCAACATGGGTCGATTTAGGTATGACCTACATGAGAACTTCTCTCATGCAATACAGATTTTGGTCCCAGACCCTAATACCATATTAAGAATCTGAACCCTAGCTAGAAGCAATTAATCAAATTCATCAATAATTTTATTTATTAATTTTGAGTTAATGATGAATTTGGATTACTTTAATACAAAATAATAATAGTTGGTTCACATTTTTCCTTATATGCCTTTAACTCGATTTATATTTATTGAATGTGGAATGTCCCACATTCATCTTACAAATATTACGTTAAAGATCTAAATATATACGAGTTTACTCTATAGGAACATTAAATTAAATAAAGAGAAAAGAATCATCATTAATTAAAAAAGATGGTTGGTAAAACATATTAAATTTGAAAAAAACCACCCAACAAAAATAATTAGAGAGACAGCTACTAAGAATGGGCATTTAGTGGTCAAAAAAAAAAAAAAAAAAATCGAACCAATCTTTTATCAAATAAACAAATTTTTAAAAATAATCAAATCAAACCAATTCGATTATGCTTTATTCATCGTTTGGCTTTCTCGTTGCATTTTAATTTAAAAGCCGAATTAAACCAACACTTTTTCAGTTGTTTTCCATAGGAATTGAAATTAATCAATACTTCTTCCATTCCAATATATTTTTGTTACAATTATATTTTTAAATCCCTTTAGAAATTAATCAATTTGTCTAAGCTACAATAAATTGTACTATCATTAACTTGTCTAAGTTATACTATCTCCGTCACAAAAAGATAGTCTAATTTCTGTTTTCACACAGATTAAGAAATAACAATTATTATGGTTTAAAGACAATTTTATTTATATAACATTCCTATTATGTTCATCTTAAATAATACATGAGCAATTATTATATTGGAATACTACTTCCATTCCATAATACTTGTCATATTTGAGAAAATAGTTTGTTCTAAAATACTTGTCACATTTGTGGTTTACCGTTTATATATGACCAATAATTATTACTTTAATTTAATGGTTTTCTTAGAGAACTATTGTTAAATTAAGGGTAATATAGTCAATTTACTCAATAATTTATTGTAACTTACTTGTCATATTTGAGTGAAAATAGTTTGTTCTGAAAATACTTGTCACAATTTGTGTGGTTTTTACCGTTAACCAATAATTATTACTTTAATTTAATGGTTTTCTTAGAGAACTATTGTTAAATTAAGGGTAATATAGTCAATTTACTCAATAATTTATTGTAACTTAAACAAATTTAATATTTTTTTAAGGGATGTAAAATTTCAAATATGATAAGTATTATGGACCAAAGGTAATAGTAAGTAAGAATTAATGAGGGTTATTTAAAATAAGATAAAATTTAATAAGGGTATAATAGACAATTTATGGATTAACTATAATACAAAAAACCAAATGAACTATATTTTGCGATAAATCAAAAAGAAAAGATTGACTATCCCTTTGGGATAGAGGGAGTAACAAATTATTGAGGAAATGAAACAATCAGTATTAGTTATATACAAAGTGTAAAAATAGAAAAAATAATTTATTATTTATGAAATCTACAATATAATACTTTTTTAAATGTGAAAAATATTTGGCAACAGACAATTTTATGAAGGAGAGTTTATTATATATACTTTTCTTGAGTATCTAAAAAGTGAGATTCGAACTTGGTTCTATTGTCAGGTCGTCATGCACGTACTGCTAGGCTATGTCTTAACGTGCTTATTATATATACTTTTATCATTTTATAATTTAATTAAATTTCAATTTTTTTTAGATGAATTAAATTTTAATAATTAAAACATTCCTGATATGAACTATATATTGAGGGTTGACCACTCCCAACAAAGGGGGATCATTGGACAAACTAAATATATAAATTAGTTTCAACTAGAGTTGGAATTTATAATCTCATTTTTTTTTCTTTTTTTTTTCTTTAGGAATAGAATTTATAAAGTTTATTCATATAGTTTATAACTAATTCATATCTAACAACTTACTTTTGAGTGCTTGATAGGCATAGAGGGTTTTTAGTTTAGCTTACTCATGCAATTGATAGTTGCTAGGACTCCCCATTAGTTGCTCATATGAGCCAATAGTTTATTTGTATTTATATTATATTTAAACTACATTAATCTCATAAAAATAATTGCTAATAATTTTTTTTCAAATTAATTTTTTATGAATATATTATTTATAGTTATTTAAATATTTTTAATAAATATTATTTTAAAAATTTTAATTAATATTTTTATTTATATCATACATTAAAATGAAAAAAATATATTCACTTTAAATTAATATATACACACATTATACATAGTAATATATAGAAATAATTGTACCTTTAATGATCATTTTATAATTATATCCTTAATGTTCCTTACACACACACACATTAGATAATAGGATAATATATTATATACGTAATATAATCACACACTCACTCGTTATATACCGTAATATATAAAATATGTATCAAAATTTTACTATCATCAGCTAATTGTTATTAACCATTACTTATTAAGAACCGCTACTAGTTATCAGCTGGTATGAACCTATGAATCAAAATTAAAATTTACGAATGCTTCAATCTTTTAAAATTTAAAATGTTTATAAATGTCAATAGACAAGTATGGTACATAAAATATTAAATAATTATTATATAGAAGATTATAAATTATATATAGGGACTAAAGTTACTGTATTAGCTAACAAGTTTATTAGAATTAAAAATTGATTATTTTATAGATTATTGTAGTTTTCCATAATATCAAAACCTTTTTTTTTTCTAAAAAATATCATGATAGAAGGTATATTTTCAAAATATATTAATTTTTAAGCAGGGTAACAATTACAACTTATAAGCTCATTAAGCCCATTAAAGGATAGAAAGTGACGGGTCTGAGAATCCAACACATCACCGTTAATCATTTAGCTAAGAGATGATTACCTTTTTCACCTCTTCTTCCAAGATAACCAAGCTACAATCATCATATTAGTATGATTAAATACACATTAATAATAGTGTCAAAGAAATATAATTACATACAATATTTATTATGTATATATTGTATATATATATATATATATATATATATATATATATATATTATATATATGATTCCTGTGTTATTTTTTTTACTATATATGATTCCTGTGTTATTTTTTTACTTCTCCCTTTCTCTCTCCTTCTCTGGGTCTCCGTCTCTCTTTCTCTCTTCTGCACCCCTATTACATGTAGTAAAGTTCTAGGTCATAGACTAGCTCGGTGGACTTATTTCCTATGCTTTCTCTGCAACGAAGAAATTTTACCTAATGTAATTATGTTTGCAAAAGACTGTTTGCTCCCTCTCTCTCTTTCTCTCTCTCTCTCTCTGTCAGTTCTTGTAGCCCTCTCTATATAAAGAAATTGGATTCCAAATTTTGTTCCTATAAAAGAGGTAAGGTTTCTCACCAAGGACAAAATTTGGTAAAAGACCAAGTTTAGTCCATGGCTGGTGGGTTTTGGCTTGGAGTTTTGGTTGGACTTGTTTTTCCTCTATTAGGTCTAATCTTGAATCATTTCTTGCCCATGTTCTTGAAGCATGGCGATGGTTGCCATGTCCCTAAAGGCTCATTTGGCTGGCCAATACTTGGTGAAACCCTTGGTTTTTTAAAGCCTCATCCTTCTAATTCTCTTGGAAAATTTCTTCAAGACCACTGTTCTAGGTAAGAAATTTCTATACCATCCTCTATAACTCTCTACTTATACCATCTTTTGGAGTTCAAAATCGTAATTTTACATTATCAGAACAATATAAGAAAAAGACAGACACTCGTTTATTAAATTATTAACGAAATATTTATTATTATAGGTATATAATCAGCTTCTTATTTGTATTTTTTTGGGATTTTTCAGGTATGGGAAAGTGTTCAAATCCCATTTATTCTTCTCTCCAACGGTGGTGTCCTGTGACCAAGAGTTAAACTACTTCATACTTCAAAATGAAGGAAAGCTATTTCAATGCAGTTATCCAAAGCCTATCCATGGCATTCTTGGAGATGTCTCAATGCTTGTAGCTGTGGGTGACACTCATAAGAGACTGAGAAATGTAGCCCTTTCTCTTGTCACCATTACTAAATCAAAGCCTGAGTTTCTTAATGATATAGAAAGAACTGCCATTCAAATACTTAACTCTTGGAAAGACAAACAGCAAGTAATGTTTTGTGAAGAGGCTAGAAAGGTATATTATTATTTTCTTTAACAAAATTCAAGAACCTGATCATGTGAATTTCTTTGCTTAATATATATTTTGCTTAATATATATATATGATAATATATATATATATATATATATATATATATATATATATTATATAATGTTTCTTATATATATAAATGTTTCTTGAACTTTTATTTTTATTTTCTCTTTGTTTACAGTTCACATTCAATGTAATAGTAAAGCAAGTTTTAGGCCTAACACCAGAGCAGCCAGAAACTACAAGAATTCTTGAAGATTTTCTCACTTTTATGAAGGGACTTATTTCTCTCCCACTCTATATTCCTGGAACTCCATATGCTAGAGCTGTTCAGGTATATATTTAATATAAAAAAATATTTAGTCTCTTATTTATTAATTTATTTAAAAATATAATCTGCATGTATTTAGCAATGGAAGTTCTAACTTCATAATATCTTGAGACTCTTTTTCTATAAAAAATTTCTGATACATAATAAAAATAGAAAAGGGAAAAAAGATCGGTAGCTAATAATTAGATTTATTTATTTACTACAAAATAAAGAATATAATAACAGTGGGTTTCAATAATGATAGGGCAGCTACTACAGGTTCTTTTTTGATGCAAAAAGAAGGCATGTGATCACTTTTTCTTGAACTATCTTTACAGGCTAGAAGAAGGATATCAACTACTGTCAAAGCAATTATAGAGGAAAGAAGAAGAAGAAGAAAAAAAAGAAATAATGAAGAAGAAGAAGAAGAAGAAACTGATGATGATGGTAGATCAAAAAGGAGTAGTGATTTTCTTGAGATACTTCTATATGTTGATACCTTATCTGAAGATGAAAAAGTTAGTTTTGTTTTAGATT
This sequence comes from Jatropha curcas, assembly GCF_014843425.1. The sequence continues at coordinate 398,855 of NW_023590999.1, forward strand.
CTCTGTTGGGTGGATATGAAACCACCTCTCTCTTAATGGCTATGGTTGTCCATTTTTTAGCTCATTCACCCACAGCATTACACCAACTAAAGGTAATTAATAACTAATAACAATAATTACCTTCCTTTCCTATGTGCCCAAGCTCACATGTTCTAATTTAATTAATTGCTTAATTATTTAATTAATTATATACTTTCATATTATTACACAGCTGGAGCATCAAAAAATTAGAAGCATGAAGGGCGAAGATGAGTTTTTGAATTGGGATGATTATAAAAATATGGAATTCACTCAAAATGTAAGAATTATTTTTATTTTTATTTTATTGTGGGTTTCTTTTCCTTTTTTTTTTTCCTTTCCTTCTGTCACAACTGTTAGATTTAGCCATGCTAAATTTGCAATGATTATACACAGCATGATATATATTTTTTTCTTGCTTTATATTTCTTTTTTTTTCCTTTCTGCTGATATTAATTAATTAATTAATTAATTTGTAGGTCATCAATGAAGCACTGAGATATGGGAACATCGTAAAATTTGTGCACCGAAAGGCTCTCAAAGATGTCAAATTTAGAGGTTATTAATTAGTATTTTAGTTTTTAATATTTACTTTACACTTAATTGTCATACATCACCTTTTGAATTATATTATATAATATGCACATTTATTTTCTATTTTTTTGTCAATGGAAATTTTACTTTTCTTAGTTAATTTTGGTTCATAATTGCTACTTCTCTTCATTTTATCAATTGAGATTTAATTTTTAAAAATAAATTATAAAAATAATTTTTTAGGTATTTTTAATTTTGATACTAATAATTTTTTAATAAAATTAGGAAAATGAATTTAAGATAATACGTAATTTTATTTTTTGGATTCACAGTAAATTGTTTTTAACTCTTTGGTTTTCAGGTCACCTAATTCCATCTGGCTGGAAGGTACTACCTGTATTTACTGCAGTACATTTAGATTCATCACTGCATGGAAGTGCTCTCCAGTTTTATCCTTGGAGATGGGAGGTAATTAATAATTACATTTACATTAATCTCAAGGATATCTAAAAGGGCTGGGTGTCCTACAATTGACCTTTTTTGTCAAAATTTTTAATATCTTGTGCTATTCTTGGGCTTAAGTTGGTGTGGACCTGTTTGATTAGGACAACCTAACCGCTATTTAATTAATTAGTTTTGTTCTCAATTCTCATTAATAGTTGTAATGCACCATCTTACTATAATGAGAATTAATTATTAATTATCAAATTTTTCATCAAAAAATGAAATGACCTAATTGCCCTTTTGGGGTTTTTTCAAGGAAAATTAATGCTTATTGTTGGAATTTTTGTTTGAAGAGTCATTTAATTTGTTTATCCATACATATTTATTTATGTTCTAAGAATATATATATATATATATATAATTTTGTTTATCCATTACTATTTAGTTTATGTTCTTAAGAATATATATATATATTATATATAATAACTTTTTACCTCTCTGGATAATGCAGGGACTCAAGATCAAAACATCAAGAAATTTACACCTTTTGGTGGTGATCTAGTGCGCCCAGGTCTGATATATATATATATATATATATAACTTTTTACCTCTGGATAATGCAGACTCAAGATCAAACATGCAAGAAATTTACACCTTTTGGTGGTGGATCTAGATGCTGCCCAGGGTCTGAATTAGCTAAAGTTGAGGTCTCATTCTTCCTCCACCACCTTGTACAGAATTTCAGGTTGGTTTCTTTTCTTTTCTTTTTCTTTTTTTTCTTTTTAACAAATATACTAATTGGAAGAGTAATTATACTTATTTTATAAAATATATTAGTTCGACAAATATACTTATTGGAAGAGTAACGAATATATTTCTTCTCTTTTTTTTAAAAAAAAACTACCAACAAACATATATTTTATTCAAATAAAAAAATTACCAAAATAAAGACTGGTGTGAGAAGTAAGATGCCTCGCTTTTTTGAGTCTTCTTGATCACGAGTTTTCACTAATTTAGTGAATCAAAAGGAGAAGTACTCTTGTTATGTAGCTTATCGTGTTATGTGGGCCATAAGATTTAAAACAATTTTGTATTTAATATTGCAGATGGAGAGGTGAAGAAGTTGAGCAACCCTTGGCCTATCCATATGTAGAATTTCAAAGAGGGTTAATGCTACATTTGGACCATCTTTCAAGCCCATTCTCCCATTAGCCTTTTCTTTAAATCAAACTCAAGGAAGAATCATCAACTTATAGTGTTTATATTTGGGGTTCTGCTTTATTTTATTTTTTAAAATTTTTTCAGGCTATCTATTTTGTTGAAAGAAGGGTTTGTTCTTCCTTAATCATCTAAAAAGGCCTTTCTTTTAGATATTACTAAATATTCAATGGGTTGTAATCTCTCAAACTTTTTCTACAACTTTTGGTATATATAGTTAAAATCCATCTCTTCTACAATTGTCTTTTTGTGTGTGTGTGTGTGAGTTTGAGATAACAAGTGCATGTGTTTCAATAAGGAGGTATTCTTGTTAAACCATATCCAAAATCAATAAAGATTAACTAAATTAACACTTCTATTCAAAAAACAGTAATTCAAAACAGTAAAAACATAAAAATAAAGAAAATAATATGATTAGGGTATGAATTTCTTTTCAATTTTGCTATTTTAATGTTTATTTATTTTATGGTGCAAACAATGCCAAAATTTTGAATATTCGTATTTACTTTAATTAAATATATTTGGCTGAATTACTAGTAAAAAACATCATTTTTTCTAAAAAAATGAGCAAATCTTTTGATTCACATATTTTAAGGTTAACTATTTCAAATCATGAATATCTAGAAAATTTAAGTACTCAAACGTCGATATAGTTTCAGCAAAATTAGCTGATCAATCTGCACAATAAATAGCTTTGTAGAAATTTAACAATTATTGTTCTTCAGAATTTTAATAAAACATACAATTCTTTTTCTCCAATCGAACTTTTTTTTTTTTTTTTCAATCCTGTAATTCTCTGTAAATAAAGTATTTTCCATTTTGCAATGCTAAAAAATATTCTTTATTCCTTGGATACATGAACAAAAATTTTCGAGTCCTTACCCAACCAATAAAAGAAAATCCATAATCAAAATAAGAACAATGGTCTAAACATTCATAATGTAATTGCTAATATTTGCTTCTTTCATTAATTATTGTTATCAAAGTAACTAACACCAACAATTCCTTAGAATTATCATAGAATACAAGGCTGTATTATAGCCTTTAAGCAATAGTAAATAGTTAAAATCCAATATTTTGACACTTGCCATTTTTTTTTTACCACTTCACCACAATAGGACTTCTGACATAGTACTTGTTGCTATCTGACCAAACCAACTCTCCAAATACATAGTCCTTAATGGCATAAGATTTTTTACTTTTCAGGGTAACTCTGAAACTTTTTTCTTCACCAATTTTCTTGAACTTCAACACCTTCGGCTCAACAGAAATGGAAAACCCACTTGGTTTTTTGATATGAGCTTGATAAATGCTTGGACTGACACCAACATTTTTAACTTTTCGAGTGACAGTAATGGAGCCAGAGAATTTTGGGATGGTAATTGAAGGATAATTGAAGTTGGCAAGACTAACAGGCTTTTTAGGGCATTTAAAGGAGGTCTGTGAGAATGATAAAATTTGTGCCTCACTATACCCTAAAGTGCATAGAAAATTTAAGTAATCATTAACACTCAGGTCATAAATTAGGCCTGGATCCATAGCTTCATTTGGTCTAATATGTCCTGCTCCGTAGCTAAATGGAGTTGCCTTGGAGTGTGATGCATTAAGAATTTCCTCTTTACTATTATCGAGCGTAGTTGCTGAAAGAGTACACGGGAGAAAAAAGAAGAAAAGGAATGTCAGAACAGTAGTTCGTTGCAAGAACATGTGAATATATTTCATGAAATGATATAAACTTGAACTATTTAATTAGTGTACTCACCAGTAGTCATAACCGCTGATTTAATAGCAGCAGGACTCCAATTTGGATGCAGAGTTTTAAGAAGCGCAGCAATTCCTGAAACATGAGGGCATGACATTGAAGTACCTGACATTGAGTTAAATTGAACTCGCCGCATGTCAAAGTCTTCATTTGTTGGTCCTTCTGCTTTTGTGTATGCAGCTATGACGCTAACTCCTGGTGCTGTTATATCAGGCTGCATATAGAGAAATGATAATTTAGTATATAATTAAAATTGTTAACTTGTATATACTATAATGATTACCTTGAGGATTTCAGGAGCAATGGTGTTCGGTCCTTTTGATGAAAATGCAGCCATAATAGGAGCTGGCTTTGTGCCTACTTGTGTTTTTGGACGTGTGATGTAACCAACAGAAGACCTATTTATGCAATTTGATGATTAGATATTAATTAGGGTCTAATACAAGAAAATTCAAAGATGGTGAGATTTCGTTTTATCTTACTTGGTATTGTTAATGTAATTGAAGATAGCAACACCATTAATGTAATTGACATGCGAAGCAGGAAGTACGTGAGGATCAGCGAGGATTTCGTTTTCGGAATCTTTGTCATTTGCAAGAACCATGGCTACAGCACCTGCCAATGCAGCTTGCTCGCCTTTCTCCACTCTTGCATTTGAGCCTCGAAGGCAGACCAAAATCTTTCCCTTGGCTTTTTTTGGATCAAGTGCTCCAGCTTTGCACAGGAGGCTGTATAATGCAGAGAGAAAATATTATATTTCTTTTCATATTATGCAATAGATTGAAATACAGAAAACTTTCAATCCTTACGCGTCTTGAGCTGATGCGTTAGCTGCTCTAGCTTCCGCAGCGCTTATAATTCGAAAGAACTTATTCTTTGGCAAGGCTTTTGCTGATAAACTTTCTCCCTTCAAAACCAAAGATCCATTGTTAAATTTTAAGACTCAAAGATTCTTGCAAGAAACAGATTTTGATTAGTATTGAAACAGAAACAAGTTTTGGTAGTTTCAACACTCTTAGGTTCGGCAGAACCACAGATTCTGTTAGTTTCAAGATTCAAGTTTCTTGCAAGAAACACATTTTAGTTTCAAAACTGGAGATTCTTACAAAATAACCAAATTTAACTTTCAAGACTCAAGATACTTGTAAGGAACAAATTTAGTTTCAAGACTCAACATTCTTCCAAGAAACAAAACACGGTTAATTAAGTTCCTGCAATAAAGAAAAAGAGAAATGAACCTTATAGGTCATATTGTTGCCAAGAACAACATAACTAGGGAACTCTCTATCCATAGTACTGGCTCCAACTGTTATCTGCCAAGGTGCAAGATTGGAGACAGTAGCTTCAGCAGGACCAGAATTACCAGCAGAGCAAATCACCACAATTCCATTTTTAACAGCATGAAAAGAACCAATTGCAACACTATCGTTAAAGAAAGCTGTATTGTCTGCTCCTAGTGAAACAGAAAGCACATCAACTCCATCGTTTATTGCACTATCAAATGCTGCTAATATATCAGCATCAAAGCACTCGTTTCCACCAATTGGAGGATAGCAGACCTTGTAAGCCGCTACTCGAGCTTTAGGCGCCCCACCTTTTGCTACTCCCTCGCCAAATCCAAAAACACTTGCATCTGATACAAAATTACCACCTGCTGTGGATAGTGTATGTGATCCATGACCTTCTTTATCGCGGGGCGAATCATAGCTAGAGTTGAGAGGACCAGCAACGGTTGCATACCCTTTGTTGAAGTATCTAGCACCAATAAGCTTCCTTCATGCAAGCATATAAAAATGTTTTCAAAATTAATTAACACTACAAGAAACTTCTGAAAACTATAACATGATGCAGAATACATTATTATATGTAAGAAACAGAAAAATCAAACAAGATAACATAATCTACTGAAACGTCTGCTTCATGAAACATAAAATAAAGAAACTGATAACCATAATCATATTAAAGTTGTAATTAAATAGCAACTTGCACCATATTAATGCATGTAATTAAAATATAATGTAAAGAGGAAATTGTGGAGAAAGGGAAGCTAGATCTAGAGCAACTTGAAATAATATTTATTACTAGTGAATCTTGTGTTGTCCTGGTTTAGGAGTACAAAGCATCCAAAAGGGTCGTAACTATATTAATGCAAAATCAATATATTAGTCTAAGCTTATATAATTAAATGGGTAGACACTCTTTCATGTTTTCAGGCAACAAATTCAAAAAGTGTTAATTAATTAAAGCAAGTTGGAATAATCTAGACGTAATTAACAGCTTAATAAATCTTTGCTCTTCTTTTTCTTATTTAACATTCAACTCCATACTATTAAAACATGTCCAGTAAAGCTTTAACTTTCACCCTCAAGAAAATTATTCCCCATTGGGTTCATGACAAGGTAAAATTGTCATCATCTGTCTAACTTTGTATAAATCAAATTCTGCAGCATAGATTCCATAATATGGGCCTTTATGGAATATCCCCACATAGTTTGGACCAACATAGGCTGGAGAAAAAGAAAAAGAAAACAAAGTAAACCCTTCAGAAATGACAAATGAGCTTTGACTAATTAATGATGGTACTGAAGTTATCTCCATAGTTTGTTTACTGATTAACCAAAACTAGAAAACGAAGAATGTAAATGTAAAAGGAAATCAAGAAACATCAGAAATTATAATGTCATTGAGTAATTTTTATAAAACTTATACAAGTGTGGAAGAGAGCCAACAAGAGTTGACTAGATAGAAAGGAACATTGAAGAGTTATCTTTAACATTATCACAAATTTGAATCTATTGATAAAACAATAAAAAGAAAAAGAAGAAAAAAAAAAGTAGGCAATAGAGCAGACCTGTTGCAGTAGAAACCAGGATCTGAGCCATTTTGACATGTTCCTTTCCACTTTGATGGAATCGGTCCCAACCCTTCATCACTGAAGCTTTTCGATTCAGGCCAAACACCTTTTCACAACAAACAATCCCATTTCAGAAAGAAAGAAAAAGGTTCACAGCAAAAGACAATGAACAGTTCAAATTGTTTACAGCTTGCAATATCATTTAATATTAACTCGTACTCATATATTTATCCCAGCAGAAATCAAATCAATTTACATTGGTTGTGGTGTTCAATCGCTTTTCTAGCCTTTCAACTGACTTATGAAAGTTAAAATAGTATTTTATAATATATTAATTACTGTAACGTAGAACTTTTAATGTTTATAAAAAATTATTTAAATAACTAAATACCGTTAAAATAACTTTACTTGCCACTAATTTTGCCATAAAGACCTTTAGTTAAACAATGGCTGCTAGTCAAAGCACGTGCACATCAACTTCTATGAACTTAATTATGTTGTTCTTGTCTTCCTCTTTTTTGACAAATGGTCCTTAGTTGAGCTTGTCTTAGCAGGAGGGCATTAGGATTCAGATCTCACAGCTGATTTCTATTCATAACATTCAAAAAGTATATATCTAAGTTGAAGCAGAAGTGAAAGAAACTACTTACCAGTATCAAGATTTCCAATAATTGTATCTTCACCAAATCTTGCTTTCTTCCAAATTGAGTTGGAAGGAACTACGCCGTTTTGCTCGAGGCCAAGGAAGTTCCATGAGTGAGTTGTATGCAACTTTTTTCCTTTGTTCAAGAAGATTGAGACTACTTTTGGATGCTCTGCAATTGATTAAGCATTAACACAATAACTAATGCTCGAGAAATATATAGTTTTTGCTTCGGGCCAAGGGAAGTATCCATGAGTGAGTTTGTATTGCAAACTTTTTTTCCTTTGTTCAAGAAAGATTGAGGACCTACTTTTGGGATTGCTCTGCAATTGATTTAAGCATTAACACAATAACTAATGCTCGAGAAATATATATATATATATTATTATATATATATATATATATATATTATATATATGTATAAAGAAACAGAGGAAAAACATATATTGTCTTACTAGCATTTCTTTCTGCTATTCCATCATATATATGTATAAAGAAACAGAGGAAAACATAATATTGTCTTACTAGCTATTTCTTCTGCTATTCCATCATCTATAGTTGCAGCAAAGCCATTAATATGCCTTGTGTATGAGTAAAATATGGAATCTTGCGCCAAGTCTCGACTGTTCAGAGGAAAAAAAAAACAATTATATATTCATATTTATAAGTTATATGCAAGTTGCTACATGATAAACAGAGTCAACTATACTTAAAAACCATTTTACCTTCCCAAAAATGATCCAAGAAAATCATAGTGAGAGTCTGTTACAAGATTTTGATCAATCAAAGAGATTTCTTCGCCATGTGAGTGAGCTCCTAAGTACACCACATATGACTACAAAGAAACGAAATAAAAAAAGATTGTGAAATTATATATTTTACCAAGACAGAGAGAGGAATGATTTGCATGGATGAAAAAGTAAGTATGTGTTTGTTAAATGAGAAAGATTGAATGCTAACCTTTTTGGAGGCAGAGGTGGGTCTTTGCACTAAAATTAGAAAAAGAAATGATAGGAAGCAAAGGGTAGGATTTAGTAGCCTCATTTCTTGATTGCTACTTGTTTTAGTAAAATAACGTATTCTGCTTCCCACTCACTCTGTTTCTTCCCCTGTTTCTATAAGGTGCCTTCCCTTTCTTCTTATATAAATAATGGAATAGAGCTTTGAATTGATCCTCTCCTCGTTATGCTAAAAGAAGACCCAAAGGACCTTTTGGCCTATTATAATGCTATTATAAAATACTTAACTTAGATCATACATCTGTTTATAATGTTTTAAGACCATAAATAGATTTTTTTTTTTTTTTTTTTTTGGTTTTTAAAAGGCAACAGTTGTCAGAACGCATAAGAGCCCATGTTGTACTGTACACGATGTTTTCTTATAAGGGAATTTCTTTTAAAAAACATTTAATTGTAAGAGTTCAAAACCTGTCCCTTGAAGCAGAAAAAAAAAATTAATATAAGGAAAAATTTGTATTTTGATCTAGGAAGGTGGTGAGAGAATGCAGAAATTGGCTCTTAATGTATGGATAGGGCATAAACCTGTGTGGGCAAGTCTTATGGATAAATTATATGATTGACCAATCATGAACTGACTTATGCAATGTCACTGTGTGGGTGACAATTTGAAGAGAGGAATTTATATTTAAAAATCCTTCATAAATTCTTCTAACTCACTTAATATATGGATTAGCCCAAGTGCGGACGGCTCTCATCCTCCAACGTGTATATTTTTCATACATTCAGCTAAATAGTTAAGTATTTTAAAAATTACCATTTATTATTATTATTATTCAATGAAAAAAATATCATAATCAATCAGGTGGTGGTCTGGTTGATTTTCTCACTTATGTAACATAGTTGTTTTTACCAATTTAGTGAGTTAAGAGAAATACATGCCAATTCAATTGTAGTGCCCATTTAACAATTTACGTATTTATGGTTTAAAATAAAAGATAAGTCAAAATCATAAAATTTTATTTACTTAATAAAAAAATATAATGTCTATATTAAATATAATTACAATATTATTTATAATTAAAAAAATATAATTATAATATTATTGAAATATTAATTAAACAGGTAACAAATAATTAAACTCTTGAATCCATTTCAGATGGGTTTATAACTATTGAAATACATCTTGTTAGGTTCAAATTCGGTAGGATTGACACTCTAGTAACATATTTGAAGGGTTTTGGATGCTATTGTGATCATTTCATGCTCCTTTTTTCTTTTTTCAAATGGTTGAATTTAATTTATCTCTCTCTCTCTTTTTTTTATTATACTTGGTAATTTTTATTGTTTTATGTTTTTAGTATTGTGGTTTCATTTTTTGGTCGGTCTGACTAAATTTTCAAGTGCAAAATTGTACTCTAAACATCTTCAGCATGCTTGTTTCTTTTGGACGAAATCAGGAACAGTGAGAAGATGTGGGGGCTCCATTAAAATTATTGATGATTTTGATTATTTTTTAAAATTATAAATCTGAAAAACAAATCAAATTCAAAGATTGCATTGGGGTTGTTGCTATTTGTCTTAAGGGTAAGTTGCTAAAGATTCCTTTTTGATTTTGTATTTTGGGAATTGTCTAATTGCATATTGCCGGGACAATGGTGCAAGAATAAGAAAAAGAAATGAAGTTTTACATATTTAATACTGTCATGCCAAGAAAATAACGAACGATTGGAATGATTTGTGAGTAATTAAAGAAAGGATAAATATTAATTAAGACCCACAAGTCATAAAAAGAAAGATTTCTTCTCAAAATTAATCTGAAATCATGCAAATTTGAATCCGTACTAATATGAAAGAAATCAATATTGATCAGTAAATATTACTCTCTCCGATTCATTTATATAGACACAACTAACTTTGCATATGGATTAAAAAATTAGTTAAACTGTAATTTTTTGTCGATTCTTCCCTCTTATGCCCCAACATTGCATTAATTAAATGTTTGTTTTGAAAGTCAAATATGTCATGTCAATTTATTCCCATGGAAACAACTAATGACTTATATCCATAATTAAAGGATGAATTATAGTAAAAACCCACCCAGTTCTCCTAATTAACGCAAGTTTTACCTCCTAATAAAATTTTTTAAATTGACCCTTCCATTTTTAGTGCAAAAATTTTGATGGAAAATGAACATGTAATTTTCGTTTAAAAAATGTGGACATTTAATAAAGGAGTATGTGCAAATAACCTTTATGGAGCTAAAATTTTTTGTGGTATCAATTGTCTGTTCAAATTCTTTCTAAATACCCACTTATAAATAACATCAATTCAATAACTGAGAAATCGCACACAACTACAGCAAAAAAAATCTAAAAGTCCACCTTTTGAGAGAGCATTCAGGTCAGATTTAGTAAACAATCTTTTGTGCTCCACTTACATAACTCTTGCTTATTTTTCAAAAATATGTGTGATTTTGCTTGAAACGGAAAGAGAAAGACAGTAGATCTATGAATTGGTTAGTCAATCATATTTAATGCAATATTTGAACTTTGTCTGTCACTTTTTTAGTTTTTAAAAAAGTTGGTACTCTAAACAAAGCAAATAAAGTATAATTTAGACTTTATACTTTGATCATAGTCCAAATTAAATAACTTTGTCTATATAAATGAAACGCTGAAAATGAAAATTTTGTCTATATAAATGAATCGGAGGGAGTATTTGTAATGAGCTAATAACAATGATTATGATATAACCTAGTGGTAAGTGCATATACATTCTAATAATATATCCAGATTTGAATCCCTCGTTAAACTAGGACTAATTCCTGCTCATGTCATATCAGCTTACTAAGAAATAAAATATTTTCAATAATTATTTGTTTCATTTATAAGGATGGAACAGTCATTAATTTTTTTTTAATAAACACTCATTAATTTAGTTAAATATATTTGGTTGAATTACTTGTCGAATTTATAACTTTAGTAATTGTAATAAAACAAAATTCTTTCTATCGAAGCAGAACTATTCAAAGTTTCAAACAATAAAAGAGGTTTCCATTTTATAATGCAAAAAAAAAAAATCTTTATTCTTGAAATTTTTTTTTTTCCCAGTCTTTGTCCAATCAATAAAAGGAAGCCCATAATCAAAATAATGTAATTGCTAATATTTGCTTCTTTCATTAATTATTGTTATGAAAATAACTAACACCACAATTCCTTAGAACAATCGTAGAGCACAAGGCTGTATTATAGCCTGACCTCTAAGCAATACTGAACGGTGAAAATTTAATATTTTTGCAAAACTACTGTCTTTTATTATTTTCTTTCTTTCCTTTTTTTTTTTTTTTTTTTTTTATAGCCGACCTCTAAGCAAATACTGAACGGTGAAATTTAATATTTTTGCAAAACTACTGGTCTTTTATTATTTTTCTTTCTTTCCTTTTTTTTTTTTTTTTTTTTTACCAATTGACCACTTTTTTTTTTTTTTTTTTTTACCAATTGACCACAATAGGACTTCTGACATATACAGTACTTGTTCCTATCTGACCAAACCCGTCCTCATTGGATAAGATTTTTCACCTTTTGAGGGTAACATTGCAGCTTTTTTTTTTTATCTTCACTAATTTTCCTGCATTTCAACACCTTTGGCTCCACAGAAATTGAAAACCCGCTTGGTTCTTTGATATATGCTTTATAAATGCTGGAACTAACACCAACATTTTTAACTCTCCTGGCAACAGTAATCAAGCCGGAGCGTTTAGCGATGGTGATTGAAGGATATATAATTGAAGTTGACAAGACTAATAGGCTTTTCAGAGCATTTGTAGGAGGTCTCTGAGAATTGTAAAATTTGTGGTTCATTATACCCTGACGCACAGAGAAAATCCAGGTAGTCATTATACACTGAAGCACATAGAAAGTACCTAATATTGGGTTGAATTGAACTCCCCGCGAACTCTTCATGTGAGGGTCCTTCTGCTTCTGTACGTTTATGCAGTTACGATACTAACTCCTGGTGCTGTTATGTCAGGTATATGCGTACTAGAGGAATTACTATTATTAATTATTTTTACTTTCAGAACTAAATATTCTCAAGGAAAAAACCACATTTTACTTAATCAAGATACGTTTTACTTAAAAGAAACACATTTCAGTTTCCATACTCAAGATTCTTGCAAAAGAGCACATTTTAGTTTTAAGACTAAAGACCTTGCGAATCGAAATGCATCTCGGTTAAGTTTCTGTAATCAAGAAAAAGAGAAACGAACCTTATAACTCATATTGTTTTTTTTTTTTTTTTTTTTTTTTTGTTTTTTTTTTTTTTTTTTTTTTATCTAGTTTTTTTTTTTTTTTTTTTTTTTTTATTAGAGAAATTGAAAATGAAAATTTCAGAATATTTTAAAATGAAATTGGAATGAGATGATTCCATTTGTTCCAGTTTCCAACAGAATTACACACCTGGCTAAAAAGAGATGAGTACCTATTATATAGTCCTAGGCTTTTGTTGTAAGTTTGATCCATTTATATACTTGGGCTGGGTCATTGTCATTTATCTTAGCCCAAGAAGCCAAAACATGAAATTGGATTCACCCAAAAGCTAAGAATATATATATAAACTTGAATCCAAACAAGGCCTAACTATGTCCTATTAATGTCATTGTAATATGTTCAGTGGCACACCGTTTATATTAATATGGAAAAATCATACAACGGTCGTTATGATTTAGAAAATATAATTATTCAGTTGTTATATTTTAAGAAACAAATTAAAATTTTCTTATAATTTATTTTTGTCAGACTATAAGATTTTTTTTATCTAATTTTTTTATCTTTTCTATTAATTGTCTTATGAAATGACCAAAATATCTCTTGTATCTTTTATTACCGTTTGTATATTTTTAAAAGTATAGAAACAGAGTAATTGTATTTTTCAAATTATAGGGACTATATTATAATTTTTTTGATATAATATTTTATTATCTCTCATTTGATCTCTGTGTTTTCTTATTGACTTAAAAAAGATTAGACAAAAGGACCTAATAATGTAATAAAAGTAAAACAAATGGACTAATTGATATATTTTAAAAAGCATAGGCTAGTTGTATTTCAAACCATAGATACCGCACTATAATTTTCCCTATTACTGATATTTATAGTTTGAGAGAACATGTTATAAAATGTTATTCGCTTTAATGTTTGATGGAACACTAATAAAATAGCTATTAAAGTTGTGTTCAACAACAACAAATAGTCTTTAGTGTTTTGAATTAGTCAAAACACTATTTCTCTATATTATTGTATTTGATAACTTGATACATAATGTAACTTTTAGAGAATGAGGGAGTATTTTTTAAAATATTATCTCACTTAACGTTTAGCATTTTAGGTCTTTATTGAAATTTTCATGCAATCCTACGATTTATTAATTTAAAATCATTCTTTATCATATTATGACTTTTATTATTTTTATGCTTGGTTTTTTATAATTGATAGTAAATGAAAAAAAAAATGCTTATTTATATATTTGCATTTGAACTCAAACAAATATTGAAAATTGAAAATATTGTTCCCTAAAATATTAAAAATTTCATTTTTTATTTATAAAATAGTGAACTTTTCAATTTTTGATCCCTTAAACTTTGAAAATTTAGGTTTAATAAAATCATCTTTTCTTTTATAATGAGTTAATTATATGGCTAGAAGTGAATATTTAGATGTAATTTTTTATCATTTTAAATTAATTGCTAATCAAACAATTATTTTTACCGAACATTTTCGCTTTCAACCGCTACTTAAACAGCTAACAGCTAACCACTATCATCTAATAGCTAACAGCTACTATGGCCCTGTTCGGCTTTAGTGTTTAGTGTTTTGATTAGGTCAAAACACTATTTTAATTAATTATAGAGTGTGGTAATACAATATTTATCCTAATGTTTAGAGTTTGAGACTGTGTTTCATGAAACGTTATCTTCATTAACGTTTAGCGTTTTATAATTTTTTTATGACAGCTGTACACATCACTTATCTTTTCCTTATTCCCCGCTTTCATAATTTTATTTGTCATTTTATATTAAAGAGTTAATCAAACAGTTAGTTGTACAGAACACTTTTATTCTAAACCGTTACATAAACAACTAACCACTAACAACTAGTAACTACTAGTAAAAAAGCTGACAACTATTAAAACAGCTGACACCTAATAAGAGCTTAAAAACAACTAAGAGCTATTAAAGCACATAACAACAATTAGAACAGCTAAATTTAGTGAATACACTCTAAAACAACTAATTTTACCAAACAATTCTAAATCCTATGCTTCACAGACTGTACCATACTAGGGATGGCAATTTAACCCAATCTAGCAGGTATCCGACCCGATTTTTACTGGTTCGGATAGTGTCTAAACAGGTTTGGGATGGATTTAGGTAGTAATTTCAATACTCGCATTGAGTTCGGATAAGATTCGGGTTTTGGAGGTTGGATACCCGTTTAATTTAAAGCAAAACATTAATGATGAAGGGCGGAATCATATAGTGTCTAAATCGGTTTGGGACGGATTTAGATAGTAATTTCAATACCTACATCGGGTTCGGATCGAATTCAGACTTAGGAGGTCGGATACCCGTTTAATTTATTAAAGCAAAACATTTATGACCTCCACATGATAAGTGGATTACCTTACCACCAAGCTACTTGGCATTTTTAATTACATGATACACAAAATATATATATTATTATTCGTAACTGTAGTTTTTTATAGTTTTAAATTTTATTAATAAATAAAATATTATTGGACAGTAATATAATTTTATTCATAAATAAAATTTAATAAAATTACATTATTGGACAGTAATATAATTTTATTCATAAATAAAATTTAATAAAATTACATACATTCAATTATAATATCTTAATAATTTAAATTTAGTTTTTTTTAAATAAAATATATTATAGTATTATGTCTTAGTAATTTAATTGAATTTTTTGTAGTTTGATAATTAGAAATTTATTAATAACTAAAAAAGTTATTAATTGAATAGAATGCTAATAATATTATAATTAAGAATTTTAAAGCTACTTATCAACATCACTAGTGATCTTCTAATGATAATTATAATTATATCTTAATTTAAGATATAACTCGTGTGAAATATGAAATTTAGATATAACTATACTAATTTAGAATGCGACTCAAATAAAATATCAGTAGTAAACTTATTGATCTAATTATAATTAAATCTTAATTAAATGTACTCTTATTCTTAATTAGATCTTAATTAATTAGATCTTAATTAAATCTTGCTGATTATTGTTCAAGTGTGGAGTCAAATGTTTTCTTGTGTGGAAAAAGATGATGTTAATTGTTTATCCTTGCAATCTTGGTTCTTGGAAAAATGGAGTTCAAGAATTATGTTTATATTAATATTACCAGTATTGTTGTTTTAGAATGTTACACTTGAATTATTTTACTATTTCAGATTGAATTTTACTGTATTTTTTATATTTTTTTAATAAATTTATGATTAAATAAATATTTAAATGGATCGGGAGAGTTTGTATTTAATTCTAAACAGATTTAAGACGAATTTAAATATTATTAATTTATTTTTTAATAGATTCAGATGGATTCGAATACTTATGGATTCGGGCAGATGATTTCTAGCAGAGTACCAGCCACCTTGCCATCCCTGTACTGTACCATTCCCTTTTATGGCCAAAAGTACAATCACTTGACTTGAAAGTTAAGCTGGGTTCGCTTTTTGGGACAAGTCTTCCTCAATTACAGGACGACACGTGTTCCCTCTTTCCTTGCATATTTTTAGATGGGCCCCAATCCTACTCATACCGTCAAACCCTATATTTGACAAACAACGTCAAATTTTATTTTCTTTTTTTTTTTTTTTAATATTAGTTTGAACTTTTAATTTTTAAGCTTTAGGTTTAGGCGTTCATTACCCAAACGGGCCGTAAGAAAATCCGTTAGAATAACTCTTCAGCCTAACGGCCCAAGTTGTATTTTGTCTTATGCGCTGGCTCTGGCACTGTCTAACACCTGTGAAAACTCTTTATTATGGATATTTTAATATCAAATTGGAAATTGTAGTAATTTTTTAATCAAAGAATCCAAAAAAACTAATTCATAGAGATTTTACAATAAAAATAAAACGTTAATATCAATTAATCACAATAAAGTATAATTAAAATATTCTTTTTCTTAATATTAAAAAAAACTATCAATCTCATATAAAAATTATCAATTAATCACAACAGTTTGAAAAATCAAACTTTTTAGATTGATATTGTTGATTATATTTAGTTCAATTCAATTTGCGTTTTAAAAAAATTTTAATTTATTCACGAGTAAAAATCTCAATTATTATATATGCATGAATTATTAATTAAAATTGGTATTAAAAAATATAAATATAAGTTAATGAAATAAATAAAAATTATATGGCGGAGGTGAGGATTGCGACAAAGTTTAGTAAACTTGGAAGATGTTACGGGAACTATTTTTTGGCACAAAGTGATGTGAGCTATGATAATAATAATAATAATAAGACATTAATATTATTATTACTGTGTACAAAGTAAATAAAAAGAGAAAAAGCTAGTCTTTGCCGTCTGATCAAAGTCCCATCTCTCAGCTTTCTCCGTGGATTTTCTGTTGTATTTGCCTTTGCTTTCCCCCTCCAACACTTCTTTAAAATCCCACTACCTAAAATTTCTGAGTATGTCTGCTCTCTTTTTCTCCATTTTATTCTGTCTTGATAGAGAAAGTACTAAGAGAGTTTTTTTTACCTTCTTTCATCTTCTTCTTGTTTCTTGCTCTGCAGACTGCACCTATCATCACCTTGTTGGTCCAGTTTTAGTTCATTTTCAGGTTTGTAATGTGAATCTAATTTCAGTTATTAATATTCATATCTTTTGTAGTAAACATATAGTTGCTTTAACTCGTTGTTTATCTATTATATTCATATACTTGCTCTCTTTTTTTTCAGAAAAAAAAAAAAAAATTTATGTTTTAAATATAATCAAATTGATACATGAGAATTCTTATTTTCAAAAATTAATTATAAGATTTATAACTTACGATCGATTCTGTTTTCATCCAAAATAGAGGACTAAAGTATTTAATGAATCATAAGTTTCCTTACAGCGAGTTTTGAAAAACAAAGATCTTCATGTGTTAATTTGACTATAATTTAGGATCCGTTTTCTTTTTTTTCAAATATTTATTTCAAATATTTTTTAATAATATCGATCTTTTTTTTTTTAAAAAAAAAAGCAAGAAATTAGTTTAATCCAATGCCAAAAAAATAAGCAAGAAATATTGCTGTAAAAGGATAATTTATTATAGTGTCATTTTGTTTTCTCAATATATATACATATAGTGTAATTTTGCAGGGAAGGAAGAATAGAGAAATGAAATGGGGAAAGATTGATCTGCCTGGCTCCCTGGATGCCAACTAAGAAACTTTGTCAATGGAAATTGACACTTTCTAGTTGGCATCAGAGGAGTCAAGCAGGTCTTCTTACTCTTCCTTACATGCTCATCAAAGCAGCAGGTTTGTTTGTTCGTTTTAAGTTATAAATTCTTTTATAAAATTTATTTATAAATAAACTTTTTATATTTAGAATAATTCAAAATTCAAAATTATTTCTTCTATTTCTAATGGACCGTCTATTTTCTAAAACTGGGTTCAGAGAACCAATGTTAGCATATACATACTTCTTCTTCAAATTCATGCCTAAATGCAAGTTCAATCATAGTATTAAACTCGGTGGTACTTTCGGAGATAACTCTTAAGCTCATTAATTCAATAAGTTAGATATTTAAATTATTTATGTTAGTTCTGCAATTTCAAAAATAATCAAATATCATCTTAGTATGTTTGGATCATTTAAGTGACGTGAATAGACTATAATATATTAATATGATTCATTAAAGATATGTTAGAGAAATAAATTAAGTTTATTATATTAATTTATTATGGACATAAAAGTGTAATATTGATGATAGATGAGACTTTTGGCTGTAAATCCCAGTTAGGAAATTACTGAGATTAAATTGTAGTTCAACTACACCATTATAATTAGGGTAAAATATAATTAACTCCTTAAATTGCATTTAAATTAACACTTTAAATTTTTTTTAAATTTGAAAAATAACTATGACGTTTCTGATTTATACTTCAATCTTACTATTAGTTCATTCCATTTTAAAAAATAAGCTCTTTACGGTTAATTAGACATGTTCTTTAATGGGATATGCTCAATTTTAATTTTTTGACGGAATATGTCGATTTTATAGATGAAAAAAAATCAGATAATGAGATAAAGTTTATCATAGTTATTTTTTAAATGTATAAGGATTGAAGTATTAATATTAAGGTTTAAATAATGTATTTATTAAATCCCATAAAATTTAGAGAAACCCACGTGTTAATTTAAAAAATGTTTGCCTTAAACTCAATTCTCTCTCTCCATGGCTTCTACTTTTTACGTTTCAGAAATCAACTGTAACAAGGGACATCAAGAAACTTTTACCAGAGATCAAAGGAAGTTGTGAGTAAAAATAAATAAATAAAACTTAAAATGAACAAAACTCTATACAAGTTCCTATACAGTTTACAAGCTCTTGCTCTATGATCTTTTGGTATATGATTTACAAAAGAATGTTGTTTATTCACTTCTTTTTCTTGTTCTCGTCAAGTTTAAGAAGCTGAACAGGAGCTGCTGGTATTCTAATCCACCATTCTCTTAACCGTCTCCGCCACCTATCGCTGCTCTCTTTTCTATAAGGCATTTCCCTCGTAAAGGCCTCCAAAAATATCATCAGAATTAAGTATCTTGAAGGCACCAATGCAACTGTAACAGAAATGAAAACTAGCAGGAGAGCAATCCTATCTGTTGCCTGGCAAATAAACAAAAATAAATGAAGTAACACACAGGTACGCACTAGCCAACAATCAGTTGTTTGGTTTAATTACGACGGTGGAAATTCTGAAGCAACTCATATCAAAAACTAGAAATTAACAATTTTATCACAACAAGATGCAAATGTAATGTCTGTTTCAGTCCAATCCATTATCTCAAACACACAACTACTTAGTTGTATGGTGCTCTTTTCAATTCAAATAAGTTATAAAGTGGCTGAATAACCACTCTGAACAACTTTAGTTTCCATTTCCTGTCCGATGACGTGAAACCAGATGCAAATGAAGATGCTTAGGACATAGTAGCATCCTGACCAGGGACCATGTTAAACAAGTAAAGACTAGCAGCATGCAAATAGTGATAAAAGCATAAAGTGATATGCACAACATATCTTGCAAGAAAATATAGCAATATATGCACATGTTTCGCTTATTTCCTGAAATTTTATTTTATTTCATTTAAATGCTAAATATTCTGATAATGCAATGAGCTCAACCGTCTAAATATGACAGTTTCAAATTGATTAAAAATTCCATTTCACCCTTTTGTGTTCTTATTCAAAGTATAAAATCCCAATTCATAATGCTAACCAAAATAATTGTATTTCAATATTGATCATATCTCAGTTGTGAACCCCGAACCATAAATACCTTGAGGTATTGGACATTTATACAAAAATTCAAATTTTATTTCAAATTTTGAGTGTGTTTAAGAAGTTGTAGATAAATTTGCAAAATTACAAAATTACATCATACGTATCCTATCCAAAATAATCATATAAAAAAAGCTCCCTTGTTGCTATTTTTCTTAGATAGACGAGATTATGAATATGGCCAGGACATGTACCTGTGGAAGAACAGCAAACAGAAGAGCTCTAATCTTCAGAAGAATAATATTCCCAGTCTGAATTAGTGCTTCAACATGTGTCACAGCTTCTTGCAATGTCAGCAACTGCTCCACAGCATTTTTATTTGGGGGAGCTCTAACTCTAAAAGCTTCCAAGGGCTCCTTTTTGTTGAAATGCCTTTGGAAGAACATGAAAACCGCAGAGCATATGAAAATGGATGGTAATATGAATTTGATCCAACCCCTGTACATCATTATGAATGATAACATTACACTTGGTTTGCTGATTCAAGCTATCAACAAAATTTTAAAATCTCTTCAATAGCAGCACATGTGAACTTTTAACTTTTCTGCACAAGTGAAACTATTGCTCAAGAAAAATTACCTTAAAATAACATAACAGCCTACAACCAGAAGCACCATTGATTTAAATGGATCTTCCCAACAGGCCAAACGCTGAAGACAACTAACGAATTCAATAACTGGAAACATCAGTTCCTACAATGAAGAAAACAATGAAAAAGTTTTCAAGTAAAAATAGTCAAATTTCTCCACGAAAGCTCCACATAGTTTCAAGTTTAAAAAAAAAATTACGTAATCATCAAAGGTTATCATGGACAGAACCAACCAATAAAATGAAAACCTATCAAGTCTCTTCATATTTTCTTCTGGTCTTGTGGTTGGGAACGGGGTAGGTGGGGAGGGAAAGGAAGCAGCACATTGAATTTTCTGGAAATGGTATTTCAATTCAATGACTATCACCAAGTGGAACAGTATATCAAAAGAAGAAAATCATGAATGTTAGGTTTTGGAACCCCACATTTAATTAGCAACTTGATTGATAATAATGTTTTTTCCTTCGATAGAAGTTCATATTAGTTCGCTAGCACAGCATCCAGGATTGAAATGATTAATAGGCTTTCCATCTAAAAGACCAAGGTAAAAGTTCCTCCCTTTTTTTTTTGGGGGGGAGAGAAATAAATCCCATTTTTCATGATGATAAAAGTTGTCAAGCAAATAGATTTACTATTTTTTAAGTCATTAAATCAGTCTAAAAGTTATTTTAGCAAGGAAAATAATAGCAGGCAACCTTCATTACTGCAACATTTGTATCAATCCCTTCAACCTTCACTTTGTCCACAGTTGCTTGTGCAGCTTCAGCTCTCCCGATGTCTGACACTGACTTTTTCACTGCTATCTCCAATGGATTTGTCTCACCAACACAAAGATCTCCTATTTCAATTGCTTCTCCATCTATATTTGTCTCCTTTTGTAACATTAATCCAAGTCGTCTAAGAGTCAGAAGTGCAACTGGTGAAAGCATTGGTTGCTGCTTTGCATTTGCAAATCCATTGACGCTGCGCGGGGAGGCAGTTACATTTAGAAGAGCCAGACGACTTGATAGAGTTTCCAAGATCTTATCACCCTTAGGAAGACTTTCAGCCAGTTTGAAAGCAAGTACAGTTTTGTAATGGGACGAGAAGAAGTGGAAAGCTTCTCTAATTGCACGAGATCGGAAGATGCCTAGAATAGCCCTTGCAAGCACCTCCAGTTGCTGAGTTTCTTTGAAGTTGTTTTTTCTAATAAACTTGTATGCATGCAGGATCTCTATACTTATATCCAACCAATAATCTCGTCGAGAATTACCCTTAAATTCAGGAAATTCGAAATAAACAGGCTCTGCTCTGTGAATAAAAGGAAGAAGGGGAAGAAGTTTAATATAAGATTTTCATACATAAAAGTAGTGAGATACATTGACACTTGATAGATAACACCTACTGATCTCTTTATAGTACAAAAATTCTACATGTCAGGATAAAATATAACATACGTGGCAATTGATTTATACATCACAGCTTTATCAAAGAGGCGAGCGCCCAATGGTCCAGTCAATTCAGGTTTTATGACCTGTTTCATATCTGTTGCCAGATCATATCTAACAGCTTTATCGTATATACCAACTCCCAGTGATTCAAAGTATAGAGCAAAGTTAGTCAGTGTTAAGCGACCTACACAAAAAGAGTTTGATGAATACAGCACATCAATATTTAAATTAATAGACATACAATCATTAATCTTTAACCATGTCTAAGTCAAAAATCATCCATGATGTCAAAAGCAAACATTTCTATTGCTATGCATACTCATATAAAAGGCTGCATCAACAAGGTTAAAAGATTAAGATTTAGCATAACTAGGATATAAAATTTTAGTTCATATGACTTTGAGCTGGCTAAACTTGGCATCTCAGTAGAATAGTTTTTACAACTTTGAAGATGGCATCTTTAAGATAATTAGCTTTTTCAGGGACAATTTTCAGCCAATATTAGCACACAAGACGTAAACAAGTCAGCTGTACACAACAATAACAATGGTGATGATATATATTTAACATGGATTATTCATCTTTAGTCATAGAATCTCTGATAGATATCAATTTAATAATGTCTGGGTCAATGTCATCAGTGGCATCAGTGTCAACCAAAATAAATAGTCAACAGCCTTGAAGTTCCAGCTGAGGCATTAACGGGATAAATTTTACCTACGAAAGGGCTAGAATTCAAATGTTTTGAAGTGATGAAAAATCAGGAGGCACATACATAGATGCACCCACACACTTGCTCACATGCAAGGATAAGCATTTGCGTTCACACACTAAGATTCATCGATGCTAACATGTATAATCAAAATTCAATACTACTTTTACTCATACTACTTACATAGAGTAGCGTGCAAAAAAATATTTTAACCAGAGGTTTAGGTCTAAAGTACAAATCTGAATCCACATGGACACAGAAAATTATTTTATCCCCATTTCAGTGATTTACCTGGCCATGCTGAAATTCCAATATGCTGCAGAATTGGTTGAGTGGGCACTGTCCCATCAACATCTAGGATGATCTCTCCCTCAGCGAGCTGAAGATTGGAAATCAAAAGTCCTGGAGTACTCTTTGCTCCCCTAATAATCCTACAAAAGAAAAGGAGACTCAGTACAGCATTTAAATGTATACACAATAAGTCAAAAGCAACAAATAAAATTTAAGGGGGCAAAAAATAAAGGTGAAGATGTTTACAGCTTTTGGTCAACAACAGAAATGCAGGCAAATGTGCAACTAACATTTTACCATATACAGACTTCATCTAAAGAGTGGATCGATATATCTTAAATGTTAAGGGCAAAATCCTGTTTCAAACTGCTTGAACAAAAATAAATAAGGGATTGGTTCTTCAACACTTTTCCACTTTCTCACAACAACATTCATTTACTAACCTTCCGCATGAATGGAGAAACACACACACAAAAAAAAAAAGGTAAAAGAATTCTATCATTTACAAATGCCTTAATATTCAGTAATACAAATTTTGCATGCAATAAATGCATTTTATATCCTTTCCATATACTTTCTTATGGATAGAACACAATTTTTTATGCATATCAAAAAATCGTAGCCAATATTTCTTTTGGCAACCAAAAGGACACTAAAAATGAATTACAAAGACGTATCCAAGACATGTGAAAAATTGAACTAAGAAGAGCAAGTTCATACTTGTCAAGATTGTGAAGGTATTTATCATAAATAAGAAAATGAAGTCGTTCTCCTGAAGTACTCGTAAGCGCATCAAAAAGATTGTGGACAGTCATTACATCTGCAACAACAGCACAAGCAGGAGCTATGCGGGCAAAAGCCTCTCGGCCAACGGTTTTTGTGTCATCAACCTGATGGTAAGGATGGAACAAAATCAATGTGAATGAATGGTAAAGTACACTTGGAAGCCCTACGACTTCACGTGATAGAATGGGAATATACCTCAATCTCAATATGTAAAATGAAGTCATGAAAAGAACCTGAACAGCCATATTAGTGGAACTTGAATAAAACAGTGAGACCCCATCCTCATCCTCTTCTTGCGGATAACAGGGAGAGGCAGTTTCCTATATTTGAAATCAAGTTGAGAGAGGCATTATTAAAATGAAGAGCTACCCCCGATATAAACAGTGTATATATATTGTATATATATGTATATATATAGTGAGAGAAGATAAGAAAAAACGGCAGTCTCACGTTGAGTTGCGGATTGGATTCAAGTTCAATACTGGGGCTCTCCCAGGCGAGCATCATATCATAGGTCAAGCGACGAAATTCTTTGTCGCTTAAATAATCAGGGCGTCTGGTGACCCAATTGAGCGCTTGGTAAGAGCAGAACTCGAGGAAGTTCCTGGCATAAGAGAAGAGCTGCTTAACGCTCTCTGGTAGCTCAATGTCGAAATGGTGCTGTAACTCGTGGGTAGGGACTCCTAGGATTCTGCAATTCAGTGCAATCACGTTACAAATCAATAGCTCCGATAATTGGAATAACGAGGACGCAATAAAAGAAAAAACAAGATTACCTGGAACAACGAGTGACGACGGAATTGGCAAGAGGAGAGAGTTGGGGAATGGGTCTGGGGGAAATTCCAGGTGAACCATCTTCGCTTGAATCCGATAATCTCTTTCTGAGAAATAGCGATTTCAAAGATTGTTGGTGATTCCTCATGAAAATCTCAAGCATTCCCATCTTAGCTGGGCCTTCCATCTCATTTTCTTTTTCAATTAAAATCGATCAAATTTGCAATTCAAACAACTTTCTCACAACAATCATGGAATTGCACAGTAATCACAACCACCATCACCATCACCATCTTCAAATAATTTCTGCGCCCTGCGCCAAGAAGACAGTTACTTGTCTATCAACTCTCACAAGACCAACAACCAAACACACAAAAAACGGATCTCTAAATAAATTTTCTTTTTACCTAAATAGTTAAAAGTGTTTTTGTTAAAAGATTGGGGATAGCAATGGGTAGGGTTCGGGTTGGATAGTGCGATACCCATATCCAAATTTATCCTCAATTCTCGTACTATTCTCCAGAGAATGTTTTACCAATCTCGAAATCCAATGGCTTGCATATACCCACGGTGCCCATGGATACCCATTTATCCACTTGATTCATAATTTTTTAAAATTAGATTATATTGCATTAAAAAATTAAAATATTTATCTAAATAATTTATATAATACATAAAAAATATGAAAATAAATTAATACATAAATAAATGTTTGAACAATGGTAAATTAAAATTTAAATTTAAAAATTGTCTTCTTATCGTAATACTTCACTCAAATGTAACAGTAGCGTACTCTTCAAATGCAATTATAACAAAAATTAATTAATAAAATAACTGAACACTCATATAACAAAATCACTAAACTTAAAATATTATTATATGCACACTTCAATCACTATTATCATATGATTTTTCTCCATTATTTGAAATTAAAGTTTAAATGAAATATTAGAAATTAAATTTTTAAAATTTGACTAATTTAAATAATATATGAAAACTATAATGAAATTAATTTGTATACCCTACGTTAAATTAAAAGTAAAATTACAATTTATAGAGATAATTGACTATATGTAACTCAATTTATTAAAAATTTCATACTATAATTAAAAAAAAATTTTTGAATATCTGATGTTTGAGTTTCGGGTACGGGATTTGATTCGGGTTTATAATAGTAATACTCATACTCTATCCATACCCAAAATAAAATTTTCAAATTTTACCTATATTCTACCCGAACCTAATCAAAACCATAAAACAGATTTAACTGGTTTTGGATTGGCTGTATACCAATTGTGTCGGGTTGATTTTATCATCCCTAGTTAAAAGAGGGAAAAAAAAAAGAAAAGAAAAGAGAGAGAACGCGATTTGTCTTCAAAACTCTTACATCAAAATATTCTACTTACAATTGTACATAATGATTAAAAGAAAAATTATTATCTAGTCCTTCGATTTTGATCAAGTAGACTAATCATTCCCCAATTTCCCCATAACACATATTATACTCGTAAGTTTTGTCTCCATCCACCATGTAAGTCACTCTGTTTATATATGTATTCATGTTTAGCCATGAGTCAAATGATGCAGTCATGTGTCGATCAATGATGGTCTGGTTGGTCTTCTCACTTATGTAAAAAATGGGAGATCGTTCAAATCATTTTGACCGCGAAAAGAATAACAGAGTGTTTCTTCTTTTATATTATTTTATTTTCTATAAAAGAAATATTTATAGAAAAGGTCCACCTTTTATAATAGTTACTTTCAAGAATTTCAAATTATTTTCTCTCCCTCTCTCTCTATATATAGTAATATTCTGTAGGTCAATTTCTTTTATTGTCATTAAAGAAAAAGTTGCAAGATTGCATGCTGCACATAACATGAACTGCAACCTAGGAAAGTAAACTATTGAAACAAAATCCACGGTGCTTTCTCAATAATCACTCAAGACTTAATACTTGAAATTAGTGTATCCTGTGGACTATATGTTTGGACTTGGGTACAATTGTTGTTATAGGTGGCTCAGTATGTCAGTAAGATTGTTACATGCATGCATTCTTTTCCTCTGGCCTCTCGTTTAGCTAATAGTTAACACCAATTGGTTTGGGATTAAAGCTCACCTGAGTTTACAGCTAGTAGTCTCTATGAAATAGGAGGCTGAGGAAAATAAGGGGTTTTCCAATTCATTAATCATGGCTGGAGTACTCCGATTGTTTTGATTAATTTTCTCAAGGGAATAATATGCAATGTGTTAATATATTTACCCAAGAATATTTCTGCGAAGGTTAATGTCCTCTTCTTGATTCTTGAGAACAATATTAGATACAGGAATGTTAAAAACATTCGGGTCTTTATAACAATATTCTTTAGACCCTGCACTATGATCTCTCTCTTAATGGTTTTATTTGATCTGAAGTCACCACACGGGGTGCCTGTAGTCTCAATCAATATTTGACTGGCAGCCTACATATTGATGATGATATGGAGGAGGACCTAGAGACTGATCCAGAACTTGACATGGATAGTATGCAATGTGAATGCCTAATGAAAGGAACATGACAGAACACATTGGTTGGTTGCTGCAAAAGAATAGGTATCTGAATTTCCACCATTTCTTTGCCCATAGTTAGGAACTTGTGATAGGAGCTGAGAATCCATTTACATGCATCCTTTTGTCATCTTTTTTGGAATGCATCTTCTCTGTAATATGGTTTGCCAATTCCTAGTGCATATATAAACTGTTGTGTACGCTTTGTGACATGTAATGTAATAAAGTCCAATGTTGTGCTTAATTTTATCTCACCTTCTCATTTTCCTCTAGATTTATTGCATATTTTGATGTTCGTGTAGTCTTTGGATTAGTATTTTTGAGATTTTGCTCTAGCTTTTACAGCTTTATCAAAAGGAGTAAATTACACAATTTCAAATGGTTTGAAAGTAACATAACCTTGTACAAGATGGATCAGCAAACAAAACTGAGTAAATAACGTATATGAGGGAAGAAAAACCCCTTTTTATAAAAAATTGCTTTAGATGGAGATGCTTTGTCTTTGAATATTTAAATCTCAACAGGCAGATCTGAGACAGTTAAAAAAACTTAGATATATATAAAATAAAAAATAGCTTTTCAAGATAGTCTGGGTGGTGTAGTTGGTTATCACGCTAGTCTCACACACTAGAGGTCCCCGGTTCGAACACGGGCTCAGACAATTTTTTACTTTTTTACTATTTTTTGACTGTACTTTGTTTCTTTGCCTCTGTCATTAAATTCACATAGCTAGTTCAAATGCAGTTACGTTACAAAATGATTAAGACAACGTAGTATGCAAGAGCAAAAGGGACTTTCATGTTGGGAACAAATAATCTTTAGAAAGGGAGACCTAACTGCCACCTTTGGATATGTTGAAATTCAGCTTTGAGAAGCAACTGCTTCCTGCACAGCAAAGTTTGAATTCCCATCCTGAGTTTCAACACCATAAGCCAATGACTGTAAATGGTCATTATTTGACTGCTGACGGGGGTTGTTTCTCCACCTGTGCCCGCCTGTAAGTAACAGGACTTATCCCTTGGAACATAATTTGCTGTTGCAGGAGATGGCTCAACAGGACCACCTTGCCCATAAACTGGATGAGTTGACGAGGCCGTGACCTGGATGGTTGTCCACAAACCCATTGAACTGGCTAGTACGGTAAACCATAATGTTTTCTTTTAATACAAGGAAATGCATTTTTTTTTTTTTTTTTTAAATTGGTTGTATTGGGCCAATGTTAGCCCATTAAAATTGAGGTTCCATGAGCCCATTGTCCCGAAGGATAATGACATGATCCATCAAAACTTTTCTTCCTTTTTAAGTCATAGCTTGACTTGACCAACATGTCACATCATATTATTTAATAGATTCCAAAATTTTTATTATCATATAAAAGAGTTATTATTTGTTTGTGTACTGATAATGAATTAAAAAGAATAAATAATTAAGCTTTTCAAGTACTAAAAAACAATAATCTGGTATCAAAAAAATATTATTAAGACATGGAAACTATATATGTACCAATAAAAAAGCAAAAAATAGTTGAGATGTGAATCATAAAAAAATAAATGAAATTATATTGTTGGGAATAACATAAATGAATCGGTCGCATCCAGTCATAAAAATCAAACCATGGCATGTACCTAGTATTGTTTTTCACATGGGATGGAAAATCTTATTCTTTCTTTGAATAAAAGTATATGGAAGTTCTTCGGTCAATATGGGTCCCAGAGCTCAGCGTGCTTGGACCGGACTAATATATTGAGGGTTCATTCTTACTTACCAGATACTATTCAAAGGGACACTTTGAATCAGTATGATTTTGTAAGTAAAAATTAATTTAAAAACAATATAAAAATTAAGATTAATATATTTTTTTTATTTTTCATAAAAATGAGTAAATAAATAATTATAGAAATAAAAAAAAAAAAACTTTAGAACCATTTAATAAAATTTTGTTTGTGCATTTGGTATTAATTAAGAAAACAAAGTTTTGTTCAAAGAACAAGGGGGCCACCCCAAAAGTCCTATGCATTGAAAAGTGACAGGACAATGCCATAACGTCTTCTAAGTCGATGAATGTCGGACTACGCCTCCGCCAAATGTCACATCTTGATGTTGTTGAGAAAGGTAAAAGCTGGCAAAGGTGTATTCAGTCAATTCCTTTCCAAAAGTTCCTTTTCACTTAAGGTTCAGAGTGCACGCAATATCCTTCCAATGATGCTCAAGCATGCCTCCAATTATCGTCGTGATTATTTGAATAAATTTATATCTCAAAAGATATTAAGAACTAAAAAGAGAACGTATCAAACTAAATTGAAAAAAGAATTTTAGTCCGATTTCAATTCTTTTCAGAAACCGAACAAATTTTTTGCACAACTATTATGTAATGAAATCATTTAATCAGTACATTTCAGTATAACTATTTATATAACTGTTATAATTTAAGTACATTTCGTTGAATATATTCATTAGAACGATTATTTATAATTTATTTTATTATAAAAGTACTTTAAAAATTTAATATTTTTAGTTATAATTATTATATGTATAAAAATAGGTTCAAATCACTGTCATACATATACAGTATTTGATGAAAAATTTTAATAATTTCTTACAATAGATTTTTTGACAAAATGAAATAGTTACAAAGTTGAAAATAATAACCATTTGATCCAAGATCTCGTCATATGTATAAATAGATACATATATAAACTATTGATAATCAAAATTTTTTTCTTTTTTGTGATAGTATACCAAAATAAAAAAAAAAAAAACTGAAGTTAAAATTTGTACCTCAGTCGTTAATAATAATAATAATAAAGCGAGAAGTTTTCAATATAACAATATCAAAAAAACTATTGATAGCATGATGGTAGAGAGTCTTTAATAAATTATTGATAATAAAAGCAAAACAATCTTTGATAGTAGCCAAAGAAAATATAGTTATTTGAAAGATTAAATTTTCAATTGAGTTATAATTTAAATATTTGTCCTTTTTTATCGTAATAATAGATGTAATATTAAAATCAAAGTATAATAAATTTTTAAACTAAAAATATTTGAGTTATGAAAATTGAGTTATAATTTAAATATTTGTCCTTTTTTATCGTAATAATAGATGTAATATTAAAATCAAAGTATAATAAATTTTTAAACTAAAAATATGCAATAACTTTAACGAAAAAGGAGCATTAAATGTATAAAAAATTACAATCATGATTTAAATAAATTTTTAAAAAAATTAATAAATTTATACTAATTGAAAATTGATCAAAAAATTTACTTAGCAGATTAATGATAAAATATTAATACTTTTTAGAGAATGATAAAGCTAAAAATAGCTAACGGTATTAACAAAGCAAACAAAAGGAAATATAAGAAAAAAAAATTTCAATTTATAATTTATAAGTTTAATTATTTTGAAATTTTAAATATAAAATAGTTAAATCTTTTTGTAATAAAATTATAAATATAATTGATTTAAGTTAGACTCAATCAAAACTTCTACAATAAAATTTTCATTCCTGATTAAGATTGGATAAAATTTTTCGATTACAATTTCTAATATATATTTGATTTAATATTAATAAAACATTATATATATATAATATATTAATATTAATAAAACATTATATATATATATGGCTAAATTATTTTTAATGATATTTTTAATTAATCAACTAATAAAATTAAAAGGTTTATAATTAGAATAAAATTAAATTATTTTTCAATCAACTAATTAAATTAAAAGTCTGCAAAGGCATTTTAAAAATCCAACATTCCCCCATTCACACTTTTATATATACTATTGTTTTTATGACGTGTGTTGCACGTTGACTATGCTCGTTACATACTCATTTTTGTAATTTTTTAATTTTTTTATCTATATAATATTAAAGTATGAGTTTTTGCTTATATTAAAATAAATATAAATGGTTAATTTATATTACATTTTGCCGTACAAGGTACTTGTAATGCTACTTTTTATGTATTTAATTTTATTTTTATATAATTAAATGGTTTCAAACTGAATTAATAATGGTAATCATTTTGGCTAGTGTAGTAGTATTACTTATCTAGTATATTAGAGAAAGGAATATATGCCCACACATACACAATATCTTGAAACACCAAAAAGTGACATAAAACGGAAATATACAGTTCTAGTTTTTTCCAGTTTCTTAAACACTATATTATTTCAAGTCAAATAAATTTAGAATATAAGAGAAAAAAAGCAACAAAATTTAAAAAATATTTAATCATTAAGAGGTCATCTATTTATTTTGCAAGGAGATATAAATCTTTTACTAAATTAAAATGATAGTATTATTAACAATAAAACTCTTTTTAGAACTCACCAAACAAAAAAATTCAATATATATATATATATATTATATTTTTTTATTTTTTATATTTTTAAAATTAAAATTTTAAATTGTTCGTTAATCCCACACATACATACGTCACTTTTTTAAAATAAATTAGAAAAGAAAAAATTTAAAAGTTTTGAAAGGTTTAATTATGTGTATTCTATTTGAATTTTTTTAAAAAATATATCTAATCAAATTATACAAACATAAAGAAAAAATATTAATAAAAATAATATATTTTTTTCTTTTTTTAACTCTCTTCTAAATAAAATATTATATATATACTATTCGAAAATTGATTTTTTTTAAAAAATATATCCAATCAAATAATATAAATATATTGAAAAAATTATTAATAAAAAGAATAAATATTTTTCCTTTTTATTTCTCTCCAAAACAATATATTTTAAATTATAATTAAAATATAATCACAAATATTTAAAAACTAAAATATAAAAAACTTTCAAATATCTCCTTATTATATATATTTATTATTAAAAAATTATATTTATTATTAAAAAATAAATTTAAAAAAGATAAAACTGAAAATATCTTAATTATTTATATGTATTTATTTAAAAAATTATTTTTATAGATATATTGGATCAACTAATAAAATATAACTATGACTAAGGTTATTTTAGCATATTCTAAATTTCATTGAGGGCACTATTGAAAATCTCATCATTCCCTCTTATTTCTATATTTATATATATATTATAGATGGAGATTATATTATAATTATTTAAATCTAATAGATTTTAAAAATATTAAATTCTTTTAAAAAATAAATTTTACGATGCATGCTTTAAAACTATATACATGATTATATATAGATGATTATTAAATTTAAAATTATTAGAATTTATAAATATTTTCCAGCTAATAAGATTTGATTAAAGTAAGAAACTAATATAACAAATAAAATTAAATTACGTAGAAATTAATATAACCAATTAAATTACTTTTATTTTTTAACCAACAAAATTAAACTTCTTAAAAATATTATATTATAATATAAATACAAAACAAATTGAAATTAGAATTGTTTTTAGTAGAAACAATATTATATATATTCAAATTTTAATATTGTGTGGTGTCGTTTATTATTTTATTCAATTTTTAGTTTATTGAATCATATATGTATAGGATTTTAACGTGTGGATATTAAATAATTTTAATTAACCAATAAAAATAATGTTATATATATTTATATTATAATAATATTAGAACACATACATGCATAGGAATTCCGTATTATCTGAGCTAGAAGAAGCAGGTTGAGCATTTAATTCCTCAACCAATACTATCAATTCTCAGACCTTTAATTTTACAACTTGCAATTGTTCTACAAAAGATGTGAAAACTGTCAATTTGTTCCTTAAAAAAAAAACACTTCAATGCGGTTTTGATGGAATTCAAAATTTCGATTTTTTTTAATATAAGTTAATTTGAATCCATTATTTAAGAATTTAATTTTTAAATTTTAACTATTTTTTGGGTTAATTCAATACAAATTTATGTTTTTAAGATTTTTTTTATCCTTATCTCTCTCCTAATCAAAATTTTTTATCCTTATCTCTCTCCTAATCAAAATATTTAAAATTTACAATTAAATATTATAAATATTTTTTAAGATAATTTTTTAATTGGCTATCACTAAAGCCATTTTAATATATTTTAAATTGTAGTAAGGTCAAAATAGGAAATTTTATTATTTTCCCCTCATTTCCACTTTTATATATTGTATAGATATATATATAATTTGAAATTTTTATGCATGAAAAAAAATTATGATTTTTATATTATAATTTAAATATTGAAATTCTTATGGCTATCTTACATTTATCGAAATACTTGAAACTAAAAAGATAAAAAAAAAAAAATATTATAATAACAAATGTTAATCTTACAATTAAAATAAAATTTAAATTTTTATTAATAAAATATAAAATAAAAGGAGGAAGAAAAGAGAAAAGGAAGTGAAAATAGGTTTTGAATTTTGGTTATAACTTTAGGATAAAAATTCCCTTTCTAACCTGTTTGTGGAACCAGCTCTCTGCAATTGAAGGAAAAATTAATTTAGGTTATCACTTTAGAAACGGAAAACATTTCCGTTGCTAACATATGATTAAGTTAACTAATGTAAGCAATCTACTCGAAAGTTATTACATAATTTTAATCGATAAATAAAATTAAAAATTTTCTAATTAGAGAGTACATCTCTTTTAAATATTTTATGATAACGCTATTAAGGAAGAAAAACTTATAAGTTTGTAATTATTCACGATTATTAAATAATTACAATTAATCTATAAATTTATAAATCTCAATTATAATAAGTATAAATAAAAACTATTTTATTAATTTATAAATAGAGAGAGTTAAGGTTATACTTACAGCAAGAAGAAGACACGATTGTAAACTCAATAATTTCAAATTAGTAAAAATTTAATGAAAAAATTCTTGATAATTAAAAGAAACAAATGTTTGATAGTCAGAAGCAATTAAATTAAACATATATATAGAGGTGTGATAGGACAAATTTTAAATTAGAATGAGATTAAATTTATAATATTAATATATTAATATAAATAATAAAAATAATAAATTGATATCATAATTAGAATAGGATTAGTAATGATAATTTTGTCAATTCATAAATTTAGCAGGGGATTTTAGGAACTTAAAATTCTCCCTTCATTCGTACTTTTATATATATTAAAGATTGATCGTTGTTGCATGATCTATTAAATAAGGAAATAACTTAATTTACATTTATGTTCAACAAAATTTTGTTGCTAAATTTTTAATACATATTCACTAAGTAGAATCGTCCAAATTAACCGCTTTTATTCTAATTATAATGAGCCTTTTAAAAACAATCATAAGTTCAAAGAGCATGCAAGTGGATGTCTAAATCAAAGAAAGGACAGTGAATTTTGTAATGCTTTCACTTTAACGAGACAATGAATTTTGTAATGCTTTCACATTAACCTAATATTATTTTCATCAATAATTATAATCTAACATATTCCTCTTGAAAAAGTTATAATAATAATAATAATTTATTTTTAATTATAATTATAATGCTTATTTACTATACACACGCGTATATGTATATATATATATATATATATATTTTCGAACATACCTCTAATTAATTTTATAGAAATATTAATTAAATTTTGGATCAATGGTATTTACGTAATCTCTGAAGTTGTGAGGACGTTGCAAGTTTTAGTTAAGACAAATTAACAAAAACAAATGTAGGGAATATGGATAATTAGCTAGCTTTAATTTAATTATATCTTTTAATTGGAATATTACAATAAAGATGGAACAAGAACTTGACAAAGTTGAAACAAAATTACAGAAAGAGTTGAAGGCTTCCATCCCTTTCTTGTATGTCTTATATAGCTAGGTATTCTGGTATAGATAGTTAATTCTCACAAGATGGAACAAGGAAAGTAGGGATCAGGGTCCTTATAGCACACACATTGGAACTGTGGTAGAGGGACACTGCCCCCCCACGACACGACGACGGGCGCTTCAGCTTTCTTTTCTTCTTTCTTCTCTTCTACATCGCTCACGCTTACTAGCTCTGCGTGCACCATCTTACACTTTGGTACTACACTACACAGGTGAGAAAGTTGGGCCATTTTGCTGACTTCTTCCTTAGCGAAGTTGTAAGTTTCACTGGGTCTACTTCTCCGATCACTTCTAGCTGGTTTTTATCCTTTTCTCCTAAAGCCACCGCTTGCACTCCTGCTTGATGCAATAATCAGGAAAAGTTAGTAAACATATAGAAGTAATTGAAACCAAGAACAAGAACCAATCAATTCTAAGCGTTTAGATAAAGTTTCTGTGATAATATATCAAGAACAAGAACCATTCAAACCAATTCATATCTCTAACAAGTTTCCAGAAACACAAAAAAGCAGCACGCTGTGTAATTTGTAACTTACCACGAACGCCAACCGCGATTTGCAGAGCCTTTTTGCGAGACTCGTCGCCATTCATGGAAACCTTGATCACCATCTTTTTCTGCAACGGTTGACAGAAAATTAAGCAATTTTTATATTGCACAGTATATAAATATAATGAAAACAAAGTTAAACAAAGTTTCCGAATGATCGATGTATGTGTAAATATATACGAACCGGCATGGTTTTAATTGTTGATTAGCTGGAGTTTACACCAAACTAATTAAAAGCTTCAAGTTTTGTGGATTAATGGCGGCGGTGGTGGTGGTGGTGGAGAAGGATTAGTTAGTGACTCTATTCTGCTGTGGACTAGGTATGGTTTGTCATGCTATTTTATAGGCATGAGGCCATTATTTTTTTTTTTTTTTAAGGAAGGCATGAGGGAATTTCTTTCTGTTCCTAAAATATACGTGTAATAAAAGTCAGCTAGTGGGCTTGCTTAGTTGAATGAACATTCTTAAAATCTTAGTAAAAATTTTAGAAAAATTTTAGTTTTGGCTAAAAAAAATAATTAAGAAATTAGATCTGTTACGATTGATTTTCTTACTAACGCAAAGAATAATACATCTACTATTACCATAACTATTTTACTTCTATTACTACCGCTGCTACTACCACGGTTATTTTTACTACTGCTATTGTTATCTCTATTGCTACGACTCTCAAAGTTTATAATCGTATAAATGGCTAAACACAATAATTAATTAATTACATAATTATAATAAGTGCCAAATACCATTTGGATAAAAATAAATAAATTGCAAAGTAAGAAAATTCCCGGTATGGCGAACAAAAGCTTTCATATTTAATATATAAAAATTAGAAATGTTAATTTTTATTAATTTAATCTTGAATTATGTATAGGTTAGATGTCAATGTCATGTAGAATTGCTGAATTAGAATGTTAGAAACAGGTAGGGTACTGACTAGTCTCTCCGTGTTATGGAAGTCCAAGTCTACCTCATTTTCCTATTTTATAATTTATTTCATTCTTAAACCATTGACTGGTCCGTTGAGTCAACTGACTAAGTCATAGTTTTTTATTTTTCAATTTATAATTAATGATTGATAATTCCATGTATTTTGGCAATTATACAAGAACTTTCAGCTTCATTTTTGCGGTGGATTAGAATTATATTTATTATATTTAATACATTTTATTCTTTCTCTCTATTTTTATTTGCCGTTTCTTAAAAGTTATTTAATTTAAAATTATTTATTTTTTTTGACAATATTATAGAGTATTAATAATTTTTTTAAATTTTATTCTTATTTTTGTTGAACACAATAACTATTCTCTAAAATATAATTTTATTCTTATTTTTGTTGAACACAATAACTATTCTCTAAAATTTATCTTATTACTTTCCTCTTTCTCTATTTATTTTAGTGGCAGATTAATAGATAGAGAATTATTGACGATTGAGATTATAATTATTTCCATACATTATGTTATATAAAAATTAATGATTAAATTGTTATAATAATACTTAATTGTTACTTATTCTTTTTAAACAATTATATATATAAAATGATCACATTAAAATATTATTTAAAATGAAATTTTTATGGATAATTATTTCTATAAGGGTAATATAGTCCAAATATAACATATGAACATAACTGAGTTAGTTAATGTGAAAAAGTTTCAAAATACAACTTAATATGGACATAAAAATTAAATTTAATATTTTGGATCAATTAAGTCCCTGATTCATATTTTTCACTTTATTTACAATGCAGGAATCTTTATCTATAGATATCTACTAAAATTATAGTTGAAATTAGCTGTATAATTTATTAAAAAACTAATTAAATACGGGATAGAGGAAAATAATAGATTAACTGGTGATTTTTAGTTCATAAATATGTACTAATTTGAATAATTCAAGATTAATATTTATTACTGGATTATTGCATATGAAATCCATGCATTTATCATGTTGAATAAATTAAAGTTACATTACATGTTTTGTAAATGTACTGTGTTACAAATGATACTTTTATGAATTTTAAACTTCTATTTAGAGTATTTGAAAAGTTTGATTTGGATGCTCCTGATAAATTGAATCAATTTATTAATTTATAAAAACTGAAACAAGGTTAGTGGTGTATTTATTCCCAAAAAATTACCTAATATTAAAATAATACAATATGGAGGAAACTTAATCAATATCATATTTTAAACAAAGCAATCAACGGAAAGCTTTAGGGTCAAGTCAAGGGTATGCATGGAAATTCACTAGTGGATTGCATGCGATATGAATTCATATGTTTCATCAAAATTTTTTATGTATATATTATGTCCTTAACTCATATGTATTTTATCTAAAAAAAAACAGTCTACTGATCCCTTGTAATATTTAAAGGAGTTTAAAATTTTATTTTTATTCTTATTTTTAAAATAAAAAAAAAAGAATGGAAGTACTTTTAATTTGCAATTCCATCTTTAATTGCGATTGAGGAATTGAGATAAAATTGATAGAAACATCAAAATAGAATGAAATTATAAAAGTATGCAAAATTCGGGATACTTATGCAAAACCAACTCAAAAGATGAAAATTGAGATAAAATTGATAATGCAAAACCATCACCATTTTTTGCTGCAATAATGGACAGAAAATTAAGCCATACAGATACAAAGTTAATATACGGACCTTCATGGTTTATAGGCCTCTTCTTGAATGTATTATCGATGAGGGCATTTCTCGGATTAGCAACTTTTCTTGTTTTGTAATTTTGTCGTTTTCTTTTATATATTCCTTCAGTCCATGTGATCCATATTTCAAACCTTTCATTGGTCTGATCCAAAATTACCAATTATGTGGCAAGTACAGGTCTTAAGAATTACAGTTTTCAGGGAATTATTTTCTGGATAGAATAATTTACATGTGTTTGGTAAGAACATCAACTTCATGGATAATAAATGCAAAATACAATAATGTTTATTATATAAATTTAATTATATTTAAGTAGTAAGATAAATTTGTGAGTTCATTGCATTTAACAAAAAACTATAACTTTCCTATACCTAAAGGAGTTATTTCCGAGAGAGTTAGGAGATCTTTCTCTAAAAAGGTGGAATTGATATCATAAATCAAACAAAAACATTTTATATATAGAAAGTTACACTTATTCGGTCTATTTATTCCAACAAAATATTATAGAAGTCTTTAAAATGCTAAATTTAATGAGGATAACGTTTCATGAAATACTACCTTAAACTCTAAAAGTACAATAGATATGACATTACCGAACACAATAATTAATTAAAACAGTATTTTAACCCAATTAAAATACTAAACAGTACTCGAAATACTCTTGCCGAACAGAGCCTGAATATCATTAGTATTGTGCTAACAGTGTTCGAAACTATATTGTATTATTAGTTAATATTATAAAAATTGATTTGATAGTGGATGGAACATTCTAAGTAAATTTGTGACCTTCTATAATAAGACAAAAAATAATTAATATGTAAGGACCACTTATGCGTTCATATTAATATTATTAAAATTGATTTTGGTTCGTTGAAGGAACCTTCTATTCAAATTTTGACCTTCTATTATATTTTAAGAAATAAATACTTGTCTCACAAAAAAATAAATAATTAAAAAATCAAGGACAGTTTATGCATTCATATTAATGGACCGTGAAAATGATTAATTAATTTAATTAATTCTTTAATTCCAAAGTTTTACTGTCATGAGTGATTAAGTTCCCATAAACAACTAATGTTTCGGTGCTAATAACAAATAAAAACTTGATCATATAAATAAAAATAAAAATAAAAAATTAATATTTAGTTTCTGAAATTTGAGTTAATTATGATATTATAAAAAAATATAACCAGTCTTTTATGTTTATTTATGTTAATAAAATAGTTTATCTAAGAATTGGAAACTGCATGCACAAATTAGGTATTTGATCTATCCGAATCCGTTTAAAATGAAATTTTATTATTCATTCAAACTCTATTACAATTATGTTTGATATCCAAACCCATTTAAATATTGTTCAACATTAAAAATGTTAGTTTATTTTTATTTTTAAAGATAATATAAATAAAAATCATAAAATTCAATTTTAATGACTTAAAATTATGGCACTAATACTGTAATTATAAAGTTATATTTATAATTTTTTGAAAAAATAATTACTTTAATATTTTAAAATATTAATTTTTTGAAAAAATAATTACTTTAATATTTTAAAATATTAATTAAATGAGTAATGGGTAGCAGTTATCAAATTATTGAACATGAATATGAAAAATTTCATCCATAAAGCTCAATGCTTTTAATGGCAGATCTGTGGAAAATTTGAGCTTTTAACCATTTATAGTTTCTTAGTGTAATTAATTGGTTTTATCATGGATTAATCAGTTTTATTGATTTGAGAGAGAAATAGAAAGCTTTGAGTTCAAGAGTTAGGATTTTATGAGTTAAGCGTAATATTTAACTAGAAGGATAATATAATCAATTTAATATTAAAAAAATGCCCTGTTGAAGGCATCCTTCTCTTCTCCCTCCACACTCTGACTTAGTTCTGGGGATCCCAGGCTAAGGTTGCAGGAACCCTAAACCATATAAAATTAAAATTGTTTGTGGTATAAGTATGCTCTGTGGTTGCAACTTCGGTTGATCTTCCACATCAGAAATAAACTGTTTATACTGTGTGTTCATATACTGTTTCGATTAAATCATAGTATTTTCATTCATAGTTATCATTTGTAAAGACTTCCGCGTTAAATTTTTATATCGATTATATTTATTATTTGTTTACTAGTGAAATATATCAAACAGATGTTTGCTCTTAGAAAAATATTAGTTTAATTGCAAAATATTTTGTCAAACACGTGAGCCGTCCCATCTAATGAAAAACACGTGACACGTCCCATAATTTCCATTGAAATACTTCGCAAGTTGAAGTTGGCCAATTAGTTCCTTTTAATAAGGTCCTGTCGTAGATACCCGTTAAGAATTTTGGCGGGCTTCTTCGCAATTTCTCCTTCATTTACATCTTTCTGCAATTTTCTTAAATTTTATATTCAGCTATATATTCAAATTATTAATTAATTATTACTTTTAATAATAATAAAATATTAATTATTTAGGCTTTAATAAATAATAATTATTATTATTAATTTAAAAGGAAATAACAATTATTATTATTATTATTATTATTATTAACCAATTGATGCTATAATCTGCTTCTTACAAATATAAATTTTGCTCTCCAATATGAAAAAAAATAATATTAATATATTTAATTATCTCTTAAAAATAATTATGATATGCAGACCAAGTCATCGTATAGCAATAATTACATATATAACTTAATAATAAATTTAAATTTAAATAACTTCCAATACTAAAAAAAAAAAAAAAAATATGCTCGCTGTAAGGACCTATTTGTAATTATATAAAAGTAGATCCTAGAAATGCAAATTTTATATAATTGATGATTGATGATAATTATGAAATGCAAATTTTATGTAATTATGAAATGCAAATGTAATTATATAATAATTGATGATTCAATGTAAGAGATCAAATCATAGCTCAGTAGGAGCAAGCTAAACTTTAGAATTTAAGGAAGTCAAAATAAATTTTTCAAAAGTTAGGAGATCAAAATAAAGAAAAAAAAAAATTTATACTAATTTATAAGACAAATTTTCAAAAAAAAAAAAAAAAATAAAAAAAATCTGAAGTTTGGGGCCCGGGCTTCCCCAGTCCCCCCCTCCGCCCCAATAGCTAAGGACCTCAGGTATTAAAGGTTGTCACCACTAAATAATCAATTTCCTTTAGTCTTTGGAACATGAATCTCATTTTCTTGTTATATCTCTTATTGTCCTGATGTATTTTACTGAAATAAATTATCACAAAAATTAATAGGATAAAGTACTTTTTATTTTTAGAAGAAATCAAATTAGAAATTTCATTCAGTGGAAATTGTATACAAGTATAATATGCAAATCAATATATTTATATATTTTTGTATAGGAGATTTAATAATAAACAGCTTATACCACTACAAAAATTTCGGTTATTACCGACGGAATTTTCTGTCGGTAAAATATAAAAATTTGTCG
Organism: Jatropha curcas; assembly: GCF_014843425.1. Next base: position 440,445 of record NW_023590999.1, read on the forward strand.
GTAATTAGGTTTGCTGACGAAATACCGATGGAAAATATTCGTCGATAAAACTCTTGTTGGTAAAATATTATTAACCAAAAATTTATTCCGTCTGTAATTTAGTGGTAGGATATATTTATAATTTGGTTTTAATTGGTTTCGTCAGTAAATGGTTGTTAATCCATCGGTATTTTTAAAAAGATTTTAAAAAATAAAAATTTTAAATTATATTATTTTTGAATTTTTTAATATTTCATAATCAATAATCAAATCAATTAAATTAATTACGTCATGCCATTCGGTATTTTTAAAAAGATTCTATAAAAAATAAAAATTTTAAATTTTATTATTTTTGAACTTTTTTAATATTTCATAATCAATATATCAAATCAATTAAATTAATTACTGATCCTATTGAGTATTAAATTACACTGATTAAAATTTAATTAATAACTAGGCTAGTTAAAGAAAATTAATTATATACAGCAAAAAAGCGTAAGAATAATGGAATTATTATTATGTTATTATAGAAGAAGTATTGAGAGAATTAAAAAGAAAAGATGGCAATGAAGTCAGAAAAATTAAGACAATAGAAGGATGCAGAGAAGGAAAAACACGAACATCTATAAAGGAAAAAGAAAAAAGAGAAGGTGAAAGGAGAAAGAAAGGAAAGAAGAATGATGGGTAAGAAGTAGATTACTAGAAAAGAAGTATGAGGTAAAAAAATATTAACACTATGAGGAAAAAGGAGAAGAGAAAGGAAAATTTATAAAAACATGAAAGGAGAAGAACGAAAAAAACAGAAAGGTGTAGATACGAAGAGTAAGAAAAATGGGAAAAAAAGAGAAGTAGATTCATATAAAGTGAAATAATTAGAGAGAAGATAAAGAAAGAAAAGACAAAGAATGAAGAGACGAAGAAAGACGGAAATAAGAAGTATGGAAAATAAATGATGGGAATAAAATGGTAGGTGGAAAAAGATATTGAATTTAAATATTGTTTAGATTTTGCAATTACACTTTTTTTTTTAAGATGTGAAACTAATCTTCCGTCGTGGTAATTTGAATAATTCGTATACGGGTGTAATAATTTTCTTTATTTATTTTTTCCGTCATATTTATGTCCAATCGTTCACGAAATAATTTTGCCTTAAAAAATTTTACTGACCGGTACACTTTCCGTCGTAAATTTGGTAATTTTCCTGTAGCTAAATTCTAAAATCCCGCTCCAGGAAGACTTTGGTAAATCTACTCGTACCCTTTTTGGTAACTAATGCGAGAACTAAATTTTTTAGGTTATTATTATTTTTGAAATTTCGTCGGTATAAGCTGTTTCTGAAATAAGTTACGGATTAAGCGAATGGGGAATAATATAGATTTTTGTACACTTATTACATATTATTTTGTAGAGTTAACTCATGGTTGTTGGATACTGCTTTTCGGCTCAAATTATCTCAGAAATATGACGCGAAAATATATAGCGCAGTTTTTTTACGTATGAAATTTGTTAAATCCATCGGTGAAATATATGAATTTCTTAATCTCTCTTCGGTAATAGTTAATTAGGAAAAAATTGCAGGAATTACTCTTTAACCTTGCTCATATTTAATATGCCTTTAAACTGGATATGTCATATATCTTTGCTCAAAGATAATTTATCGCTAATTAAACCAATCTGTTTAAAAAAGATTTCCGACGGTAAATTTTTTTTGCCGATTTCTCTTGTAAATGTGCTACAACAAATAATTATTAAAAAATACTAATTTTTCGATTTGATAAGTTAATCCTGATTGAGCTGATAAGCAACATAAGTTTGTTGCCGGCATATGCCATCAGCGATCGCTTGCTCCACTTTTGTAACTAATTTTGATATATAGCCACTATTGCGACTTTTTAAATGTATCTTGTAATTACTACATGAGTCTGCACTACTGATTTAACTTCCAAATTTCTTCCTCCTACTTAATACGAGTAGATCTGTACTGTGTTTCTGGCACTAACTATCTTAAATAATAAAATTAGACGTTACGACAAAATGCACTAATATATTGGTATATTAACAATAACTCTCAAAAACTAAGATTTGAGAATACAAAATCTCAATATATAGGCAACAATAAATTTCAATATTCTGCAGTAAAATTTCAGTATTTGTATACTGATTTCGACCTAAAAAAAAAAAAAAAAAATAAAAAAAAATAAAAAACTAAAAAGGGGAAGTGATTACCACTGGGAGAGCTCACCGGTGGCCGCCCTTTAAAGAAGAGAAAAGAGTTTTAGGTTTTAGATTTGAGAGAAAGAGAGTGGGGAATTAAGTACTTTTTAAATATTGAGGGTTGACTAAATTCATTAATATGTTTTCCTTCTATTTTGATAAATCATATAAAAAGTTTTGAGATTTGGTTTTGTCAAAGTATATAATTCTTCTATTAAAAATATGACATTTTAGCCGCTAAATATAAGTGAAAATACAAAAATACTTTCTATTAAATAAAAAAATGTTTAAAATCTCTATTCATGTTCTTCTCTCTCATTTTCTTTATACGATCCAATTTCCGAAGTGATGTTTTCTTTAGATAATTGGAATTAGAATTAAAAAAACCGCAAACTTTACTATTATTTAGATCTCTCACTATTGATTTTAAAGATTTTTTTTATGAGATAAAAATTTTTTCATGTTTATTTGATTTTTTTAAAAAAAATTGTTATAGATTTATATGGGCTTAGTTGCATTCTTCTCTCTGCATTTTTCTATTTTAATTACGATGCTGCAATACTTGTTTTGATCTACATACCCTAATTTCTGAAGTGATGGTTTTTCTTCAAGGAGTGAATTGGAATTAAGCAATTTAAAAATAAAGATTTGGTTTTGTCAAAGTATATAATTCTTCTATTAAAAATATGACATTTTAGCCGCTAAATATAAGTGAAAATATAAAAATACTTTCCATTAAATAAAAAAATGTTTAAAATCTCTATTCATGTTCTTCTCTCTCATTCTTTTTATACGATCCAATATGTTATCTACATCCAATTTCTGAAGTGATGTTTTCTTCAGATAATTGGAATTAGAATTAAAAAAACCGCAAACTTTACTATTATTTAGATCTCTCACTATTGATTTTAAAGATTTTTTTATGAGATAAAAATTTTTCATGTTTATTTGATTTTTTTTAAAAACTTGTTATAGATTTATATGGGCTTAGTTGCAATTTTGATGTTCGAATTTTAAAATTTTCTACTGTGTATAAAAGAAAAAAATATATATAATTAGAAGGTTAAATTCTTAATAATTTTACATTCAAGTAAAATGTACACACGTGGACAAACTAAAATTCAACATATGATGACTGAATAGTCTAAATCCTACGAGTTCATCTTTTTCTTAGCATCATTCACCATTTCCCATCGCAAGCCCCTTACGTGAATTAAAAGTCCAGAGGTCGAAATTCAACATTTCCCATCAATATTAATAAACCATGGCAAAGTGTAAATTAGGTTGTGTTACCGACAATTTTTTAATTAATTTTTAGTATTTTAATCAATTAAAATGCTAAATTTTTATTTTTTATAGTATCCAGTAACATATTATTTGAATACTTAATTAATCTTCGTAAAATAATAAACATTACGTTTAACTCTAAAAGCTATTATAGATAGTTAAATACTATATTATCAAATGATATAATTAACAGAGATAGAGTTTTGATTTTGTCAAAACCACTAATAGCGAACTCAAAGTGTTAATTTATTCTGTTGTTTACTTCTTCATTCCACAAACTAAACAAAGCCTTAATTTTGAGCTTTCAATCAAAGTGACTGATATTTTATCAAGAAACCATTCAACAAGAAGTTAGCAAAAGCGTAATTAAATTAAAAGCAGTAGATTGTTAATTTTAAATTACCATAAACGCTAACAGCAATTTTCATAGCCTTGGAGCGAGACTTATCACTCTTCAGGGACATTTGGACTACTATCCTTTTCTGCAACGGTCAACAGAAAATTAAACAATTTTTCGTTTCTCATATATAGAAAGTTTCCCAATAATATACATGTATATACACGAACCTTCATGGTTTTTATCAGTTAGATGGAGGATGCAAGAAACGAGGCAAAAGCTTGGGGAGTGTGTTAATGGTGGTGGAGAGAGATGGTTGGGTGGGTGAGATACCTTTTGCTATTTTTAAGCCCTCAATATATACCCTAATGTTGTTGTGGGTTCCCTCCGATATGTGTTACCCACATACTTTTGAAAAAAAAAAGGGAAAACATGTTTTGGTAATCCATCTTCAATTGTTAATTACACGTCAGTCGGTAACGTATTGATTAACGCATCCCCTTCTCCTATTATAGAAAAAGGATTTCCCTCATCAATACACAGCAGAAAGGAAGGGAAAAAAAAATGTAGAGTGAGTTATCTAGTTTTAGGAAGGGTTGGAGAGAGAAAAATAGTGAGAAAATTATTATGGGGCATTTTTGAAAAACACTTTGAGTGGCACTATTTTTTGTATTACTCTTTTTATGTACCTACTATTTTTTAATAATGGAAGAATGATTCAGAGTTTGTCCCATGGACGTACCTAAACAGTTAAAAGTGAACCACGTAAATTTTTAGGTGTCACAATTTTGATTATTCCGCTGCGTTAATTTTTTTTATCATTTATATTATTATTATTATTTCAAAAAATCAAAGGAACACTTTGAATCAGTATGATTTCGTAAGTAAAAATTAATTTAAAAACTATATAAAAATTAAGATTAATTCATTATTTTTATTTTTCATAAAAATGAGTAAATAAATAATTATAGAAACAAAAAAAAAAAACTTTAGAACCATTTAATAAAATTTTATTTTTGTATTTGGTATTAATTAAGAAAACAAAGTCTTGGTCAAGAACTAGGACAATGTCATAACGTCTTCTAAGTTGATGAATGTGGGACTACGTCTGCGTCAATGTCACATCTTCATGTTGTTAGAGAAAGGGCAAAGCCGGGAATGGCATATTCAGTCAATTCCTCGTTACTGTACAACCCTTCCATAGCTTCCTTTAACTTAAGGTTCAGAGTGTATGCAATATCCTTCCTGTTAGGATATCGACTCTGATACCAGTTGTTGGGCATCAGCTCTGATACCACTCGTTGGGCCCTTTTAACCAATTAAGAGAAAATAATTACGGCAGCGGAAAGGTTCAAGCAGTGTAGTGCAATATCCCTTCCCTGTTAAGGATAATCGAACTCTGATACCAGTTTTGTTGGCATTCAGCTCTGATAGACAACTCGATGGGCCCTTTTAACCAATTAAGAGAAATAATTAACGCGTCGGCGGGAATAAATGACAATGGGAACGACAAAGAAATTTTACGTGGTTCACCCTCAAGTCTTGTTAGGGCTACCGTCCAACGGGACAACTCCGAATATTTCTTTCCACTATTAAACCAATAGTAGGTACAAGAGAGGTAAATACACATGAAAAATAGTGGCAACACAAAGGTTTCCCAAAACACCACCAAAATAATCCTCCTATTTTTCTCTCCCTCCGTTTTTAGGAAACCCCATCCTAAAAGCGGGTCAACACACTCGCTCTTCTAAACATTTTTTTTTCTTTTTTTTATTCTGGTGTGTGTTGTGGCGTTGCTTCCTCTGCTCTATTTATAGGCAGGGTTAACGATGTAGGAATGGCCGGTGGTACAAACCTCTTTCAAGTTTGCGCACCGCCACATCTGGCATGCAATTCAAAACGACATACAACTGTTGAACTGGCTACTGCCTATTTTTTTTTGTTCTTTAACGTTTTCATACACAGTGTGGGTCCCATTTAAAGGTGGGCCCCCAAACAAAAAAAGAAAAGAAAACCCACAACAATTCTCCCCTGCACACTTAAGTCGTGAACTATTAGGCCATATTCTCCATCATCTCCTGCAGCTATCCCGAGACAAGTATTCAAACTTTTTCCTTTAGCAAAAGCAATCTTCCGTGCAACAATTGACTGATCCATTTTTTTTCTTCCTGTATGGAGTCTTTCTTCAAGCTGTAACAGCTTCATCTCCAAACATCAGTCCTGATACTTAGGTTGATAGAACTGGAATAGGAGGAATTCTTTCCAAGGATTGATTGAGCTTTGACCTGTCTACGACACACGCGTCCTGCATGCTATAGAATCTATTAGAGTCATGCGCCACCATCTGTACCGGCCGCTACAACTTTGCCGGGACAACATAAGTTGTATTCGCCGCCCGAACTCCTTTTGTCGGGAAGACTTTCGACACCAAGGCACAACGTACAGATCTTTTTCATTTCTTCCTTCCTCTCCATTCGATAGAAGGGCATCTGTTTACGAATTTAATTTGAAAAGTTTGATTAGTGAAGAGGACCCCAAGCTAACGCACTTTAGCATTCTCCATTGCTAACCTTTGAAGTACTTTCTCAACTCGTAACTTTCTCCTGTGACAAAAGACAGAAACTGCAGAGCTTGTGGAAAGCTCGATAGGGATACCACGTGAATGTCGAACAAACAGCTGATAATAACCATAATTTTTGCTCTTCGATCTCATGCCAAGAATTTTGCTTTGCTGGTCCCGAGTCTTTCATGGCAAAAGACTTACTCTAGCTGTATCTTCAAGCTAGAATTCTGACCAACAGTCCCATAGGTCAATAATGTAGTCATGCAGCAGAGAATATAACCAAAGATGATCTGAAGTAGTCTTTCTGTAGCCTTGCTCCCATAAACAGACTCAAACGTTTCTTGTACCACTTGTCTCAGTGCCTGCTTCAAGCCATACAGACTTTTCGCTTCAATTTGCAAACACAATCCTCTTTTTCCTACGAAATCCTCTGGCATGCTCCATGTATATTTCTCTTCCTTCCAAATCTCATGGTAGGAGAGGTAGTCCTTTCCATCCAATATTGCCTCGATTTTCCAGATCAAAACTGGCGGCCGTCCGAGCACTGTCCGAAATGGATGTCATTTCACAACTAGTCTAGCTTTGGGAATCGGTGGTTGGGAGCTTGTGTTCTCTTCCTGCTTCAAAATCCTGAACACCACTTGTTTTTCAAAAGCTTTTCTTGCTTCTTTGGAACTTCACCAGCTTCCAATGTTTCATCCTCATGCAAGGACTTCATTTCAATCTTGCACGGCTTCAATCCAGTTCTTTTGTGTCATTTTCCCCCATGAAGCTTCTTCCAAAGCTTTCAGGTTCTCCCCCGTCAGTCGTCAGTACATACTCAATGTTGACTGGATATCTAGTAGAATGGTTGTTCAGACTCTACTAGATCTTCTTAATTGGCTTTGAGAAACTTTCCGGTGCTGGTGGTTTGAACAATGAACACCATAATCTTCATCTGGTTCATTCTGATTAGGAAACTTTCTGGATTTTTTCCTAACTCTAGCACTTGTTCTTGTGTGAACAGTTTCTTCCATCTCCAATTTGTTTGCGTTTTTATTGAGGGACTACTCTGTATGTCTGTTGAGTCTTCAATCAGAATCTAATTGGCACTGCTGCTTTAATATCTCTTCAATAGTCTGATCTTCAACAAATACAGCATCACGATTTCTTATAATCGTCTTCTGGATTGGGTTCATAAGAACTTATACGCCAAATTGGTTTTGGCTATAGGCCAATGAATACACACTGTCCCTAGTCTTGACATTTACGAAGGCTTTGCAGACCAAACACCTGCAAATGATCATAGGAAACATCCTTTCCTAACCACACTCACTCTGGAGTATCAAATACTCGTAAGAGTGGGAAACAGAGTGAACGGCGAACCTACTGGTGAGTAATGCTTCAACCCCAAAATTTTAGACAACTTTGCATGATGAGAGTAAACATCTGACTCTCTCCATCAAAGTTCTGTTGCTCCTCTCAACCAAATTGTTCCAGCGTTGCGGCGTCTTTTTGGATAGGTGTCGTTTGAAATAGATAGATGACCATGATATATTTAATAGCATGAAAGATAATGGCCCAGTGTTATTCTCACATATATATGATATAGATACACTTCAGGCTATCTTGGAAATATAGACGTATACTGAAGCCAGAGTTTTGAAAGACTTCATGTGATATCCCAGATCTTACATCCTAGAATAAAGACGATAAATGTCAAAATAGAGATTTCCAGACCCATATGACATCGATCAATGGTCCACACAAATCTGAATGAATCAGATTTAATACATTTTCATTCTAGAAGAGGGTGATCTTGAAAGCTACTCTGTTTTGGCTTCCCGGCCATATCAATCAGAACACTTGTCTAGGTGGAACTTCATCCAATCCAGGTAGTAAACGTTTTTCCTCTTGCCAAGATGTTTTCTAACTCATGTGTGCGTAGTCCGTTTATTGCCACAATTACATCGTGTACTGTTCATTCTACTCCCGCTACAACTCAAAGCTGGTCTTGGGAGTTCGCGATGCATCACGTACAGTTTAGTCCTTTAGCTACCACAAATGAACCCTTTGGGTGGAGCTTCAACTGACCATATCTGAAGGTGCTACAGAAACCTTCATCATCAAAATCTGCCAACCTGAGATTTGGAACCGCATGCTCAAAGCCCATTCTCTCAGTCTTGTCTTCCGGTTTTAGTTGAACTAAACACTGGGCAACATGCATTTTGATACCAATAAAAGGAAATATAATTCCCGCCATTTAGACTGATAATTTTGCTTGTCCATTTTGACTTGTGCAGAATATCATCACCAACATAAACCGTATACATGAACAGTAGTATACGTTAATAGTGACCATAAATAGTAATAGTATACTTGAATAGTAACTGTATGCATGAACAGTAACTGTACACTTAAATAGTACTATACGTGAATAGTACCTGTATACGTGAATACTACTATACGTAATAGTGCTGGGCTTAACAGTGACGGCTCAGCAAACGCCAATAGTAACTATTCACCATCAACCGCAAGTTACTATTTTACTATTCATCACTGAGTCGATTCTGCAATGTCTTTCCGAGCGGACAACACTAATGGACTCGTCGTGATTTTCTCTTCGTCGTGGTATATTTATTTTCAAAATATATCCACGGATAGTTCACTGGATCCGGTACCGTGCTATCTGCCGGCTGGACCTGCCGAAACCTTCGGTCTCTGTATTACCACTTTGTTAGGGAAATCAGCTACTTGATCGACTTTGTTAGGCAGTATCGACTCTATACCAGTTTGTTTGGGCAATCAGCTCTGATACGACTCGTTGGGCCCTTTTAACCAATTAAGAGAAAATAATTACGGCAGTCGGAATAAATAGAAATGGGACACACAGAAATTTACGTGGTTCACACCCTCACTCTTTTGGGCTACGTCCACGGGACAAACTCCGAAATATTTTTCTTCCACTAATTAAAAACCAATAGTAGGTTACATAGAGAGTAATCAAAAATATGGCCATACAAAGTGTTTCCCAAAAAACACTGTCCAAAAATATCCCTCACGTATTTTTTCTCCTCCGCTCGTTTTTAGGAAACCCATCCCTAAAAGACGGTAACACTGTGGCGCTCTCGTCTACATTTTTTTCTTTTTTTTTTCTGGTGTGGTGGTTTGTGCGTTCTTCCTCTGCTCTATTTATGGCAGGTTCGAGTCGGAATGCCGTGGTACAACTCTTCAAGTTGCATCCGCCCATGCACAATTCAAAACCATCACTGTTGAACTGGCTACTCCTATTTTTTTTTCTTACTTTCACACATGTGGGTCCCATTTAAGTGGGCACACCACAACACTTCCTATGATGCTCAAGCATGCCGTTTAATTTGCTTCCAATTGTCGTCGTGATTATTTGCATAAATTTATATTTCAAAAGATATTAAGAACTAAAAAGCCCGAGTATCAAACTATATTGAATAAAAATTTTAGTCCGATTCCAATTCTTTTCAGAAACCGAACAAACTTTTTGCGCAACTGTTATGTAATAAAACCATTTAATCAGTACATTTCAATATAACTAGTGTTCAAGAACATGCGATGCATGTTGTTATTCGTTGAATATATCCGTTAGAATGATTATTTATGATTTATTTATTTACAAAAGCAATATAAAAATTTAATATTTTTAGTTATAATTATTACATGTATAAAAATAAGTGCAAACCACTATCATACATATATAGTATTTGATGAAAAATTTTAATAATTTTTTACAGTAAATGTTTTGACAAAATGAAATAATTACAAAATTGAAAATAAATAACCATTTGATTCAAGATCTCGCCATATGTAGAAATAAATACATATATAAATTATTAGTAATATAATTCTTTTTTTTGTGATAGTATACCAAAATAAAAAAATAAAAGTGAAAATTAAAACCTCAGTCATTAATAATAATAAAGTGAGAAGTTTTCGATATAACAATAGCAAAAAAACTATTGATAGCATGATGGTAGAGAGTCTTTAATGAATTATTGATAATAAAAGCAAAAAAATTTTGATAGTAGCAAAAGAAAATATAGTTATTTGAAAGATTAAATTTTCAATTGAGTTATAATTTAAGTTATTTTGAAGAGATTAAATTTTTCAATTGAGTTATAAATTTAAATATTTTGTCCTTATTTTATCATAATAGTAGAATGTATATTTAAAAATCAAAGTATAATAAATTTTTAAACTAAACATATGCAAGCAACTTTTAACAAAAAAAGAGCATTAAAAATGGTAAAGAAATTACAATAAAAAAATTACAATCATGATTTAAATAAATTTTTTTAAAAAATTAACAAATTTATACTAATTGAAAATTGATCAAGAAATTTACTTAGCAGATTAATGATAAAATAATTAATATTTTTAATAGAATGAGAAGGCAAAAAGTAGCTAACAGTATTAACAAAGCAAATAAAAGAAAATATGAGGAAAGGAAAAGAATTTATAATTTATAAATTTAATTATTTAAAAATTTTTAATATAAAATCTTAAATCTTTTTGTGATAAAATTATAAATATAATTGATTTAATGTTGAATTCAATCAAAACTTCTACAATAGGATTTTCATTCCTGATTAAGGTCGGATAGAAATTTTTGGATTATATTTGATTTAATATTAATAAAACATTATAAACTTATATATATTATATATATATATAAATATATATATATATAATATATATATATATATATAATAATTTATATAAATATATAAATATAAAAGACTAAATTATTTTTAATGATATTTAATTAATCAACTAATAAAATTAAAAAAATTTTCTAATTAGAATAAGACTAAATTATTTTCCAATCAACCAATTAAATTAAAAGTCTGCAAGGGCATTATACTAGTCCTTTTTATGACGTGCGTTGCACGTTGACTATGATCGTTACATACTTATTTTTATAATTTTTAAATTTTTTATCTATATAATATTAAAGCATAAGTTTTTGTTTAGATTAAAATAAATACAAGTAGTTAATTTATATTACACTTTACCGTACAAGCTACTTGTAATGCTACTTTTTATGTATTTAATTTTATTTTTATATAATGAAATGGTCTCAAACTGAATTGATAATGGTAATCATATAATGGTAATCATTTTGACGAGTATAGTAGTATTACTTACCTAGTATATTAGATAAAAGAATATATGCACCCACACACAATTTCTTGAAACACCAAAAAGTGACCTAAAACGGAAATATATGGTTCTAGTTTTCTCCAGTTTCTTAAACACTATTTTCTTTCAAGTTAAAAAAATTTAGAATATCAAAGGAAAAAAACAAGAAAATTAAAAATACTTAATCATTAAGAGGTCATCTATCTATTGCAAGGAGACATAAATCTCTTATTCAATTAAAATGATAATAGTTATAAATTATTCAGTAATGAAAAAGAAAATAAAAAATTATTATGAAGAATAAAACTCCTGTAAGAACTCACCTAATAAAAAAATTCAATATATATAGATAGATATATAAAAATATCAAATATATATAATAAGATTTGATTAATGATAGTAGTTATGAATAAAATTTAAAATTATTAGAATTTATAACTATTTTTTAGCTAATAAGATTTGATTAATGTAAGTAACTAATATAACAAATAAAATTAAATTACGTAGAAATTAATATAATAAATTAAATTACTTTTATTTTTTAATCAATAAAATTAAAATTCTTATTAAAAATTCATTAAAAAATTATTATTATTAAAATTCTTAAAAATATTATATTATAATATGAATACAAAATAAATTGAAATTAGAATTGTTTTTTACTAGAAACAATATTATATATGTTCAAATTTTAATATTGTGTGGTGTCGTTTATTATTTTATTCAAATTTTTATATATTGAACCATATATATATATATGATTTTAACGTGTGGATATTATATAATTTTAATTAACCAATAGAAATAATGTTATATGTATTTAGATTATAATAATATTAGATCATATACATGCATAGGAATTCCATGTTATCGGAGCTAGAAGAAGTAGGTTGAGCATTTAATTCCTCAAATACTATTAATACTAAGACCTTTAATTTTACAACTTGCAATTATTCTACAAGAGATGTGAAAACTGTCAATTTATTCCTTAAAAAAAAAAAAACACTTAAATGCGGTTTTGATGGAATTCAAAATTTCAAAATTTTTAATATAAGTTAATTTGAATCCATTGTTTAAGAATTTGATTTTTAAATTTTAACTATTTTTGGGATTAATTTAATTCGAATTTATGTTTTTAAGATTTTTTTCTCCTTCTCTCTCCTAATCAAAATATTTAAACTTTACAATTAAATATTATAAATATTTTTTAAGATAATTTTTTAATTGGCTATCACTAAGACTATTTTAGGATATTTTAAATTGTAATCAAAATAGGAAATCTCATTATTCCGTCATTCCCACATATATATATATATAATTTGAAATTTTTATATATGCAAAAAAAATTATGATTTCTTATATTATAATTTAAATATTAAAATTCGTATGACTATCTTACTTATATCGAAATACTTGAAATAAAAAAAAATAAAAAATAAAAGATATTAATTACAATCCAAATAAAATTTAAACTTTTATCGATAAAATATAAAATGAAAGGAGGAAGAAAAGAGAAAAGGAACTGAAAAAAGGTTTTGAATTTTGGTTATAACTTTAGCGATGGGTAAAAATTCCATTTTTAACATGTTTGTAGAACCAGCTCTCAGCAACCGAAGAAAAAATTAATTTAGGTTATCACCTTAGAAACGGAAGCTTTTTCCGTTTCTAACTTGTTTATAGAACATTCATCAACTCTTCGCAACGGAAATAATAAAATAAGATTTGTAAATTGATAAAAATAATGTGAATAAGAAAACTAATATAATCAATCTAATTAAAAATTATTATATAATTTTGATCGATAAATAAAATTAAAATATTTCTAATTAGGGGGTTCATCTCTTTAAAATATTTCATGATAATGCTACTATAGAGAAAAAACTTATAAACTTGTAATTATTTACGATTATTAAACAATTACAGTAACAATAACTATAAATAAAAACTATTTTATTAATTTATAAATAGAGAGAGTTAAGGTTACACTTACAGCAAAAAGAAGACATGACTGCGAAATTAATAATTTCAAATTAATAAAAGTTTAATGTAAAAATTCTTGATAGTTAAAAGAAACAAATTCTTGATAGTCAAAAGCAATTAAAATTAAACATATATATAGAGGTATGATAGGATAAATTTTAAATCAGAATGAGATTAAATGTATAATATTAATATAATAAAAATAATAAATTGTAATATAATAAAAATAATAAATTGATATCATAATTAGAATATGATTAATAATGATAATTTTGTTAATTCATAAATTTCGTAGGGGCATTTTAGAAACCTAAAATTCTCCCTTCATTCGTACTTTTATATATATATTATAGATTGATCGTTGTTGCGTGATCTATTAAATAAGGAAATAACTTAATTTACATTTATGTTCAACAAAATTTTGTTGCTAAATTTTTAATACATATTCACCAAGTAGAATCGTCCAAATTAACCGCTTTTATTCGTAAATTCTAATTATAATGAGCCTTTTAAAAACAATCATAAGTTCAAAGAGCATGCACGTGGATGTCTAAATCAAAGAAAGGACAATGAATTTTGTAATGCTTTCACATTAACCTAATATTATTTTCACCAATAATTATAATCTAACATTCCTCTAGAAAAAGTTATAATAATAATAATAATTTCTTTTTAATTATAATGCTTATTTACTATGCACACGCATACATGTATATATACATTTATTTATTTATTTGAACATACCTCTAATCAATTTTATAGAAAATATAGAAAGATTAATTAAATTTTGGACCAATGGTATTTACATAATCTCTAAAATTGTGAGGACGTTGCAATTTTTAGTTAAAACAAATTAACAAAAACAAATGTAGGGAAAATGGATAATTAGCTTGCTATAATTTAATTATATCTTTTAATTGGAATATTACAATAAAGATGGAACAAGAACTTGACAAAGTTGAAACAAAATTACAGAAAGAGTTGAAGGCTTCCATCCCTTTCTTGTATGTCTTATATAGCTAGGTATTCTGGTATTCTGGTATAGTTAGTTAATTCTCACAAGATGGAACAAGGAAAGCAGGGATCAGGGTCTTTATAGCACACATATTGGTACTGTGGTAGAGGGACACTGCCCCCCCACGACACAGCGACGGGCACTTCAACTTTTTTTGGCTCTCCTACATCGCTCACGCTTACTAGCTCTGCGTGCACCATCTTACACTTTGGTAATACACAGGTGAGAAAGTTGGGCCATTTTGCTGACTTCTTCCTTAGCGAACTTGTAAGTTTCACTGGGTCTACCTGACTTCTTCCTTAGCGAACTTGTAAGTTTCACTGGGTCTACTCCTTCTCCGATCACTTCTAGCTGGTTTTTATCCTTTTCTCCTAAAGCCACCGATTGCACCCCTGCTCGATGCAATAATCAGCAAAAGTTTGTAAACATATAGAAGTAATTGAAACCAGGAACAAGAACCAATCAATTCTAAGCGTTTAGATAAAATTTCTGTGAGAATATATCAAGAACAAGAACCATTCAAACCAATTCATATCTCTAACAAGTTTACAGAAACACAAAAAAGCAGTACGCTGTTTAATTTGTAACTTACCATAAACGCCAACCGCTATTTCCAGAGCCCTTTTGCGAGACTTGTCGCTGTTCATGGAAACCTTGATCACCATCTTTTTCTGCAACGGTAGACAGAAAATTAAGCAATTTAAATTGCACTGTATATAAACAAAGTTTAAACAAAGTTTCCGAATGATCGATGTATGTGTAAATATATACGAACCGGCATGGTTTTAATTGTTGATTAGCTGGAGTTTACACCAAACTAATTAAAAGCTTCAAGTTTTGTGGATTAATGGCGGCGGTGGTGGTGGTGGTGGAGAAGGATTAGTTAGTGACTCTATTCTGCTGTGGACTAGGTATGGTTTGTCATGCTATTTTATAGGCATGAGGCCATTATTTTTTTTTTTTTTTAAGGAAGGCATGAGGGAATTTCTTTCTGTTCCTAAAATATACGTGTAATAAAAGTCAGCTAGTGGGCTTGCTTAGTTGAATGAACATTCTTAAAATCTTAGTAAAAATTTTAGTTTTGGCTAAAAAAAATAATTAAGAAATTAGATCTGTTACGATTGATTTTCTTACTAACGCAAAGAATAATACATCTACTATTACCATAACTATTTTACTTCTATTACTACCGCTGCTACTACCACGGTTATTTTTACTACTGCTATTGTTATCTCTATTTACTCCTTAGCTGCTACGACTCTCAAAGTTTAATAATTGGTATAAATGGTAAAACACAAATAATTAAATTAATTTACATAATTATAATAAGTGCGCAAATACCCCCATTTGGAAAAAAATAAATAAATTAGCAAGAGTAAGAAAATTTCCCCGTAATTGGCGAACAAAAAGCTTTCCATATTTAATATATAAATTAATATTTAATATATAAAAATTAGAAATGTTAATTTTTATTAATTTAATCTTGAATTATGTGTTGGTTAGATGTCAATGTCATGTAGAATTGCTGAATTAGAATGTTAAAAACAGGTAGGGTACTGACTAGTCTCTCCGTCTTATGGAAGTCCAAGCCAGCCTACCTCATTTTCCTATTTTATAATTTATTTCATACTTAAACCATTGACTGGTTCAATGAGTCAACAGACTAAGTCATATTTTATTATTTTTCAATTTATAATTAATGATTGATAATTACATGTATTTTTGTAATTACACAATAACTTCCAGCTTCATTTTTGCGGTGGATTAGAATTATATTTAATACATTTTATTCTTTCCCTCTATTTTATTTGCCATTTCTTAAAAGTTATTTAATTTAAAATTATTTATTTGTTTTGACAATATTATAGATTATTAATAATTTTATTCTTATTTTTGTTGAACAATTTTATTCTTATTTTTGTTGAACACAATAACTATTCTCTAAAATTTATCTTATTACTTTCCTCTTTCTCTATTTATTTTAGTGGCAGATTAATAGATAGAGAATTATTGACGATTGAGATTATAATTATTTCCATACATTATGTTATATAAAAATTAATGATTAAATTGTTATAATAATACTTAATTGTTACTTATTCTTTTTAAACAATTATATATATAAAATGATCACATTAAAATATTATTTAAAATGAAATTTTTATGGATAATTATTTCTATAAGGGTAATATAGTCCAAATATAACATATGAACATAACTGAGTTAGTTAATGTGAAAAAGTTTCAAAATACAACTTAATATGGACATAAAAATTAAATTTAATATTTTGGATCAATTAAGTCCCTGATTCATATTTTTCACTTTATTTACAATGCAGGAATCTTTATCTATAGATATCTACTAAAATTATAGTTGAAATTAGCTGTATAATTTATTAAAAAACTAATTAAATACGGGATAGAGGAAAATAATAGATTAACTGGTGATTTTTAGTTCATAAATATGTACTAATTTGAATAATTCAAGATTAATATTTATTACTGGATTATTGCATATGAAATCCATGCATTTATCATGTTGAATAAATTAAAGTTACATTACATGTTTTGTAAATGTACTGTGTTACAAATGATACTTTTATGAATTTTAAACTTCTATTTAGAGTATTTGAAAAGTTTGATTTGGATGCTCCTGATAAATTGAATCAATTTATTAATTTATAAAAACTGAAACAAGGTTAGTGGTGTATTTATTCCCAAAAAATTACCTAATATTAAAATAATACAATATGGAGGAAACTTAATCAATATCATATTTTAAACAAAGCAATCAACGGAAAGCTTTAGGGTCAAGTCAAGGGTATGCATGGAAATTCACTAGTGGATTGCATGCGATATGAATTCATATGTTTCATCAAAATTTTTTATGTATATATTATGTCCTTAACTCATATGTATTTTATCTAAAAAAAAACAGTCTACTGATCCCTTGTAATATTTAAAGGAGTTTAAAATTTTATTTTTATTCTTATTTTTAAAATAAAAAAAAAAGAATGGAAGTACTTTTAATTTGCAATTCCATCTTTAATTGCGATTGAGGAATTGAGATAAAATTGATAGAAACATCAAAATAGAATGAAATTATAAAAGTATGCAAAATTCGGGATACTTATGCAAAACCAACTCAAAAGATGAAAATTGAGATAAAATTGATAATGCAAAACCATCACCATTTTTTGCTGCAATAATGGACAGAAAATTAAGCCATACAGATACAAAGTTAATATACGGACCTTCATGGTTTATAGGCCTCTTCTTGAATGTATTATCGATGAGGGCATTTCTCGGATTAGCAACTTTTCTTGTTTTGTAATTTTGTCGTTTTCTTTTATATATTCCTTCAGTCCATGTGATCCATATTTCAAACCTTTCATTGGTCTGATCCAAAATTACCAATTATGTGGCAAGTACAGGTCTTAAGAATTACAGTTTTCAGGGAATTATTTTCTGGATAGAATAATTTACATGTGTTTGGTAAGAACATCAACTTCATGGATAATAAATGCAAAATACAATAATGTTTATTATATAAATTTAATTATATTTAAGTAGTAAGATAAATTTGTGAGTTCATTGCATTTAACAAAAAACTATAACTTTCCTATACCTAAAGGAGTTATTTCCGAGAGAGTTAGGAGATCTTTCTCTAAAAAGGTGGAATTGATATCATAAATCAAACAAAAACATTTTATATATAGAAAGTTACACTTATTCGGTCTATTTATTCCAACAAAATATTATAGAAGTCTTTAAAATGCTAAATTTAATGAGGATAACGTTTCATGAAATACTACCTTAAACTCTAAAAGTACAATAGATATGACATTACCGAACACAATAATTAATTAAAACAGTATTTTAACCCAATTAAAATACTAAACAGTACTCGAAATACTCTTGCCGAACAGAGCCTGAATATCATTAGTATTGTGCTAACAGTGTTCGAAACTATATTGTATTATTAGTTAATATTATAAAAATTGATTTGATAGTGGATGGAACATTCTAAGTAAATTTGTGACCTTCTATAATAAGACAAAAAATAATTAATATGTAAGGACCACTTATGCGTTCATATTAATATTATTAAAATTGATTTTGGTTCGTTGAAGGAACCTTCTATTCAAATTTTGACCTTCTATTATATTTTAAGAAATAAATACTTGTCTCACAAAAAAATAAATAATTAAAAAATCAAGGACAGTTTATGCATTCATATTAATGGACCGTGAAAATGATTAATTAATTTAATTAATTCTTTAATTCCAAAGTTTTACTGTCATGAGTGATTAAGTTCCCATAAACAACTAATGTTTCGGTGCTAATAACAAATAAAAACTTGATCATATAAATAAAAATAAAAATAAAAAATTAATATTTAGTTTCTGAAATTTGAGTTAATTATGATATTATAAAAAAATATAACCAGTCTTTTATGTTTATTTATGTTAATAAAATAGTTTATCTAAGAATTGGAAACTGCATGCACAAATTAGGTATTTGATCTATCCGAATCCGTTTAAAATGAAATTTTATTATTCATTCAAACTCTATTACAATTATGTTTGATATCCAAACCCATTTAAATATTGTTCAACATTAAAAATGTTAGTTTATTTTTATTTTTAAAGATAATATAAATAAAAATCATAAAATTCAATTTTAATGACTTAAAATTATGGCACTAATACTGTAATTATAAAGTTATATTTATAATTTTTTGAAAAAATAATTACTTTAATATTTTAAAATATTAATTAAATGAGTAATGGGTAGCAGTTATAATTCAATATCTATTTCTACTTCTGATATTCCAAATTTAAAAATGAAAGGTGTTGATTATAGTAATTCTATACCACAGGCAGTTTATAACCCTGTAGATAATTATGTAACTCAACTTATAGTAATTCTATACCAAGGCAGTTTATAACCCCTGTAAGATAATTATGTAACTCAACAAATCAACCTTAGTTAATTCACCTGATACAACAGCTTCAGCTATCACTAAATGTTAGTGATATAAACAGAGAATTAAATGTTCTTAGTAAAATAGATATTGAGAAAAGCTTAATAAAAGAAATATCTAAAACTAAAAATTTACTTCAAATGAAAAAGATATTAAAACTTTACACTTTTGAAGAATTAAAATATGAATATTTAGAATATAAAATAAATAATCAAACTAAAATTAGTTTCTTTGATTGGTATAAATTAATTAAAGAAAATAAATCTGAAAAAGATTTAAACCCTATAACAATTAGAGATAAAAGACCTGAATAGATAGTAAATGAACAAACCATAAAAAGTGATTTTCCTCCTAAAACAATTAGTAAATTAAAACATCAAGATCATGAAATTATCTGTGCACCATATAAAGTTGCTCAACGATAATGATGAATAAAAAGATAATTGGAACAAAATTAACTTTAGTAATGCAAGTTTTAATTTTGTTTAAACTCAACAATTAAACCCGAATAGAACATATGTTAGAAGATAAACCTTTAGTGGGTCAAGAAACATAAGGAAAAGAACTTGTAAAAACTCACATGTTTTAAACTTATCAAATTATCTCAATCAAGTAAACAGAATTTGTAAATAAATAAAAGATAATTGAGTAAATTTGAGGTTTCAGTCAGCAACTTAAATAACCTATAGCTCCTTAACACTACTGAAGCTCTAGAAATATAAACATTATGAAGAAAACCCAACCTCTGATGACAGCGACCTGACTTCAGAAGATGCTGAAACAATCTATTACTACTAGCCGATCTACATAAGAAAGGATCCATTTTATAATATACGATAAAATTTTTTGACTACCTGGTTATACCCTTCTTGGTTATACCCGCTAGATGCCACTCACATGGGACTTACTCATGGGTTCAGTAAGCATGGGTTCAATAGGCAAAGCCAAAACCTTTTATTATATATCATAAAATGAAGACTTTTTTTATGTATCTCTACTACGTAGCACTAAAGACCAACAAAAGACTATGTGCTGGATTTACTGGACAACTTAAAGGTTGGTGGGACTATCATCTCAACCAAAATGAGATAAAATTCTTTGACTGGTTTAAATCAATTAAAGAGAATCAATCTGATAAAAGTTTAATAACTCGTAACGATAAACCAATTGTAAAGGAAAATATACAAGAACAAATTCTTTTGACACCTTTTCAGTCCAGTCAAACAGAATTGGTAACTATATTAAAAGAACAATTAAGTAAAATTGAAGTTCCTAGGAATATAAATATGATAGAAGAAAACACCAAACGACTTTTCTCACTCGATTAATGTTAAGGGAAGACTCTAATCAAAGCTTTTGAAAAGAAAAGTTTTTAGCTGGGTTACCTTATTTCTTGGGAGAAAAAAGTTAGGAACACTATTAACAACAATATGGATCAACCTATACCATACGTAAATTAACTTATGGTCATTAATTAGTATAATCAAAAAGAAGGTTTATAAATTTGTCATGATTTAAAACTTCAACGAACATAAAAATATGAAATGCAGAAAACTAAAAAAAGAAAAAGAATTAGGATCATTTTGTAAACAATTTGATTATAATTTAAAATCTCCACAGAAATGTGATGGACAATGCTTGCGAACACATAAATCTAAAAAACATTATAAAAATAAATATCATAAAAGACAATACAGGTCTATACCTAGTCAAGAGAAATTTTATTCTAACGAAAAATATAAACCCCATAGGAAGTCTAAAAGAAAACAAGCTAAAAAGTAGACTAAAGACTCAACAAAAAACAAAGACAACAAAACAAAAACTAAAGACTTTGAAAACAAAAGCAAAACACGTAAGACTTGATTAAAAAGACTAATGACTAATGACTTTAATACCAAAGACTTATGCTTTTTAAGTTTTAACGTATATAAACTTTAAGGATAAAGACTTAGTAAAAAAGTTACAAGTCATATATATGTAGAGCGCTAAGATTATTACTAAGATTTAAATAAATACCGATACAAATATTTAAAGATAAATTATAACTGTGAACTAAAATACTATGATTAATTGGGTTTATATGAATACTTCTATAATTCATTAAGTATGATTTTACTTTAGAATTAACATATAGTTTACACAATATTTCTGATGTGGAAGATCAGACTAAGCTGCATTCACAGAGCATACTTATAACAAATTTAATCAACAATTTAAAAGGTTTAGGGTTCTGCAACTTAACCTGGGATCTCCCAAATTAAGTCAGTGTGGAGGGAGAAGAGAAAGGTGCCGTAAACACGGACTTATATTCGTAGCAGTTTAAGATAAAATACAAACTTTATTTACTTACAAAAATATAAACACAATATTTAAAACTTACAATAATTTTACTTTAGACTTTCTCCAACTTGAACTCTTACAGCTTGAACTAGAAGCGAAGAAGGAGAGAGGGATTATGGTTAATAACTAAAACTAAACTTATCTAAACTTTTGCCTTCACAAGGGGAGAGGCTCCCTTAATATAGAAAAACAAAGAATCGTTCTTGTTTACTTTTACTGTTGATACCCATTATTCTGTCGGTCTCTGACTTTTACTGTAGAGGAATAATGCTTGGTCGGCCATTGGAGCTTGCCTTTTACTGTGAAGACATGTGAAGGAATAAGATTCCTTCTGCCTTTTAATCGGATGAGGACGAAGTGTCCTTTGTCTTTTTCTTTTCTTTTCTTTTCACTTTACTTTTTTGTTTTAACTTTGCTTTTTAACTTTGCTTTTTTCTTTTTTTCTTTTTTGTCATTGTCAGTTTTACTTTTTACTATTATTGATTGAAGAATATCATCATTACTATCTTTACTTGAAACAAGGGAAGATGATGATGTTGACGAAGATGAGGACTCTATGTCTGCCCATTTGGCTTTGCCTTTAAGACTTGGTTTGGATGACGATTTATCTGAAGAAACTGCTGGCGGTTTACTTGATGAGGGTTTTATTGGAGAATCTGAACTTGTGGAAAGCTGCTGGAACATTTCCTGGCAAATTCTTTTATACTCATCAGGTGTTTTAGCCGCTGCTAACCTGGCTTGACACTGTGCTTTTTGGACTTTTTGGATGCCAAATGTAGGTTGATCCTTTAAAGCAAGAGTTGTAGCATAGGTTAATGCAGGTGTACCAGAAAGTTTAGTTCTAATCCATTGGTCGATTTTAAGTTCAGTGGTAGAGTTCTTAAATGATCCCCACCATTTAATCTTGTGTCGTTTTATCAACATAGGAATTTGAGTTCCTATGGCATACTGAGTGTCCAAATACCATTGATATACATTGATATACCCAGGGCGTAAAGAAGGCCATACAATAGTACATTAAGGATGGAATATGGGCTTCTTCAGGTCGAGGTTTATAATGGGCTTTAAAGTGCTGGTATAAAGAGAAGATAGGAGGAGGGAGAATATCATTGGATAGACCCCTGGTTTGCCACCATTTTTTAAACCAGTTGGGAATCTTTAAATCAGTACGGAAAGACTGATCAAAATAGATTAACCACGAATGAGTAGCAGTGGGATTTTGAATATAAAACACTTTTTCCCATGTGTCTTTATAATAAAACTTTGAATTTTACTGGAGTATAAAGAGATGGTGCAGGCCAATCTTTGGGATGAATAACCTGTTGGATTTAAATGGAAGAATACAAAATAATAGATTTATTTTTAGGATCAAAATTATGTTTAATTTTTACCGATCTAGTATCAAGTAAAATATTATGATAGTATTCCTGAGGTTTTGAAAGATCATTGGGAGTAAAATACCAATCCTCAGGGTAATAATGTTTTAAAATTAACCAAGAATTGATATTATTATATCCATCCTCGATCTCAATTTCATAGTCAAAAATATTTTTAACAAACCATTTATGCATACTTTGAGTAGTATCCTGGATTTTTGGCAAATCCACAGCCATTAACGGATTTGATAAGTCTTTACTGTCTACCGTTTGAGACAGACTAGCCGTACCATGAACGGGTATGATAAGTCTTTACTGTCTCTACCGTTTGAGACAGACTAGCCGGTAACCATGAACGGGTAACGATCGTTTTAAGTTTTAAGAAGACATACCCTGCATCTTCTGTGGAAGAAAGATGAATATAACCTTTCAACCGCCTTTAAACTTCAGGAGATTGAACTAAGTTGTTCAATCATTTTTGAGATCTTTAGGAGGTTTTAGTGTTTTAAAGTTGGGGTTTTAGTGAGGTCCTTCTGAATGCTCGGAAAGAAAGCTTTAGTGGGTGAGTCTGATTCTTCTTTAATGGCTTTTCCCTTATCCTTTTTCTTGCCCATTGTTCTGATAAGAAATTCACGAGTAATGAAAGTCCTGGAAATATGTTTTTATTACCAGAATAAATTCAATATCAAAATCAAAAATACTTAATAATCTTGCCACGTGCAAAAATTTGTTTAGAGGCAAGATTTTTTAACATCTTTTTGTAAAACATCTTTAGCAGATTGACAAGTCAAAATAACGTAATAAAAATTTTTGGTTAATAAATCAGACCTGATATTTATACATATTACTATTACTCAAAATTTTCTTTTTTTTAATAGTGGAGTAAAGTTAAGTTGAGCGGGGTCCAATGACCTGAAGTGTATTGGATTATACCGCTCTTTAAACCATCAAGTTTGTTGTTTAAAATACCAAACCATGATCTAATATTCCGAAGCATCCGTTTCAACAATTTTAAATGCTGTAGGATAGGAATATATGGTATTTCTTTTACTAAAGATTTTATCTTTTGAACTAATTGAGTATGCTTTTCCGTCCAAGGACTAGCATTTTGTCCAGGGACTAGCATTTTTTCGTAATCGATCATGCAACAATTTTAACATACAATTTAAATTAGGGTAAAAATCAATGACATAATTTAAACAACCAAGAAACCTTTGTAATTGGAGTTTATTAGCAATTTCATCTGGAAATTTTTCTCCAAATACCAAAGTTCTTTCTATGGGTTGAATTTTACCTTGCTCAATATAATGACCCAAAAATTTGATTTTAGTTTTAAACAAGTCCATTTTGGTTTTACTTAAGGCCAAACCATTTTGCCGAATTACCATACAAAAGGTTTTTAAGTGTGTGAAATGTTCATGAAGAGTTGTACTAAAAATAAAGTTACATCATCAAATTTTAATATACAATGATCAAAATTTAGAATAAGGATTAAAAATTATCATTCATAACCTTTGAATCAGAGGAAGCATTTTTTAGTCCAAAAAGGCATACATTCCATTCATATTGACGCAAATGGAACTGTAAATGCAGTTTATGATCTATCCTTAGTGGATCAAAATTTTGAATCTGCAATAATCCAGATTTCAATAATCAAATTTACTGAAAATATTTGCTTTAATAATAAATTTTTAAGAAAGACTTTTTTTAATTAGGAGGATACCTAATCCATTTTAAAGCCGTATTTAATGGTTTATAATTTATTACTAATCTCGGAACACCACGTTCTATTTCAGCATTTTTATTGACATAAAAAGTCGCACAAGACCATGGGCTTCTAGATTTAGATATTAATTTTTTATTGAGTAAATCCTGAATTTCATTTTTACAATGCTCTATCAATTCAGGACTTATCTGAATTGGTCTAGCTTTAGTTTTAATAGTTTTTTCATCAAAATCTTTTTCATATGGTAAATCTACTATGTGTTGTTTACGATCCCAAAAAACATGTGGATGATCAGCACATAGTTCCTTTTCCATATATTCTTTTAATGTTGTGATTTTATCTTGTATTTCTTTAGTCTCTAATTGTTAATTGTTGTTTAATTTTGTTTAAACACATATTATTTCTTGCATCTTTTAAATCTTCTTCTCTAGATTTAATTAAAGAATTGATCTCTAATATTTTAATGGAATGAGCTTTTAAGAGATTTAATTGCTTCTTCTTAGGTTTTTCAGTGAATTCTAACTTAACGGTACTATTTCTTATTTTAAATTTAATACAATCTTCTTTAACTGAATATGGTATTATTAGGTTTATAAAAGGGGTTCCTAATATAACCATATAATTTATTTGAGGAATACGGTGTTTATTTCTAAACCTTGGTTTACTATTTGTGCATCTATTTGTGCATCCCTGTTTTACCTATAAATTTCTAATTTAGATTTTATTTGCATTACTTAGTTTTTCATGTAGTTTTTTTGGAGGACCAAAA
>NW_023590999.1:466670-666979 GCF_014843425.1 Jatropha curcas
AGCAGCAGCTAAAGCCCGTGATGAGTATTAAAAGAAAATTTTGCCAGAAATGTTCCAACAACTTTCCACAGATTCTTCCAGTTAAAAACCTGCTCAAGTAAACCAGCCAGCAGGTTCTTCAGATAAATCGTCATCCAAACCCAGTCTTAAAGCCAAAAGCCAAATGGGCAGACATGGCGTCCTCCTCTTCCGTCAACATCATCATCTTCCCTGTTTCAAGTTAAGATAGTAAATGATGATATTCTTCAATCAATTTAATTGAGTAAAAGTAAAGCTGACAAAAAAGAAAAAGAACAAGCAAAGTTAAAACCAAAAAAGCCAAAGTAAAAAGAAAAAGAAAAGAAAAAAGAAGGACACTTCGTCCTCATCTGGACCTAAATGTTAGAAGGAACCAATATTCCTTCACATGCTCTCACGTAAAAGGGCAAGCTCCCAATGGCCGACCCAAGAGCACTATTCCTCTACAGTAAAAAAGTTCGGTGACAGACAGGAGATAGAGTAACGTGTATCAACAGTAAAAAGTAAACAAGAACGATTCTTTCTTTATAAAGGGAGGCCTCTCCCCTTGTGAAGGGCATAAGTTTAGATAAGTTTTAGTTTTTAGTATTACCTAAAATCCCTCTCTCCTTCTATGCTCCATCGTTCAAGTTGTAAGAGTTCACGAGTAAGAAAGGTCTGCGATATTGTTTTTATTGCCAGGATGAATTCAATATTCCAAAATAAAAAACTTAATAAATGCTTGCCATCGTGGCAAAAATTTGTTTAGAGGCAAGATTTTTAACATCTTATTTGTAGAAAACATCTTTAGCAGATTTGATAATCAATTACGTAATAAAAAATTTTTTGGTTTAATTAAATCAGACTGAAAATTATTTATACATATTTACTATACTCAATATTTCTTATTAAATAGTGGAGTAGTTAGTTTGAGGCGGGAGTCCAATGGCCTGAAGTGTATTGGATTATACGCTCTTACCACTCAAGTGTGTTTTAAAATACCACCATATCCTATATCGAAGGCATCAGTTTCAACATTTTTAAATGCATGTTAGGATTAGGAAATATATAAATATGGTATTTCTTTTACTTAAAGATTTTATTCTTTTGAACTTATTTGAGTATGCTTATCGTCCAAGGACTAGGCATTTTTTTCGTTAATCTATCATGCCAATGCGTTTGATTCATGCCCAATTTAGATTAGGGATAAAATCAATACATAATTTAACAACCAAGAAACCTTTGTAATTGGAGTTTATTAGTAATTTTTTCATCTGGAAATTTTTTCCTCCAAATACCAAAGTTCTTTCTTAATTGGGTTGAATTTTACCTTGTTTCAATATATGACCCAAAAATTCTGGATTTTTAGTTTTAAACAAATCCATTTTAGTTTTACTTAAGGCCAAAACCATTTTGCCGAATACCATACCAAAATGTTTTTAAGTGTGTGAAATGTTCATGAAGAGTTGTACTAAAATAAGGTTACATCATCAATATATACAGTACAAAATTTAGGAATAAGGATTAAAAATCATTCATAATCCTCTGAAATTCAGAAGGAGCATTTTTATCCAAAAGCTTACATTCCATTCATTATTGACCAAATGGAACTGTAAATGCAGTTTTATATCTATCTTAGGATCAATTAAAATCTACAATATCAGATTTCATATCAAATTTACTGAAAATATTTGCTTTATATAAATTTTTTTTAGAAGATCTTTTTTATTAGGGAATTGGATATCATCCATTTTAAGCCGTATTTAATGGTTTATAATTTTTACTAATTCTCGGAACACCACGTTCTATTTCCAGCATTTTTATTTGAATAAAAAAGCTGCCAAGGACCATGGGCTTCTAGGATAGATAATTAATTTTTTTATTGAGTAAATCCTGAATTCTCATTTTTTACAATTGCTCTATCAATTCAGGACTCATCTGGATTGGTCTAGCTTTAGTTTTAATAGTTTTTTCATCAAAATCTTTTTCATATCGGTAAATCTACTATGTGTTGTTTACGATCCCAAAAATCATGTGGATGATCAGCCACATAGTTCTTTTCCTAAATTCTTAATGTTTGTGATTTTATTTTTATTTCTTTAGTCATTATTGTTGTGTATTTTGTTTAAAACACATATATTTCTTGCATCTTTAAATCTTCTTCTCTTAGAGTTTATTAAAGAATTGATCTCTTAATAATTTTATTGAATGAGCTTTAAGAGATTTAATTGCTTCTTTCTTTAGGTTTTTTCAGTGAATTCGAAACTTAACTGTACTATTTCTTATTTTAAATTAATACCAATCCTCTTTTAACTGAATTATTTTGGTGTTATAGTTTATAAAAGGGGTTCCTAATATAACCATATAATTTATTTGAGGTTGATAACAAAAATACTGTGTTTATTTTAAAACTTGATTTTACTCATTTGTTGCATCTTGTTTTACCTATAATTTTTCTAATTTATATTTATTTGCAGTACTTAGTTTCATTTTAGTTTTTGACCAATATCTTTTAGGGTATTAAATCTGATTTTTATACAATTTAAATCTGCACTGTATCAAATAGTGCAATTTGCATCTATCACAAAATTCATTTTACTGATGTTTATTTTTACCAAATATTTTTCTTGAAGATTATTTCTTGTAAATAAGTTTAGAAAATTACTATCTACTCTTCATCTAATTGATTTAATTTCATCTTTATCTGGTTTCTACTTCATCAGAAGAAGAACTAGAAATAAGTTGAAGATTCTAATACCTTTATTAGTTTATCATGAAGTCTGAAATTTGTCGTTTTAATTCACTAACTTCTTTTTTTATTTCTAACTTCATTTTTAATTACTAGTGGAATTTTCTTGCGTCTACTTTTTTATGCTTATTTTTATTTAATATAGTTGTGAGATTCATAATATTTATGTTGAATTTTTAGGAGTGATATCCTCTTTTACCTTATTGGGTTTCGTCAAAACTTTTAAGATTTTGAAGGAGTTAGCTTTAGTTGTTTTGGTCATTCTATTAAAATTTGACTACTTCTAAAAGCGTTAGTACTTGATCTTTAGTTAACATATTTATAGAATAATCAGATGAACTAGTTGTTGTACCTATTCTCATCAATTTGATTTCCACTTTCTATAACCTCAGATTCTGAAAGAATCCAGAATCAAGATATAAATTCGTGGATTTTATTTAACACTTCTTCATCTTAAATGTAATTCATTTATTTGTTAAATTAAATTTTACAAAATTTTGAAGTATGTCCCTTTTTACCATAATTATAACAAGTTAAATCTTTATAAGAGGTTTATTTGAATTTTTGGCTTGTTGCTTTCTTTTAGACTTCCTATGGGGTTTATTATTTTTCTTTAGATAAAATTTATCTGACTTTAGGTGTAGACCTGGTTTGTCTTTTATAATAGTATTTTTATACTGCTTTTAGATTTATGTGTTCGCGAGCATTTGTCCATCACATTTCTGGAGATTTTTAAAGTATAATCAATTGTTTACAAATGTACTAATCTTTTTTAGTTTTTCTGCATTTCATATTTTATTGTTCTGTTGGAAGTTTTAAATCATGAACAAATTTTTGCTAAACCTTCCTTTTTGAATTATATTTAATTATTGACCATAAGTTAATTTACTGTATAGTATAGGTTGACCATATTGTTGTTAATAGTGTTTCTAACTTTTTCTTCCTTAATAAATAAGGTAGTCCAGCTAAAAATTTTTCTTTTCCAAAAGCTTTGATTAGATCTTCCCTTAACATTAACCTAGTTAGGAAAAATAGTTTTTATTCTTGAAAATTACCTAATTGTTTACATTTTAAATACTAAGTTAATTCTGCATTTAATCTTTTTAAGTGAGATGGATCCCCAATAAATTGAAGTTGAAAATAGTTGAGAATTAAAATGACACAGCATCCTGAATTACTTCACCATTTTCACATATTATAGTTCACCTTCATCATTGGACTAATTGAATTTAAAATTTCTAATTGTTGTTGTTCAGTGAGATGATTAGTCCCACCAACCTTTAAGTTGTCCAGTAAATTTCCAGCATAAGGGATTTCTGCCATAGCTTTATCAGAAATAATTGACTGCGTTTTATAAAGATTTTGCAGCCATAGTCATTTGTTGCAAAAATACTTAATATATTATATTTCACTTAAACCATCTTGTTCCATTCATAGATTGTTGAAGCATTATTATTAAACTGAGATATAGTGTTAGGTTTATCATAATGTCTAAGTCTGGTGCCCTATTTACTATTTCTCGATGATGATTATTAGGATTTAATTCAAATTGTTTAGCATCTTCTGAGTCAGGTTCGCTGTCATCAGAGTTGGTGTTTTTCTTCTATAATGTTTATATATCTTTAGAGCTTTTCAGTAGTGTTAGGAGCTATAGGTTTTGATTAGTTTGCTGCTGAACCTCAAGTTTACTCAATGATCTTTTCAATTATTACAAAATTCTTGTTTACTTGATTGGAGAAAGGGAAATTGTGGATAAGGTTTAAACATGGTGAGTTTTTTACAGTTTCTTTTCCTTTATATGGTTTCCTGACACTAAAGGTTATCTTCTAACATATGTTCTATTCGGTTTAATTGTGAGTTTAAACAAAATTAAACTTGCATACTAAAGTTATTTTGTTCAATTATCTTTTATTTTACATCATTATCTTGAGCAATTTTACTAAGGTGCACAAAATATTTCATTGTCTTGATATTTTAATTTACTAATTGTTTTAGGAGGAAAAATCACTGTTTATTGTTTGATCATTTTACTACCATTCTGGTCTTTTATCTCTAAAATAGTTGGGTTTACACTTCTATCAAAATTATTTTCCTTAATTAAATTTATTACAATCAAAGAATTAATAGTTTTTGATTATGGATTTTATATTCTTAAAATTCATATTTTAATTCTTCAAAAGGATTTAAGTAATATCTTTTCATTTTAAGCAAAATTTTTTGTTTTAGATATTTCTTTTATTAAGCTTTTCTCAATAATCTATTTTACTAAGAGAACATTTAATTTCTCTGTTTATATCATTAAACATTTTCAGTGATAGCTGAAGCTGTTGGTGATCAGGTGAATTACCTAAGGTTGATTGTTGAGTTACATAATATCTACAGGGTTATACTGTCTTGTGGTATTAGAAATTACTATAAATCAACAACCTTTCATTTTTAAATTTGAATATCAGAGCCATTTAGGATTTAGTGCTACGTGGTAGAGATACATATAAAGCTTTATTTATGATATATAATAAAAGGTTTTTGGTTTACTTTTACTGTTAATAACTATATATATATATATATATATATATATATATATATATATATATATAGTCAAGTATCAGAATCAAGGAACATAAATATGATTAGAAGGAAAAAAACCACCAACTCTGGATGTTAGTGAACCTGGCTCAAGAAGATGGCTAAAGAGTAGAATTAACCATATAACTCTAGTGGCAATCAGTAATTAGGGCCCAGACTTAGGGAATTTTGATAAACCTAATTCGTTGTCTAATTTTAAGAATAATGCTTTCAACAATCTATGAATGGAACATAGATGGTTTAAGTGAATTTAAATTAATATTAAGTATTTTGCAACAAATGACAATGTCTGCAAATGCTTATAAAAACCCAGTCAACTATTTCTGATAAAGCTATAGCAGAAATCCTCATTGCGGGGATTTACTGGGACAACTTAAGGTTGGTGGGATTTTCACCTAACTGCAAAACAACATTGAAGAAATTTTAAATAAAATTCAAGTAAATGATGATAGTGAACCTGTATTATTTGATGAGAATTGGTGATGTTAATTTCAGGATTTGCTGTGTCATCTTTAATTCTCACTATTCATTAATTTAGGAGATCCCATCTCACTTTACAAGATAAAAATGTGTGAATTATTAAGAATTTAAATTGCCGAAATTAAGTGATTTTCAAGGATATTAAAACCACTTTCCTTACAAGATTAATGTTAAGGAAGATTCAAATCAAGCTTTTGGAAAGAGAAGTTCTTGCTGGACTACGTTTCTACTTAGGCGAGATGAGGAATTTTCTATAAAAACAAACAGTTTGGTAATCCAATCCGTATGATACCATTGACTTATGGTCAATTAAATAGTATCATTCAAAAGCAGGATTACAAATCTGTCATGATTTTAACGATCCAATTAAATTTTTAAAATCTTGAATGCGTAAAAACTCAAAAAGGATTTGGGATCCTTTTGCTAAAACAATTTGGTTATGGACATGACTTCTACCAAAACCTTGTAGTGGTCAGAGTGTTCTATATCAAATTTATCTTCTCTTAAAAATCCTTATTACAAATTTAACCTGTTATATTTGTGGCAAACTAGACTACGTCCAAAGTCTGTAAAAGAAAACCATCTTTATAAATCTGAACCCATTAAAACATATAAGGAAAGAAACAACCACATAAATCTTCAGGTAGACTTCTTTTAAAAGATTTAACTTTGTTTTCATTTGTGGTAAAAATGGTCATACTTCTTAAATTTTTGTCGATTAACATTTTAAAATTAAATGCATTTAAAATTTAGAAAAAGAAATATTAATAATATTTTCATAATTTATTATCTCGATTAGACACTTCAGACTTGAGTCTATAGAATTGGATAAAACTCGAAACAACAAACCAAGTTCATCCGAATAAAATATTTTATCTTTGTATTTTCTTAGGTAAAAATCCGTATTCAAAAGTTTTAAATATCCGAATAAAATATCATATACATTTATAAAGATTTGCGAATTTCTGATACATATCAGTTATATTAAAGACTTTGTATTTTGATTGTATTCTTGGGACTCTTCTAGAATTCTTTACAGCAACTTGGAAAAGGAAGCAGGGATTACA
Source organism: Jatropha curcas (assembly GCF_014843425.1). The sequence continues at coordinate 473,550 of NW_023590999.1, forward strand.
TGTTCTCTCAACCCTCTAAACTCCTCTTAAACACTTTCCTAAAACACTTCCCCTGCATAGTAAGATCATCAACAGGACTTCTTAAAGGAATGACAAGGTATAACCTCTTCTTCCACAGAAGAGTAAGGTATGGCTCTTAAACCTAAAAGCGATCATACCCCGATCATGGTATGGCTATTCGTCTCAAACGGTAGACGGTAAAGGAATTTATCAAATCCGTTAATGGCTGTGGATTTTGCCAAAAATCCATATATTGATTATTTAATTGTTTGCTCAGCGCTATATGTAAAGACATTGTTTTGATTAAATTGTTAATATCACTATTTTAACCCATTACTCGAGAAATCGGCTGCTTTCTTTTTGCCCTGGGTATAGTTATAGGTATATTTTCAGCAAGCCCATATAATAGGCCCAAATGGTCTCAATAAATATTTTGCATAAAAAAAAGATAAAAAAATTATATTATCTCATCACCTTCACCTTCACATGGCGATAGTGTGCAATTCATGATGATATTCCATATTAAAGTCAAAAAGATTAAAAAGATTAAATCATAAGAAAAGAAAATGTGGAAGATAAAAAGAAAAGTAAAAAAGAAGGAAACTCATAGTGCCTCATTTCTTTTGTAAAAGGCAGAAGGAACCTTATTCCTTCAATTTGATCTCATAAAAATCCAGATATTATCTCCAACATAAACAAGTGGGCAGACCAAACACTGTTCCATCCACAGTAAAAGATTCGGTGGACAGACAACAAAACTGTTTCATCCAACAGTAAAAGATTCCGGGTGGCAGACAAGTCACTATTCATCAACAGTAAAAAGTAAATAGTAAAGATTCTTTCTTTGTTATTTAAAGAGAGCCTCTTTCCTCTTGTGAAGGGCATGTCCCCAATTATAGGCAATCCTTAAGCCCAAAAAGCTTTATTAGTAAAACACTCTCTCCTCTCCTTCCAACGTTGATTGTTAAGGATTCAAGGTTAGGAGATTCTTTAAACTTGTGTAGTCTAATCTTTTAAATGTTGTATGTCTTTCATATTTTGTAAATCAAAATTTAACTTTGTAATTAAATGAAAGTTTTATATTTTGTTTGTAAAAACTGCTACTTATTAAATGCCCCTGTGAAGGCATCCTTCTCTTCTCCCTCCACACTCTGACTTAGTTCTGGGGATCCCTAGGCTAAGGTTGCAGGGGAACCCTAAACGCATATAAAATTAAAAATTGTTTGTGGCTATAAGTATGCTCTGTGGTTGCAACTTCGGTTGATCTTCCACAGTCCAGAAAATTAAACTGTTTATACTGTTGTGTTCATAAACATTTTACTATTCATATAACTGTTTCGATTAAATCCAAGTATATCATACCTTAAATAATCTTATTCTCTTTCATATTTATAATTTGTAAAGACTTTCCGCGTTATACTAAAATATTTATTGGTATTAGAGTCAAGCCGATCTAAATAGTGTTTATCATCATTCTTAGCAGTTCATAAACATCATTACTAATTTTAAATTATTCCATTTGTGTATTCTGGTAGTGTTTGTTTTAACAGCATATTAGTTCAATTATTATAATAAAAGTGAATCCATTTGGATGTATATCCAATTAAGTGTCTGGGTATGCCGTTTGAATTTTTAAGTTTTGGTCGGCCATTTTGTACCATCCTTATATGCCATTTGTGAACCCGTTGTTAGGCCGATTGTGATAGGCGTTTTTAAGGGTATGAATACGGCAATAAGGATCAGGGTATATCAAGCTAGGACCGCAACTTAAGAAGCTAAGTCATTAATTCACTGACCGCGGTCTTATTTGTGCTCTCGCGTTAAAAGTGAGATCCTGTTGTTATTAAATTCTACTAAGTAATAATAAACTCGAATGTTTCTCAGATACTAATAAGATAATTTCATTAAAAATGAATTAAATTTTTCAAAAACTGATAAAGCTTATTGATGATGTAAAACATTTTCAAATGAATTTAAAAAACATATTTCGAAAATGAAAAAAGAACATAATAAAAACATCATTTAAAATTTCTTAAACAAGAGAAATTAAAACAGATTTTATAAAAGAAAATTACACAACCTTTAAATTTATTAAAAATAAATGAGATCATAAAATCACATTAATTTGATTGAATTAAAAGAAGAAATATTTTAATTATAAGATTAAAAAAAATCACACTGGTGTATATCATTCTTGATTGGTATGCATTAATTAAAGATAATTGAAAGATAATTAAACATTTAAATCAAGTCGAGTAAAAGAACTAAAAAACCTGATTTTAAAGAGATAATTTGTTTCAAGTGTCGTCAGAAAAGGACACACTTCCAAAATTCTGTAAATCCAAGTCTAAAAATGAATTAGTTCGCCTTATTAAAAGATTACTAAGTAAACTTGAGGTTCAATCTGACACTACTCAAACAGTAGCTATGGACCATTTCCTCAAACCTCTAAATAGTCAAACAAGCCAATCCTAAAATTTCAATACATGACCTAAAAACTATAATATGTTTTTTGTTGTGGTAAGATAGGCCATACATCCACAGTTTTGTAAATGAATCCCACATTTCGTCAATTATTTGAAGAAAAATCTAAACGAAAGAAATCCAAATAAAAATTAAAAATTCATATTTGTTATAACTGTGGTGTTCAAGGCCATCAGTCTAAATTTTGTAGATCAAAAAAATAAAATAAACAAAGATTCTAAAACCATAAATAAAATATCACTCAAATTAGTGAGCTAGGAATACAACTAGTTCTTCATTTAAAACATCTAAGTGTTACTTAGTAAAGGAAGAATTGAAACAAGCTTTATAAAAAAAGTTCTAAAACTACCAAATTTTACTAAAATGAAAAGATATTTAAAGACTTATACTATTTGAAGAATTAAAATATGAATATTTAGAATTATAAAACTAAATAACCAAAATGAGATAAATTCTTTTGACTGGTATAAAATCAATTAAAGAGAATCAATCTGATAAAAGTTCTAATAACTCGTGACCGATAAACCAATTGTAAAAGGAAAATATACAAAGAACAAATTCTTTTGGACACCTTATCAGTCCAGTCATAACAGGAATTGGTAACTATATTAAAAAGAACACATTACGTAAAATTGGAAGTTTCTAGTACTTCTTTCAAGAATCAAGGGAACATAATATGATAGAAAGAAAACCACCACTCTGATGTTATGAACCTTGGCTCAGAAGATGCTAAAAGATTAGAATTAAACCATATTTAACTCATAGTGCAATAGGTAAATAGGGCACCAGAACTTTAGGAATTATTGAGTAAACCTAATTCGTTGTCTCAATTTTAAATATAATGCTTCAACAATTCTATGAATGGAACATAGATGGTTTAAGTGAATAATAATTATTATTAAGTATTTTTGCAACAAATGACAATGTTCTGCAAATGCTTATTAAACCCAGTCAACTATTTCTGATAAAGGCTCATATTAGCAGAAGATCTCATTGCGGGGGATTTACTGGGACAACTTAAAGGTTGGTGGATTATCACCTAACTGAACCAACAACATGAAGAAAATTTTAAATAAAATTTCAATGTAAATTGATGATAGTGAACCTGTATATGTCATTGAGATGGTGATGTAATTCAGGATTTGCTGTGTCATCTTTTAATTCTCACTATTTCATTTACATTTTATAGGGATCTATCTCACTTTCAAGATAAAAAATGGTGAATTATTAAGTAATCTTAAAATGTCGAAAATTTAAGTGATTTCAAGAATATTAAAACCACTTTCCCTTACAAGATTTTATTGTTAAGGGAAAATTCAAAATCAAGCCTTTTGGAAAGCAGAAGTCTTAGCTGCTGGGACTACCTTTCTACTTAGGCCGAGAAATTAGAATTCTATAAAACAAACAGTTTGGTAATCCTAATCCCGTTATGATACATGACTTATGGTTCAATTAAATAGTATCATTCCAAAAAAGGCAGGATTACAAATCTGTCCATGACTTTACGATTCCAATTAAATTTAAAATCTGAAATGCCGGTAAAACTTAAAAAGGATTAGGATCCTTTTGTAAAAACAATTTGGTTTATGAACATGACTTCTACCAAACCTTGTAGTGTGTCAGTGTTCTATATCCAAAATTTTTATCTTCTTCTAAAAATCCCTTATAAAAATTTAACCTGTTATATTGTGGCAAACGTAGGACAGTACGCCAAAGTCTGTAAAAGAAAACATTCTTATAAATCTGTGAACTCATAAAACATATAGAAAGAAACAACCCACATAAATTCTTTCAGGTAAAACTCTTTTAAAGATTTAACTTGTTTTCAATTTGTGGTAAAAGATGGTCATACTTTCTAAATTTTGTGATTTAACAAAAATTAAATGCATTTTAAATTAAGAAAAAGAAAATATTAATAAAAATTCATTAAATTATTATCTCGATTCAGACACTTCAGACTCTGAGGGTCTATAGGAATCTGATAAAACTCGAAACAACAACCAGCTTCACCGAATAAAATATTTTTATCTGTATTCTTAGTAAAAATCCGTATTTAAAAAGTTTTAAAATATCCGAACAAATATTCATATACATTTTAAAGTATTTTTGCGACTTTTCTGATACATATCAGTATAAAATTAAAACTTTTTGTATTTTGTATTGTTTCTGGACTCTCTAGAATTCTTACAGCAACTGGAAAGGAAGGCAGGGGATACATGTTCTCTCAACCTCAAAACTCCTCTTAAAACACTTCCCCTGCATAGGTTAAATAATTCAACAGGACTTCTTAGAAGGAATTGACAACGTATAATCTCTTCTTCCACAGAAGAGAAGGTATGGCTTTTCTAAACCTAAAAGCGATCTACCCGATTCAGGTAGTGGCTATTCCGTCTTCAAACGTATATTAGCAAGCCCATATAATAGGCCCAAGTGGTCTCAATAATATTTTGCATAAAGAAAAAGATAAAATTATATTATCATCATCACCTTCACCTTCACATGGCAATAGTGCAATTCATGATGATATTCCATTATTAAAGTCAAAAGATAAATCAAAGAAAAGAAATGTGAAGATAAAAGAAAAAAGTAAAAAGAAGGACAACTCATCGTCCTCATCATAAAAGGCAGAAGGAACCTCATTCCTTCAATAATCTTTGTAAATGTCAAAAGATTCTTTGTAAAGGTTTAAGTGGCAGACAGCGTACTATTCAAGCTACAGGAAGAGTCAACCACTAATCAGCACAGTAAAAGCCAAGCTACTATTCCAACAGTAAAAGCCAGGTTACTATTATCAACAGTAAAAGTCAAGACACAGTGGCAGACAGTTCATTGTCCTCATCTTCTTGTATAAGGCAGAAGGAACCTTATTCCTTCAAATTTGATCTCATAAAAATCCAAGATATTATCTCCAACTAAACAGGTGGCAGACAACCCACTGTTCATCCACATCCCATAAACAACTAATGTTTTTTTTTTTTTTTTAAAGAACCTATCGGTGCTAATAACAAATAAAAACTTGATCATAAAAAATAAAAAAAATTACTATTTAGTTTCTGAAATTTGAGTTAATTATTATTTTTTAAAAAAATATAAACAGTCTTTTATGTTTATTTATGTTAATAAAATTGTTTATCTAAGAATTGGCAATGGCCTACACTAATTAGATACTTGAATCTGTCTGAATCCGTTTAAAATGAACTTTTATTATTCATTCCAAACTCTATTACAATTATATTTGATATCCAAACCCATTTAAATATCGTTCAATATTAAAAATGTTAGCTTTTAACTGCAGATCTAAGAAAAATTTGAGCTTTTAAGCATTTATAGTTTCTTAGTGTAATTAATTGGTTTTATCATGGATTAATCAGTTTTATTGATTTGAGAGAGAAATATAAACCTGATAATTTGCTCTTAGAAAAATATTAGTTTAATTGCAAAATATTTTGTCAAACACGTGAGCCGTCCCATCTAATGAAAAACACGTGACACGTCCCATAATTTCCATTGAAATACTTCGCAAGTTGGTCAATTAGTTCCTTTATAAGGTCCATGTCGTAATACCCGTTTATAATTTTGGCGGCTTCTTCGCATTTTCCCCTTCATTTACTCTTTCTGCAATTTTTAATATTTTATATTCAGCTATATATTCAATTATTATTAATTATTAGCTTTAATAATAATAAATAAAATAATTAATTATTTATATTATTATTATTAACCAATTGATGCTATAATCTGCTTCTTACAAATATAAATTTTGCTCTCCAATATGAAAAAAAATAATATTAATATATTTAATTATCTCTTAAAAATAATTATGATATGCAGACCAAGTCATCGTATAGCAATAATTACATATATAACTTAATAATAAATTTAAATTTAAATAACTTCCAATACTAAAAAAAAAAAAAAAAATATGCTCGCTGTAAGGACCTATTTGTAATTATATAAAAGTAGATCCTAGAAATGCAAATTTTATATAATTGATGATTGATGATAATTATGAAATGCAAATTTTATGTAATTATGAAATGCAAATGTAATTATATAATAATTGATGATTCAATGTAAGAGATCAAATCATAGCTCAGTAGGAGCAAGCTAAACTTTAGAATTTAAGGAAGTCAAAATAAATTTTTCAAAAGTTAGGAGATCAAAATAAAGAAAAAAAAAAATTTATACTAATTTATAAGAAAAAAAAATCTGAAGTTTGGGGCCCGGGCTTCCCCAGTCCCCCCCTCCGCCCCAATAGCTAAGGACCTCAGGTATTAAAGGTTGTCACCACTAAATAATCAATTTCCTTTAGTCTTTGGAACATGAATCTCATTTTCTTGTTATATCTCTTATTGTCCTGATGTATTTTACTGAAATAAATTATCACAAAAATTAATAGGATAAAGTACTTTTTATTTTTAGAAGAAATCAAATTAGAAATTTCATTCAGTGGAAATTGTATACAAGTATAATATGCAAATCAATATATTTATATATTTTTGTATAGGAGATTTAATAATAAACAGCTTATACCACTACAAAAATTTCGGTTATTACCGACGGAATTTTCTGTCGGTAAAATATAAAAATTTGTCGGTAATTAGGTTTGCTGACGAAATACCGATGGAAAATATTCGTCGATAAAACTCTTGTTGGTAAAATATTATTAACCAAAAATTTATTCCGTCTGTAATTTAGTGGTAGGATATATTTATAATTTGGTTTTAATTGGTTTCGTCAGTAAATGGTTGTTAATCCATCGGTATTTTTAAAAAGATTTTAAAAAATAAAAATTTTAAATTATATTATTTTTGAAAATTATATTATTTTTGAATTTTTTAATATTTCATAATCAATAATCAAATCAATTAAATTAATTACGTCCTAATAATTACACTGATTAAATTTAATTAATAACTAAGCTAGTTAAAGAAAATTAATTATAAACACAAAAAAGGAAGAAAAAAAGAAAAAGAATAGAGAAAGAGGAGAAGAAAAAAGAAGATGCAATAGAAGTAGAAAAATAACAATAGAGGAGCAGGAGGAAAACGAACATGAAGGAAAAAGAAAAGAAGGTGAAGGAGAAGAAGGAAAAGAAGAATGAGGGTAAAATAGAACTAGAAAAGAAGAGAGGAAAAAAAATATAACACTAGAGGAAAAGGAGAAGAGAAGGAAAAATAAAAACATGAAGGAGAAGAAGAAAAAAAACAAAAGGTGTAGAAGAAAAGTAAGAAAAAGGAAAAAAAAGAGAAGTGAACATAAAGAATAAGAAGAAGAAAGAAAGAAAGACAAAGAAGAAGAAGAAGAAGAAGGAAAAAGAAAGTAGAAATAAAATGATGGGAAAAAATGGAGGGAGAAAAAGATATGAATTTATATTGTAGATTTTGCAATTACCGAATTTCATCGGTAATTGAAAATTTCCGTTCGCTAATTTCCTTTATTTTTTTCGCCTATTATTCGCCAAAAAATTTAAAAATTTACTGACGGAATTCGTCGCTAAGATTGGTATTTCCGTAGCTAAATTCTAAAATTCCGTCAGGAAATTTGGTAATCTACGTCCTTTTGTACTGGCTAAATTGTACTGGCTAAATTTTTAATTTTTTTTGGAATTTCGTCAGTAATCTGTCTGTAAATAACTACTGATTAGCAATGGAATATGTTTTGTCACTACTTTGTGAGTAATTGGTTGTGATCTGTCGGTAAATTATTAAAAGTATGCACGAATATATTGCACTTTTTTTACCTATGAAATTTTAAATCCATCGGTAATATGTTGCTAATCTGTCGGTAGAAATAAAAAATTAGCACAAATATTTGACGCTCTTAACTGCCAACAGAATTTAAATCCGTCGATAATTTATGGCTAATTACCAACGAAAAAAGTTCCGACGGTAATTGCCGAATTTTTTGTAGTGTACAAAAAATTAAAAAATACAATCTCGATTTAAAGTATCTGATAGAACTGATAGAACATAATATTGGTGCCATAAGCGATCGCTTGCTCCACTTTGTAACTATTTATAGTCACTATTCGACTTTATGGTCTTCTACAAGTCTGATCTGATTACTTTCAAATTTCTTCCTTCTATTAAAGAGTAGATCTGTATTTCTTTCTGCATAACTATCTAAATGATAAAATACGTTAGACAAAATCACTATAATGGTAATAACAATAACTCAAAACTAGATTTGAGAACAAAATCTCAATATATAGGCAACAATAAATTCCAATATTTGCGACAATAATTCAGATTTATATACATATCGAAAGATTATTTACAAAAAAAAAAAAAAAATAAAAAAAAATAAAGGGATGACCAGCGAGAGCTCACCGTGCCGCTTAAGAAAAGAAAAGAGATTTTAGGTTTTAGATTTTGAGAGAAAAGAGAGTAGGGAATAAAGTTACTTTTAAATGAACTTGAGGGTATTTGACTAAATTCATTAATATGTTTTCCTTCGTATTTTGATAGTCATATAAAAAAGTTTTTAGATTTGGTTTTGTGTCAAAGTATTAATTCTTCCTATTAAATAATAGACATTTTAGCCGCTAAATATAAGGTGGAAATACAAAAAAAATACTTTCCATAAAAATACTTTCCATTAAATAAAAAAATGTTTAAAATCTCTATTCATGTTCTTCTCTCTCATTCTCTTTATACGATCCAATATGTTATCTACATCCAATTTCTGAAGTGATGTTTTCTTCAGATAATTGGAATTAGAATTAAAAAAACCACAAACTTTACTATTATTTAGATCTAATTCTCTTTGGACTTGAAGCTTGCCAAGTATTTAACTTAATTGTGGTAGCCTATTTTAGTGATTGTCTTTTCTAAATTAATCGGTGATATTTTAATACTTAAAAGCTTTAAGTTTTAAGGGATAGAATATCAATGGCGGTGGAGAAGGATTCTTGATTCGTTCTCCCTATTTATAGGCCTCTTCTTGAATGTATTATCGATGAGGGCATTTCTCGGATCAATGACTTTTCCTGTTTTGTAATTTTGTCGTTTTCTTTTGTATATTCCTTATGTGATTCAAATTTTTATTATACGAGGATAACGGTTCATGACATACTGATTCAAGCTTTAAAAGTAGAATAGATGTAACATTATCGAACACAATTAATTAATTAAAACAGTATTTTAATTTAATTACAATACTAAACATTATTCGAAATGCTTTTACCGCACAGAACCTAAATATTATTAATATTGTGCTAATTGTTTTCTAAACTATATTGTATTGCTAGTTAATATAAAAAAAATTGATTTGATTAGTTGATGGAACATTCTACGTAAATTTGTGACCTTCTATAATAAGAAAAAAAAAAAGTTAATATGTAAGGAACACTTATGCGTTCATATTAATATTATTAAAATTGATTTTGGTTAGTTGAAGTAACCTTCTATTTGAATTTTGTCCTTCTATTATGATTTTAAGAAATAAATAATTGTCTCCCAAAAGAATAAATAATTAAAAAATCAAGGACAGTTTCTGCATTAATATTAATGGACCATGAAAATGAACTATTTGCTTAATTAATTAATTAAATTAATTCTTTAATTCCAAAGTTTTACTGTCATGAGTGATTAAGTTCCCATAAACAACTAATGTTTTTTTTTTTATTTAAAAAAAGAACCTATCGGTGCTAATAACAAATAAAAACTTGATCATATAAATAAAAAAAATAAAAAATTACTATTTAGTTTCTGTAATTTGAGTTAATTATTATTTTTTTAAAAAATATAACCAGTCTTTTCTGTTCATTTATGTTAAAAAAACAATGTATCTAAGAATTGACAACAGTCTGCACTAATTAGGTACTTGAATCTGTCTAAATCCATTTAAAATGAACTTTTATTATTCATTCCAAACTCTATTACAATGATGTTTAATATCCAAACCCATTTAAATATGGTTGAACATTAAAAATGTTAATTATTTTTATTTTTAAAGATGAAATAAATAAAAATCATAAAATTCTATTTTGATGATTTAAAATTATGGCACTAATACTGTAATTAGAAAGGTACATTTATAATTTTTTTGAAAAAATAATTACTTTAATATTTTAAAATATTAATTAAATGAGTAACTGGTAGTAGTTATCAAATTATTGAACATGAATATGAAAAATAAATTTTTTTTATTATAAAAAAAAAAATTAAAAATTTTAACAACAAAATAAAAAAAAAAAAAAATCAAAATTTATATTTTAAAAATTTTTTTTTTTTAAAAATAAAAAACCAAAATAAAAAAATTTAATAAAATAAAAAATTTTTTAAAATTTATATTATTAAAAAGAAAAAAAAAAAAATTTTTTTAAATTTATAAAATTATAATAAATTTTTTTAAAAATAAAAATTATTTAAATTAATTATATTTTATTTTAAAAAATTATGAAAATTTTAATTATTATAATTTTAAATTATTTTTCAAAAAAAAAAAAAATTTTAATTTTAAATTGTTTTTTATTTTTAAATTTTTATTTTTAAAAAAACTTTAATAAATAATAAAAATTTAATTATAAAAAATTTTAAAAAAATTTTTTTTTTTTTTTTTTTTATAATATTAAAAAAAAATTTAAAAATTGTTAAAAAAAATTTTTTGTTTATTTTTTTTAATAAAAAATAAATTTAAAAAATAAAAAAAAAAAAACAAAAAATTAAAAAAAAAAAATTTTAAGAATTTTTAATTTAAAAAAAATAAATAAAAATAAACCATTTTTTTTTTTATTTTTTAAAATTTTTAATTTATTAAAAATAAATAAAATTTTTTTAATTTTAAATTTTAAATTTTTTAATTTTTTTTTTTTTTTTTTTTAAATTTTTTTAAAAAAAATTAAAAAGTTTTTAATTTATTTTAAACTTTAAATTTTTAAAATTTTAAAAATTTAGTTAAAAATATTTTCAAAAAAATAATATAAAAATTAAAAATGTTAAAACAATTTTTAAAAAAAATAAATTTAAAATAAAATTTTTTTTTAAATAAATTTTCAAATTTTTTGTGTTTAAAAATAAAAAAATATTTAAATACAAAAAAAAAAATTTTATTATAAAAAAAATTTAATTAATTAATAAAAAAGAATTAAAAATTATAAAATTAATTAAAACATTACAATTAAATAAAAAAATAAAAAAAATAAATTTTGTTAAAAAATTTTTTTTATTAATTCCAAAGTTTAACTGTCCATGGAAGTGATTTAAGTCCCATAAACAATAATTGGCTTTTTTTTATTTAAAAAAAGAACCTATTGCGGTGCTAATAACAATAAAACTTTGATCCATATAAATAAAAGAAAATAAAAAAATTACTATTAGTTTCTGTAAATTTGTGAGTTAATTTATTATTTTTTTAAAAATATAACCAGTCTTTTCTGTTCATATTATGTTAACAAAAAACAATGTATCTAAGATTGGACAAACAGTCTGCACTAATTTAGGTACTTGAATCTGTCTAAAGATCCATTTAAAATTGAACTTTTATTATTCATTTTCCAAACCTCTATTAAATGATGTTTAAATATCCAACCATTAAATATGGTTGAACATTAAAAATGTTAATTTATTTAATGTTTTTAAAGATGAAATAAATAAAATCATAAAATTCTATTTTGATGAATTATGGCACTAATACTGTAATTAGAAAGGTACATTTATAATTTTTTTGAAAAAATAATTACTTTAATATTTTAAAATATTAATTAAATGAGTAACTGGTAGTAGTTATCAAATTATTGAACATGAATATGAATCTAGCATGAGCAATAAATTAATATACTACTAAACCCATTTGAATCATTTATTCATTATCCAAACCATCAAAATCTATTTGGATTTTATCAGATACTCGATGAATCAGTTAAAATTATTATTCTTAGTGCTTTTGTCCATGACAACCATTATTCTCCCCTCACTTTCATTTATATATATATATATATATATAGTTTGAAATTTCTATACATGCAAAAAAAAAAAAAATTATGATTTCTTATATTACAATTTAAATATTGAAATTTTCATGGTTATTTTAAATTTAAATATTGAAATTTTCATGGTTATTTTACTTCCATCGAAATACTTGAAACTAAAAAGATAAAAAATAAAAGATATTATCTTGACAAATATTAATCTTAGAATCCAAATAAAATTTAAACTTTTATTAGTAAAATATAAAATAAAAGGGACGAAGAAAAGAGAAAAGGAAGTGAAAATAGGTTTGGTTATAATTTAGCAACGGATAAAACTTCCGTTTCTAATCTGTTTCTAGAACCAGTTCACAGCAACCAAAGAAAAAATTAATTTAGGTTATCACTTTAGAAACGGAATATATTCCTCGTTGCTAAATATTTGTACAACCTTCGCCGCTCTTAGCAACAAAATAATGGAACAAGATTTGTTAATTAAATCTACTTAAAAATTATTATATAATTTTAATCGATAAGTAAAATTAAAATTTTTTTAATTAGAGCGTCCATCTCTTAAAAATATTTCATGATAATGCTATTAAGGAAGAAAAACTTATAAGCTTATAATTATTCACAATTATTAAACAATTATAGGTAATATATAAATTTATAAATCTAAATTATAATAACTATAAATAAAAATTATTTTTTTAATTTGTAAACAGAAAGAGTTAAGGTTACACTTACTACAAGAATAAGATATGATTGCAAACTCAATAATTTCAAATTAGTAAAAGTTTGATATAACAATTATTAATAGTTAAAAGCAACAAATTCTTGTCAGTCAAAAGCAATTAAAATTAAACATATATATAGAGGTATGAAAGGACAAATTCCAAATTAAAATGAGATTAAATTTATAATATTAATATAATAAAAAAAATAAATTGATATAATAATTAGAATATGATTAGTAATGTTATTTTTATCAATTCATAACCTTAACAGGGGCATTTTAGGAACCAAAAATTCCCCCTTCATTCGTACTTTTATATATATTATAGATTGATTGTTGCATGATTTATTAAATAATAAAATAACTTAATTAAATAACTTAATTTACATTTATGTTCAACAAAATTTTGTTGCTAAATTTTTAATACATATTCACTAAGTAGAATTGTCCAAATTAACCGCTTTTATTCGTAAATTCTAATTATAATGAGCATTTTAAAAACAGTCATAAGTTCAAAGTGCATGCATGTGGATGTCTAAATCAAAGAAAGGGCAATGAATTTTGTAATGCTTTCACATTAACCTAATATTATGTTCATAAATAATTATAATCTAACATTCCTCTAGAAAAAGTTATAATAATAATAATAATTTATTTTTAATTATAATGCTTATTTACTATACACACGCAATATATATATATATAATAATATATTTATTTATTATTTGACATACCGTCTAAGTTAATTTTATATAAAAATATAGAAAGTAAATAAATTTTGGAACCAATGGTATTTACATAATCTCTAATTATAATGCTTATTTACTATACACACGCATATATATATATATATATATATTTATTTATTTATTTGAACATACCTCTAATTAATTTTATATAAAATATAGAAAGATTAAATAAATTTTGGACCAATGGTATTTACATAATCTCTAAAATTGTGAGGACGTTGCAAGTTTCAGTTAAGACAAATTAACAAAAACAAATGTAGGGAAAATGGATAATTAGCTAGCTTTAATTTTAATTATATCTTTTAATTGGAATATTACAATAATGATGGAACAAGGACTTGACAAAGTTGAAACAAAATTACAGAAAGAGTTGAAGGCTTCCATCCCTTTCTTGTATGTCTTATATAGCTAGGTATTCTGGTATTCTGGTATAGTTAGTTAATTCTCACAAGATGGAGCAAGGAAAGTAGGGATCAGGGTCCTTATACCACACACATTGGTCCTGTGGTAGAGGGACACTGCCCCCCCACGACACAGCGACGGGCTCTCCAACTTTTTTTGGCGGTTCATCTTTTTTTGGCTCTCCTACATCGCTCACGCTTACTAGCTCTGCGTGCACCATCTTACACTTTGGTAATACACAGGTGAGAAAGTTGGGTCATTTTGCTGACTTCTTCCTTAGCGAACTTGTAAGTTTCACTGGGTCTACTCCTTCTCCGATCACTTCTAGCTGGTTTTTATCCTTTTCTCCTAAAGCCACTGATTGCACTCCTGCTCGATGCAATAATCAGCAAAAGTTTGTAAACATATAGAAGTAATTGAAACCAAGAAGAAGAACCAATCAATTCTAAGCGTTTAGATAAAATTTCTGTGAAAAATTTTCTGATGAATATATTTTTTCATTTATATTGAATCAAGAACCTATTTCAAACCAATTCATATCTCTAATTCAAGTTCCAGAAACCTCCAAAAAGCAGTCGCTGTTTAATTTGTAACTTACCATAAACGGCTCAAACCGCTGTTTCCTATGAGCCCTTTTTGCTCGAGGACCGTCGTTCATGAAACGTAATCACTCATTTTGGTCTGCAACGGGTTAACAGAATAATTAAGCAATTTTATGATTGCGATCAGTTAAATTAAATTAGTTATAAGACAGTAGTTCCGGAAGTGATGCGAGTGTATGTGTATATATATCGAACCCGTGTTGCCATGGTTTTTGGATTGTTTGTGATTATGCTGGTAGTTTTTAACTAATATCTAATTAAAGTTCTTCAAGTTTGTGGTTAATGGCGGCGGTGGTGGTGGTTGGAGGTAGAAGGATTAGTTAGTGGAACTTATTCGCCTGTGGAATTGTTACGGTTGTCATGCTATTTTATATGGCACTGAGCCATTACCTTTTTTTTTTTTTTTTTTTTTTTTTTTTTTTTTTTTTTTAAGGAAGGCATGAGGGAATTTCTTTCTCTGCCTAAAATATACGTGTAATAAAAGTCGGCTAGTGGGCTTGCTTAGTTGAATGAACATTCTTAAAATCTTAGTAAAAATTTTAGTTTTTGCAAAAAAAAAAAAAATTAATTAAGAAATTAGGTCTGTTATGATTGATTTTCTTACGAACGCAAAGAATAATACATCTATTATTACCATTACTACTAAAAATTTTAGTTTTGGCTAAAAAAAATAATTAAGAAATTAGATCTGTTACGATTGATTTTCTTACTAACGCAAAGAATAATACATCTACTATTACCATAACTATTTTACTTCTATTACTACCGCTGCTACTACCACGGTTATTTTTACTACTGCTATTGTTATCTCTATTGCTACGACTCTCAAAGTTTATAATCGTATAAATGGCTAAACACAATAATTAATTAATTACATAATTATAATAAGTGCCAAATACCATTTGGATAAAAATAAATAAATTGGCTTTCATATTTAATATATAAAAATTAGAATTATTAATTTTTATTAATTTAATCTTGAATTATGTGTAGGTTAGATGTCAATGTCATGTAGAATTGCTGAATTAGAATGTTAAAAACAGGTAGGGTACTGACTACTCTCTCCGTCTCATTGAAGTCCAAGCCAGCCTACCTAATTTTACTATTTTATAATTTATTTCATACTTAAACCATTGACTGGTTCGTTGAGTCAACTGACTAAGTCATAGTTTTTTATTTTTCAATTTATAATTAATGATTGATAATTCCATGTATTTTGGCAATTATACAAGAACTTTCAGCTTCATTTTTGCGGTGGATTAGAATTATATTTATTGATAATTCCATGTATTTTGGCAATTATACAAGAACTTTCAGCTTCATTTTTGCGGTGGATTAGAATTATATTTATTATATTTAATACATTTTATTCTTTCTCTCTATTTTTATTTGCCGTTTCTTAAAAGTTATTTAATTTAAAATTATTTATTTTTTTTGACAATATTATAGAGTATTAATAATTTTTTTAAATTTTATTCTTATTTTTGTTGAACACAATAACTATTCTCTAAAATATATCTTATCACTTTCCTCTTTCTCTCTTTATTTTAGTGGCAGATTAATAGATAGAGAATTATTGACGATTGAGATTATAATTATTTCCATACATTATGTTATATAAAAATTAATGATTAAATTGTTATAATAATACTTAATTGTTACTTATTCTTTTTAAACAATTATATATATAAAATGATCACATTAAAATATTGTTTTTTTGTTATACAATGACTAAGTATGTTCAGATCAAGCACCTAATGCCGTGTTGAAATCAGTCATTACAAGTCCAAAGATATCTGAACTAAAAAAAAAAAATACAATGAAATTTCTATGATGCTTTCACTTTGTTTTCTAATTTGTATTTCCAAAAAGTAGCTTTCACCAACCCTAATATTAAAATAAAACAACTCCGAAGAAAATAAAATCTCTAGGGTTAACAGTCGTACTTCTAAATTGTCTCTTGTTCTCTATTTGATTTCTACTCATGAAGCTAGAAAAATTCCATAATTTTTTTATAACATTATATTCTTAAATAAATAAATAAAATTTTTGAAGGGTATATACATGGCAATCTAATATTATATTCATAAATAAAACTTCACATCGTGTGTGATATATGAATTCATATATTTTATCAAAATTGTCAATATATATATCTAGAAAAGGGACAAATACTAGAATTTGAATCTTTAACTTAAATATCATAAAATAGAATACTCCAACATTAGATCATTAACCCAATAAAGATGGAACAAAAACTAGACAAGGTGAAAAAAAATAAAAAAATGAGTTGCAGACTTTTCTCTCTTTCTGTGTAATCCAATCTATATAGGTATTATGGTAGAGTTGGTTAATTCTCACAAGATGGAGCAAGAAGAAGGGTAGGGATCAGGGTCCCCATAGCACACATATTTATACTGCGGTAGAGGAACACTGCCCCCACACGACACAACGACAGGCGCTTCAAATTTTTTTGGCTCTTCTTTTTTCTCTCCTACAGCGCTGACGCTTATTAGCTCTGCATACCCCATCCTATTATCTGGTAATACACAGCTGAGTAAGTTGGGCTTTGCCATCTTCTTCCTTAGTGAAGCAGTTAGTTTCACTGGATCTACACCTTCTCCGATCACTTCTAGTTGGTTCTTATCTTTTTCTCCTAAAGCTGCTGATTCCACGCCTGCCATAATCACCAATTTAAGTTAGCTTTATCCAAGAATTAATTACTCAGGATGAGATGTCTGTGATCGTATATCAAGAAACCAATTTAAACATAAAAAAGCAGTGGAGACTGTTTAGTTTCTAGCTCACCATAAATCCCAACAGCAATTTGAAGAGCCTTGGAGCGAGACTTGTCGCCATTCATGCACACCCTGATCACCATTTTTTGCTGGAATAATGGACAGAAAATTAAGCTACTTTCCGATTTCACTATACTCTATACAGATACAAAGTTAGTTAATGATATAATATACGGACCTTCATGGTTTACACCAAACGACTTAAAAGCTTTAAGTTTTAAGGGATATAATATCAATGGCGGTGGACAAGGATTGGTGATTCGTTCTCCCTGTTTATAGGCCTCTTCTTGAATGTATTATCGATGAGGGCATTTCTCGGATTAGCGATTTTTCTTGTTTTGTAATTTTGTCGTTTTCTTTTATATATTCCTTTACTCCATGTGATCCATATTTCAAACCTTTCACTGGTCTGATCCAAAATTACCAATTATGTGGGAAGTACAGGTCTTAAGAATTACAGTTATTACAGGTCTTAAGAATTACAGTTCAGGGGGAATTATTTTCTGGAAAAGAATAATTACATGTGTTTGGAAGAACATCCAACTTCATGGATAATAATGCAAAATACAATAATGCAAAATACAATAATGTTTATTATATAAATTTAATTACATTTAAGTAGTAAGATAAATTTGTGAGTTCATTGCATTTAACAAAAAACTGTAACTTTCCTATACCTAAAGGATTACCAATTATATGGGAAGTACAGGTCTTAAGAATTACAGTTTTCAGGGAATTATTTTCTGGAAAGAATAATTTACATGTGTTTGGTAAGAACATCAACTTCATGGATAATAATGCAAAATACAATAATGTTTATTATATAAATTTAATTACATTTAAGTAGTAAGATAAATTTGTGAGTTCACAATAATGTTTATTATATAAATTTAATTACATTTAAGTAGTAAGATAAATTTGTGAGTTCCTTGCATTTAACAAAAAACTGTAACTTTCCTATACCTAAAGGAGTTATTTCCGAGAGAGTTAGGTGATCTTTCTCTAAAAAGGTGGAATTGATATCATAAATCAAACAAAAACATTTTATATATAGAAAGTTACACTTGCTCGGTCTATTTATTCCAAGAAAATATTATAGAAGTCTTTAAAATGCTAAATTTAATGAGGACAACGTTTCATGAAATACTGTCTCAAACTCTAAAAATATAATAGATGTGACATTACCGAACACAATAATTAATTAAAACAGTATTTTAACCCAATTAAAACACTAAACAGTACTCGAAATGCTCTTGCCGAACAGAGCCTCAATATCATTAGTATTGTGCTAATAGTTTTCAAAACTATATTGTATTGTTAGCTAATATTATAAAAATTGATTTGATAGTCGATGGAACATTCTAAGAAAATTTGTGACCTTCTATAATAAGAAAAAAAAAATTAATATGTAAGGACGACTTATGCGTTGATATTAATATTATTAAAATTGATTTTGGTTAGTTGAAGGAACCTGCTATTCAAATTTTGACCTTCTATTATATTTTAAGAAATAAATAATTGTCTCCCAAAAAAATAAATAATTAAAAAATCAAGGACAGTTTATGCATTCATGTTAATGGACCATGAAAATGAACTATTTGCTTAATTAATTAATTTAATTAATTCTTTAATTCCAAAGTTTTACTGTCATGAGTGATTAAGTTCCCATAAACAACTAATGTTTTGGTGCTAATAACAAATAAAAACTTGATCATATAAATAAAAAAATAAAAAATTAATATTTAGTTTCTAAAATTTGAGTTAATTATGATTTTATAAAAAAATATAACCAGTCTTTTATGTTTATTTATGTTAATAAAATAGTTTATCTAAGAATTGGAAACCGCATGCACTAATTAGGTATTTGAATCTATCCGAATCCGTTTAAAATGAAATTTTATTATTCATTCAAACTCTATTACAATTATGTTTGATATCCAAACCCATTTAAATATTGTTCAACATTAAAAATATTAGTTTATTTTAATTTTTAAAGATAATATAAATAAAAATCATAAAATTCAATTTTGATGACTTAAAATTATAATTTGATATTTTTGTTATTAGGATTAATGATTTTTAGGAGTATTTTTAGGTCTTATTTGATTCACTTATAAGTCTATAAATAGGCACATTCTTTTATTAATTGAATGAAGTGCTAAATATTGTTAATAATCTTGTGCATTTCCATTTTTCCTTCCTTCCAAAATTTCAACAATGAAAATGAACTATTTGCTTAATTAATTAATTAAATTAATTCTTTAATTCCAAAGTTTTTCTATCATGAGTGATTAAGTTCCCATAAACAACTAATGTTTTTTTTTTTTTTTTAAAGAACCTATCGGTGCTAATAACAAATAAAAACTTGATCATAAAAAATAAAAAAAATTACTATTTAGTTTCTGAAATTTGAGTTAATTATTATTTTTTAAAAAAATATAAACAGTCTTTTATGTTTATTTATGTTAATAAAATTGTTTATCTAAGAATTGGCAATGGCCTACACTAATTAGATACTTGAATCTGTCTGAATCCGTTTAAAATGAACTTTTATTATTCATTCCAAACTCTATTACAATTATATTTGATATCCAAACCCATTTAAATATCGTTCAATATTAAAAATGTTAGCTTTTAACTGCAGATCTAAGAAAAATTTGAGCTTTTAAGCATTTATAGTTTCTTAGTGTAATTAATTGGTTTTATCATGGATTAATCAGTTTTATTGATTTGAGAGAGAAATATAAACCTGATAATTTGCTCTTAGAAAAATATTAGTTTAATTGCAAAATATTTTGTCAAACACGTGAGCCGTCCCATCTAATGAAAAACACGTGACACGTCCCATAATTTCCATTGAAATACTTCGCAAGTTGGTCAATTAGTTCCTTTATAAGGTCCATGTCGTAATACCCGTTTATAATTTTGGCGGCTTCTTCGCATTTTCCCCTTCATTTACTCTTTCTGCAATTTTTAATATTTTATATTCAGCTATATATTCAATTATTATTAATTATTAGCTTTAATAATAATAATAATTATTATTATTATTTAAAAGAAATAACAATTATTATTATTATTAAACCAAATTGATGCTACAATCTACTTCTTACAAATATAAATTTAGCTCTCCAATATTATAAATTTTGCTCTCCAATATGAAAAAAATAATATTAATATATTTAATTATCTCTTAAAAATAATTATGATATGCAGACCAAGTCATCGTATAGTAATAATTACATGTATAACTTAGTAATAGATTTAAGTTTAAATCACTTTCAATACTAAAAAAAAAAAAACAATATGCTCGCTGTAAGGACCTATTTGTAATTATATAAAAGTAGATCCTTGAAATGCAAATTTTGATCCTTTTTACCTTGTTCTCCATTTCTTGGCAAGTTGGACCAATCTATATCTTGGTTATTCAGTGCACGTTAAGGCCGATAATCAGTAAGCAAATGGTGAACTGAACACTTTATCTTTTTACATTATTCTCCATTTCTTGGTTTTTCTTTTCTTTGATTTATCTTTGATTTCTTTTCTTTGAATATGACCTGTTGGCAACTAGGTCATATTTTTATTATTTTTAATTCATAATTATATATATATCTAATAATTGATGATTCAATGTAAGAGATCAAATTATAGCTCAGTAGGAGCAAGTTAGACTTTAGAATTTAAGGAAGTCAAAATAAATTTTTCAAAAGTTAGGAGACCAAAATAAAGAAAAAAAAAATTTATACTAATTAAAAAAAAAAGAAATCTGAAGTTTGGGGCCCGGGCTCCCCCAGCCCCCCCCCCTCCCCTGTAGCTAAGGACCTCAGGTATTAAATAATCAATTTCCTTTAGTTTTTAGAATAT
The DNA here is from genome assembly GCF_014843425.1 of Jatropha curcas. Next base: position 495,095 of record NW_023590999.1, read on the forward strand.
GAATCTCATTTTCTTCTTATATCTCTTACTGTCCTGATGTATTTTACTGAAATAAATTATCACAAAAATTAATAGGATAAAGTACTTCTTATTTTTAGAAGAAATCAAATTAGAAAGTTCATTAAGTGGAAATTGTATACAAATATAAGATGCAAATCAATATATTTATATATTTTTGTATAGGAGGTTTAATAATAAACAATTTATACCACTACAAAAATTTCGGTTATTACTGACGGAATTTTCTGTCTGTAAAATATAAAAATCTGTCGGTAATTAGGTTTGCTGATGAAATACCAATGGAAAATATTCGTCGATAAAACCCTTGTTGGTAAAATATTATCAACCAAAAACTTATTCCGTCTGTAATTTAGTGGTATGATATATTTATAATTTGGTTTTAATTGGTTTCGTCAATAAATGGTTGTTAATCCATTGGTATTTTTAAAAAGATTTTAAAAAATAAAAATTTTAAATTATATTATTTTTGAATTAATACTTTCATAAATCAATTAATCAAATCAAAAATTAAATTAATTACGTTCTTAATAATTACACCGATAAAATTTAATTCATAACTAAGCTAGTTAAAGAAAATTAATTATTAAAACACAAAAAGGAAGCAAAAAAGAAAAAGATAGAAAAAAGAATAGAGAAAGAGGAGAAGAAAAAGGAAGATGCAATAGAAGTAGAAAAATAAAAATAGAGGAGAAGGAGGAAAATGAACATGAAGGAAAAAGAAAAGAAGGTGAAGGAGAAGAAGGAAAAGAAGAATGAGTGTGAAATAGAACTAGAAAAGAAGAAGAGGAAAAAAAATATAACACTAGAGGACAAGGAGAAGAGAAGGAAAAATAAAAACATGAAGGAGAGGAAGAAAAAAACAACAGGTGTAGAAGAAAAGTAAGAAAAAGGAAAAAAAAAGAGAAGTGAACATAAAGAATAAGAAGAAAAAAGAAAGAAAGACAAAGAAGACGAAGAAGAAGAAGGAAAAAGAAAGTAGAAATAAAATGATAGGAAAAAATGAAGGAGGGAGAAGAAGATATGAATTTATACTGTAGATTTTGCAATTACCGACGGAAATCTCGTTGGTAATTGAAAATTTCTGTCGCTAATTTCTTTATTTTTTCACCTATTATGGAGCCAAAAAATTTAAAATTTACGGACGGAATTTCCGTTGCTAAATTTGGTAATTTTCTGTTGCTAAATTCTAAAATCCGTCAGTAAATTTGATCTCGTTGCTTAAATTCTAAAATCCCGTTCAGTAAATTTGTAATCTTACCGTCCATTTTGTACTGGCCTAAATTTTTTAATTTTTTTTGGAATTCGTCAGTAATCTGTCTTAAATAAACTTTGTACTGGCTAAATTTTTAATTTTTTTTGGAATTTCGTCAGTAATCTGTCTGTAAATAACTACTGATTAGCAATGGAATATGTTTTGTCACTACTTTGTGAGTAATTGGTTGTGATCTGTCGGTAAATTATTAAAAGTATGCACGAATATATTGCACTTTTTTTACCTATGAAATTTTAAATCCATCGGTAATATGTTGCTAATCTGTCGGTAGAAATAAAAAATTAGCACAAATATTTGACGCTCTTAACTGCCAACAGAATTTAAATCCGTCGATAATTTATGGCTAATTACCAACGAAAAAAGTTCCGACGGTAATTGCCGAATTTTTTGTAGTGTACAAAAAATTAAAAAATACAATCTCGATTTAAAGTATCTGATAGAACTGATAGAACATAATATTGGTGCCATAAGCGATCGCTTGCTCCACTTTGTAACTATTTATAGTCACTATTCGACTTTATGGTCTTCTACAAGTCTGATCTGATTACTTTCAAATTTCTTCCTTCTATTAAAGAGTAGATCTGTATTTCTTTCTGCATAACTATCTAAATGATAAAATACGTTAGACAAAATCACTATAATGGTAATAACAATAACTCAAAACTAGATTTGAGAACAAAATCTCAATATATAGGCAACAATAAATTCCAATATTTGCGACAATAATTCAGATTTATATACATATCGAAAGATTATTTACAAAAAAAAAAAAAAAATAAAAAAAAATAAACATTCATTTACAAAAAAAAAAAAAAAAAAAAAAAAAAATAAAAAAAAATAAAAAACTAAAAAGGGGAAGTGATTACCACTGGGAGAGCTCACCGGTGGCCGCCCTTTAAAGAAGAGAAAAGAGTTTTAGGTTTTAGATTTGAGAGAAAGAGAGTGGGGAATTAAGTACTTTTTAAATATTGAGGGTTGACTAAATTCATTAATATGTTTTCCTTCTATTTTGATAAATCATATAAAAAGTTTTGAGATTTGGTTTTGTCAAAGTATATAATTCTTCTATTAAAAATATGACATTTTAGCCGCTAAATATAAGTGAAAATACAAAAATACTTTCTATTAAATAAAAAAATGTTTAAAATCTCTATTCATGTTCTTCTCTCTCATTTTCTTTATACGATCCAATTTCCGAAGTGATGTTTTCTTTAGATAATTGGAATTAGAATTAAAAAAACCGCAAACTTTACTATTATTTAGATCTCTCACTATTGATTTTAAAGATTTTTTTTATGAGATAAAAATTTTTTCATGTTTATTTGATTTTTTTCTCTCACTATTGATTTTAAAGATTTTTTTTATGAGATAAAAATTTTTTCATGTTTATTTGATTTTTTTAAAAAAAATTGTTATAGATTTATATGGGCTTAGTTGCAATTTTGATGTTCGAATTTTTAAAATTTTTTATTTTGTATAAATGAAAAAAATATATATAATTAGAAGGTTAAATTCTTAATAATTTTACATTCAAGTAAAATGTACACACGTGGACAAACTAAAATTCAACGTATGATGACTGAATAGTCTAAATCCTACGAGTTCATCTTTTTCTTAGCATCATTCACCATTTCTCATCGCAAGCCCCTTACGTGAATAAAAGTCCAGAGGTCGAAATTCAACATTTCCCATCAATATTAATAAACCACGGCAAAGTGTAAATTAGGTTGTGTTACCGACAACTTTTTAAGTAGTTTTTAGTATTTTAGTCAATTAAAATGCTAAATTTTTATTTTTTATAGTATCCAGTAACATATTATTTGAATTAGTTTTTAGAGATTAAGATAGTATTTTATAAAAACAATTGAAACAACTGTTAGCTACTCAAATAACTAAATTCTATTAAAAGTTAATGGCTAAGTTTATCGAACATGCTCTTAGTTGGAACAAATTAAAAAAAAAAAAAAGTACAAAGAAGCCATTATTATTAGAATACAATATTTAACTTAAACATTATAAGATACAACACTTGAACATTAGATTATTAAAATTATCCCAACAAAGATGGAATAAAAACCTGACAGAGTTGAAACAAAACTACAAAAAGAGTTGCAGAATTTTTTTTTTTTTTTTTTTTTTTTTTTTTTTTTTTTTTTTTTTGAGTTGATGCTCAAAAGATGCAGCAAGGGTAGGGATCAGGTTCCTTAATGCACACAAACTGAGGGGCGCACTGATGGGCACTGCCCTTACATGAACAAGGCGCTGGATCTTTCTTCTCATCTTTCTTTTCGTCTTTCTTTTCTTCTTTCTTCTCTTCTTTCTTCTCTTCTACATCGCTCACGCTTACTAGCTCTGCGTGCACCATCTTACACTTTGGTGATACACAGGTGAGAAAGTTGGGCCATTTTGCTGACTTCTTCCTTAGCGAAGTTGTAAGTTTCACTGGGTCTACTTCTCCGATCACTTCTAGCTGGTTTTCTTCTTTTCCGCCTAATGCCACTGAGTACACTCCTGATTGATGCGGCAATTACCAAATTAATGTCGTTTCATCAACAAATTAATTACTCAATCCACTCCTGATTGATGCGGCAATTACCAAATTAATGTCGTTTCATCAACAAATTAATTACTCAATCTGAAAGTTAAAAGTTACACATAAGAGAATACTAGTAAATTTATATCTTCAATGGTCACTTTACGAAAAATTATAATTTGGGTGCCTAGGTTTCTAAGAGAATGCTATTCGGTTCGGTTCCATTGAGTTACTTTTAATTTTTTTGCAATTAAGCAAAATTTTCAAGTTTTCTTTTTAAAATTTTTATTTTTATTTTAATTTTAGAACATGAATAGATAAAATAATAACTATTGTTGGAAAAACTACAGTAAAAAAATCTTGAGCATTTGTTTAAAAAAATTATAACAGAAATTAATTGAGAGTTACATAAATAGTTGGTAATTTCACAATTTTTTTTTTACTGTTTTTTTTTAAAATTGACTTCGTGTATAGATAGTTTTAAACGCTTTTTGTTTTTGGAATTATAAGCCCAATGGGCTTCCAACAAACATTAAAAATTCAAGTTTTGTATCCCGCTTTCGTTCGGACAACCAAACATTCCAATATACATTTTGAACTTTGATTCAAAATTTTGTTTTAGGTTAATGTTCACGTAATAGTCTAAAATAGAAAGCAACTAAAATAATTATTACTTGAAAATAGTTATTTCTAATTTATGAAATGGGTAACCTTAAACTTAAACTTTAGGTCCCTTAACGGTTTAAATTAGAAATGTTTGGTAAAAATAATTGTTTAATTTAAAATTAAAAAAAGAAAAAACATCAGCTGTTTAATTAGCTGAATTCGAAGAGAAAAAGACAATAGGTATAATTATCTAAATATTTAATTAATCTCCATGAAATACTAAACGTTACATTTACATCTAAAAACTATTATAGATAGTTAAATACTATATTATCAAATTATATAATTAATATAACATCTAAAAACTATTATAGATAGTTAAATACTATATTATATTATAGATAGTTTACAAATACTATTTATTCAAATGATACATCTAAAAACTATTATAGATAGTTAAATACTATATTATCAAATGATATAATTAAAAGAGATAGAGTCAAAACATCAAAGTCTTAATTTATTCTACTGTTTACTTCTCCATTCCACAAACTAAACAAAGCCTTAATTTTGAGCTTTCAGTCAAAGTGACTGATATTTTATTAAGAAACCATTCAACAAGTTAGGAAAAGCGTAATTAAATTAAAAGCGGTAGATTGTCAATTTTAAATTACCATAAACGCTGGCAGCAATTTTCAGAGCCTTGGAGCGAGGCTTATCACTCTTCAGGCACATTTGGACTACTATCCTTTTCTGCAACAGTCAACAGAAAATTAAGCAATTTTTCGTTTCTCATATATAGAAAGTTTCCCAATAATATACATGTATATACACGAACCTTCATGGTTTTTGTCAGTTAGATGGAGGATGCAAGAAACGAAGCAAAAGCTTGGGGAGTGTGTTAATGGTGGTGGAGAGAGATGGTTGGGTGGGTGAGATACCTTTTGCTATTTATAAGCCCTCAATATATACCCTAATGTTGTTGTGGGGTCCCTCCGATATGTGGTACCCACACACTTTTGAAAAAGAAAAAAAGGGAAAACATGTTTTGGTAATTCATCTTCAAAGAAGGTTGCGCTAATAATTGAAGATGGATTCGTTAATTACACGTCAGTCGGTGACGTGTTGATTAATGCATCCCCTTCTCCTATAAATAAGAGAAGGATTTCCCTGAATCAACACAAAGCAGAAAGGAAGGGGAAAAAAATATAGAGTGAGTTATCTAGTTTTAGGAAAGGTTGGGGAGAGAAAAATAGTGAAAAAATTATTATGAGGTATTTTTGGGAAACACTTTGAATTCCACTATTTTTTGTATTACTCTCTTTGTGTACCTACTATTTTTTAATAGTGGAAGAATGATTCGTAGTTTGTCCTGTGGACGTACCTAAACAGCTAAGGGTGAACCATGTAAATTTCTGTGTGTCACAATTTTGATTATTCCACTGCGTTAATTTTCTCTTAATTGGTTGAAAAGGCCTAACAAGTGGTATCAGAGCTGAGGCAAGTAGTACCTGAGGCCCAACAAATGCTTCTTTTTATTAATTTGACCATTAGAAATTTAAACTCGAAACCTCCTACTTCCCTGAATATTTGAGCTCTCAAAACTTATTGGTAATATGTATTATTTAAAATGTTACAAAATTGACCAATATTATTATGAATTTACAAAATAAAAACTTAAGAAACACGGTCAACTTAAACAATAATTAACATACAATTATGAAAGAATCTATGTACCTAATATGCCCAATGGTCTTATAATGATGTCCAAATAAAAAAATAAAAAAAAATCATAGAAGCGCAACCAGAACTGAATAATGTATAGTTTACGAATTGTATAAATCTTGATAAACATGTGAGTTGATCCAAAATCTAAATGAGTTGGAAATATTATACTATAATGTTGGCGCATGGTAGTCTTCCCATACAAATAACACTTGCCGAAAGTTATATGCACTTATTACTAAATTATAATTTGGTATACATTTATTTTATACTAGTTCAATTACTTTGAAATAACTAATTTATATTTATATAGTAATTTATGGTAACTTAAGGATAATATTTTTAAATACCATTAAATAAAAATCTAAGGGTGGCTTCTATTATATATTTAGCAATAAATGAGTATAAATATTGTTTTTCAATAAAAAAAAAAGAAAAAGATACTTCATATTATCCTATCTATTCGTCTGTGTACTAGGAGACAATGAAGCAATAATAAAAAATAATAATACTTCCTAAATATTTAGGCAATGAAAATGTATCGGAATAAGGTATTTGAAAGTAGAGACAAAATTCCCCAAAAAAAAAAAAAAAAAAAAAAAAAAAAAAAAATTGTCATCGAATAAGGGTATTTGAAAGCTAAGCAAAATTCCTCCAAAAAAAGAAAAAAAAGAGAAGGAAGAAGAGAAAGAAGACGGAGAGTAGAGAACAAGAGGTGTGGAGAGTAGTATAATAAAAAAAAAAAAAAAAAAAAAAAAAAAAAAGAAATAGAGACAAAATTTTGGAAGTAATAATTCACCATCAAAAATACTTGTCTACCTACACTTAATATATGCTAATAAAAAAGAAATGTTAAATTTTATTATTATTTTATTATTTTTCTTCAATGAAAAGACTCATATACTTTCCTTTCTTCGAGTAGTATTATTGGATCAGATTGATATATGAATACATTCATATACGATATAGATAAGTAATTATTAAATAATAATTAAAATACACTTGTAAATAATATAATAGACATATTATTTTTGTATATATATTGAATTCCAACTTTGTCTAACACATGTTCAAAAAAAAAGAAAAAAGGAAATGACATTTTGAAATTTAAAAGTTATATAAAAACATATATATGAATGCTACCAATTCTACGTTGATACGTTGAGAATATAAATTCGATCTTTGAGAAAATATTTGTTAAAAGACAATAATTTTATGTCTTACGGTGGAAGGAGATTAATTCACACCGAAATAATGAAAGATAGCTCCAAATTTTACCCAAAGAAAAAAGAGCAATATTGTATGCTGCTGTTTTTGCAATCCGTGAAATGATTTTCACTCGAGGAAGGTCTATGGTAGGAGTAATATACTTGAAGGTTGACATGGAAAAAATGGCATTCCTAATGACTATAGGACCTCTTTCTTCATCTTTTCGTGAATAGGAAAGCTGCTCAACTTCACAAAACTAGGTTAATACACCACAGATAGTCTTTTAATTTTCTTGTCGTGACAGCATTAAATATACCATACTCTGCCAATGAAGCTTTAGCTTAATGGCTAAAATGGAGTTAATACACCACAGATAGTCTTTTAATTTTCTTGTCGTGACAGCATTAAATATACCATACTCTGCCAATGAAGCTTTAGCTTAATGGCTAAAATGGAAGTCATGGGTTCAATTTACTTCCACAATAATAAATTAAGTATTGTAATCGCTATTTTTGCCTCTTATGGATCAAACTACTCTTAATGAGTTTTAATTTGATATAATTTGTGTTTGAAAATGCAACTGCGATGTAAATAAAAGGATCTCCTTCTCCGTCTTTTGCAGAAATTTAGGAAAATGCATAGACATAGATCAGATAATTTATTTAACCTCTTGTCGTGTCGTGGTGTCAATAGAATCTGCATGCATAGTAAACAGTGTATATCCTTTGGACTGAGTCTGTCTCTGTCGTACGGAAGTCCAACACAGTCTCCTCAGATGTAACCATTCTGTCTTTGGCTCTCTGGTTTCCTTTTTCCTGCAATTATTTTCTAACAAATCCATTGGAGTTATGTTTCCAAAAAAAGAAAAAAAAAAAAAGAAGAATCTCATTGAGTTCACCGACTAATTCATTTTTTTTTTTTTATTATACATCTATTGATGGTGATTATGATTGAATGTTTTTTTTTCTTCTTTCGATTCTTACTAGATAGCAATGTATACGTCTAACGATGATGATCTTTTTTTTCAATTCATTTAGTGCAAACATAGGAATATTAACAGAATATGGTTGTCAAATTCCTGATTTTAGCGGTTTTGTTCGGCAAAATTAACAGTTTTATTAGTGACTTAATAGTTGTTAGCATTTGTATTAACTTTTTCATCAAATATTAAAAGGAAAAATATTTTATAACATTACTCTCTTAAATTTTAAACATTAATATAAAAATTATGTCACCAAACACTATATATAATTAGGCATGACCACCTATTCATTTTGAACCAGAACTAAACCATATTGTAGATGAACTGAAGCCGGACCAAAACCGTCGGTTCAAAGTTTAGAACCAAAATCGGCGGTTCAAGGGCCGATTAAGGTTCATGTGAATGTTAAGATCTGAACCTGAACCGACGGTTCCGGTCCGGTTCGAACAGGAAATTTTATATTTTTATTTTTAAAATGATAATCACTTAGCGTATTTTATACATCTCTAAAAGTCTTAATAATATTTTACTACATGATATACTTTACTTAAGATTTTTTTTTTTTAAAATACACTTTATTTTAATACAGTCTCCTAAAAGTCTTAAATAATATTTTACTACATGATACTACTTTGATTAAGATTTTGTTTTTTATAAATACACTTTAACTTTAAAAAGTTAAAAGATCTAAAACAAGTTAAAATGGGTAAAAAGAGATAAGAATAATTATAGTGGTAAACTTAACTATTCGTTTTTAAAGCTTTTTTTTTTTAGCCTTTTTACAAATATGATTTACTAAGTTGTAGAAAATTACATTCCTTTGAGCATTTTTCCAAAAATTCTGCGCTTATAATTTAATTAATTAAATAACATTTTAAAAAAAATTTAAAGCGATAATTTATTTGAGTTAATTTTGTAACCTATTAATTAAGTTTGTATCCTTATATGAAGTACTGAAGCAATTTTTAAAATTTATTTATAAAATTTAAGTAATATTTTGTAGTTCAAGAGAGTTCATATTAATATTTTCCGAAAGAAAGATGTATAAACATTGAGAACCGATTTAAAAAAAAAACACAATAAATATCGTGCCGAAAATTCATGATCGACGAACAGGTCGAACTGGAACCGGACTGGAATTTGACGATTCAAGGGATCGGTTTTAGGTATTTTAAAATTTATTTAAAATAAAATTTATAATATTTTTCAAATTCATATTAATATTTTCGAAAGAAAGATGTAACATTAGAACCGATTTAAAAAAAAAACACATATATCTCCGAAAATCATGATCGAAACCGGTCGGAACTGGAACCGGACTGGAATTGACGATTCAAGGATCGGTTTAGGTTCAACATTTTAAAAATTTTGAACTGTCGGTTCTGTAAACCGGAACTGACTGTTCAATGAACCGGCCATGCCTATATATAATTGAGATAATGTTTTGATTTTAGTGAAAACACTAAATACTACGTGAAAAGTAATTATACAATAGAGTCGATATCATTTGATTGAAATGAATTTTATATTGATTTTATATTGAACGCAAGAGCTTCGTTGACATTGGGTCCTTAATCCATGAAACAAATCGAAAATAGCAGAAATCGAAACCACAACATGATAAGTTTTGATAGCAGCATTCACAAAAGCATACCAACCCTCAGCAGTGATATGACAATAGAATAAAAATTTTGATATGGGCAATTTAGTTCAAAATAACATTGTGAGATTAATTTTGTGCAATTCATTTTAGATTTAATTAAATTTAATACAACTTGATTTTAGTTATAATCAATTCTATATAATTATTTTTCTACAATCGAATTAAAATTTTCTTTTCAAACCAAACATATATATATATATATAGAATTTAACTAAATTTTGTAGAATGTGTTTAAACAAATACCAAATTTAGCATATAGGCAATATCACTATTTAATTTTAAACCGAAATCGAAATGGTCAAAATTGAAACCAAACTGCGGTTAACGGTCCATTTTTTAAACTATAACTGAAATTGTTTGTTTATAGTTTGATTTCGGTTCTTAATTTTAAAAATTAAAACCGATGGTTTTGGTTAAAAAGCAACGGTTCCAATTTGAAACCGTGAAAAGGAAATCCTGATTTATTTTTTATTTTATTACAATCTTTTAATATAACTTTTAAGGCTTTTATTAAATTGGTTAAGTCTTTTCAATAATATGCTACAAAATTAACAAAAAGAATTACAAAAACTTGAAAAAATAAATCTCTAATTTTAGTTTTAAACTAAATCGAAATGAAACCAGCAGTTTCGAGATCATCATAAAAATAGTCTAAAAAAAATACGATTTCGATTTCACTATTATTTTAAAAACCACCTCAAAACAGTTTAGTTTCAATTTCATTCTTTTATAACAAGAAGCGTGCTCATCCCAGTTGGTGTAACCTCCTGCTATTACAAAAAATCAACAATTGAATGGCGAAAAGTTTATCTTTTTTTTTTTTTTTTATTGATTATTCTAAATGATAGTACTTAAATGTCTTCTGGGTATACAATTCATTAGAAGTTTGCCTTCTTTTTTCTTTTGTCTCTGTCATGAAGCATAAAATATCTTCTAGTGGCATTGATTTCCTTCTTTCCCTATAAATAATTATATACTTACCTAATCCTTTCTGTCCTCCTCAATGCTCTTTTTTTTCCCTTGAGAATCTTAATAATAAATTCTAAGTTCTCTCAAAAAAAAAAAAATCTTAATATTTAAGCCTAATAGCCTTGTTGAATTGTACAACCATACTGTTTTAGTCTTTTAGATGGAAAATAATTATTTCATCTCTAAAGTTTATCATAATTATCTAAGTAATCCTAACCATTTTATAAATATTTATGACATTCTTAAATTTTGTTTCTGGCGTATCACTTAGTCATTTTATCCAAAAAACACATTTTATGGTTAGCGAGACTTGTTGCCATTCATGGACACCCTGATCACCATTTTTTGCTGCAATAATGAACAGAAAATTAAGCTACTTTCCGATTTCACTATACTCTATACAGATACAAAGTTAGCTAATGATATAATATACGGACCTTCATGGTTTACACCAAACGACTTGTAAGCTTTAAATTTTAAGGGATAGAATATCAATGGCGGTGGAGAAGGATTGGTGACTCGTTCTCCCTATTTATAGGCCTCTTCTTGAATATATTGTCGATGAGGGCATTTCTCAGATCATGACTTTTCTTGTTTCGTAATTTTGTCGTTTTCTTTTATATATTCCTTTAGTCCATGTGATCCATATTTCAAACCTTTCACTGGTCTGATCCAAAATTACCAATTATGTGGGAAGTACAGGTCTTAAGAATTACAGTTTTCAGGGAATTATTTTCTGGCTGATCCAAATATAACCAGTTAATGTAGGGAAGTAACAGGTCTTAAGAATTACAGTTTTTCAGGGAATTATTTTCTGGAAGAATAAGTTTTACATGTGGTTTTGGTAGAACATCAACTTCAATGGATAGAATAATTTACATGTGTTTGGTAAGAACATCAACTTCATGGATAATAATGCAAAATACAATAATGTTTATTATATAAATTTAATTACATTTAAGTAGTAAGATAAATTTGTGAGTTCATTGCATTTAACTAAAAACTGTAACTTTCCTATACCTAAAGGAGTTATTTCCAAGAGAATTAGGTGATCTTTCTCTAAAAAAGTAGAATTGATATTACCTAATTCCAAGAGAATTAGGTAAATCAAGCAAAAACATTTTATATATTTAGAAAGTCACATTTCCTCGGTCTATTTATTCCTAACAAAACATTATAGAAGTCTTTAAAATGCTAAACGTTAATGAGAATAAATTTTAATAAAATACTATCTCAAACTCTAAAAGTAGGATAGATGTGATATTACCGAGCACAATAATTAATTAAAACATTGTTTTAATCCAATTAGAACACTAAACATTACTCGAAACGTTCTTACCAAACAGAGTCTAAATATCATTAGTATTGTGCTAATAGTTTTCGAAACTATATTGTATTGTTAGTTAATATTATAAAAATTGATTTGATTAGTTGATGGAACATTCTAAGTAAATTTTTGACCTTCTATAATAAGAAAAAAAATAATTAATATGTAAGGACGACTTATGCGTTCATGTTAATATTATTAAGATTGATTTTGGTTAGTTGAAGGAACTCTATTTAAATTTTGAATTTCTATTATGATTTTAAGAAATAATAATTGTCTCCCAAAAAATAAATAATTAAAAAATCAAGGAAAGTTTATGCATTCATATTAATGGACCATGAATGTTAGGATTAATTCAAAATAATATTATGAAAAATCTGTTGAGATTTCAATTTTATTTAGTGCAGATTTTCTGCAGTAAATTTTGATATTTTTGTTATTACGATTAATGATTTTTAGGAGTATTTTTAGGTCTTATTTGATTCACTTGTAAGCCTATAAATAGACACATTCTTTTGTTAATTGATTGTTTAGTCGTTATTTGATTTCACTTGTAAGGACCCTAGAATACCAATAAGAACAAACTATCTTTCGTTTAATTGGAAGTATGAAAGTTGCTTAAATTATTGTTAATCATCTATGTGCATTTCCATTTTTCCTTCCTTTCAATAATTTCAAGCATGGTAGTCAGGAGCCCGTGTCTGTTAGAATGGCCCAAACACTATCCATTTTCTTCCCCTCCAATTATTTTGTTGGTGAAAATTGATCAAGCTAATGGGCGGCTGGATGTGCTATTAAAATGAAAGCTTATTTACAAGCTTATGAACTTATGGGAGCATTTGTTGAAACAGAAAAAAAGGAAAGATCACCTCCAACTTGCCATCCACCCAACTATGGTTCAATTAAGATCATAGTGAAGAAATAAGCGCAAAAAAATTCAAAGCAAGAAACTGTCTTCATTCACTTCTGTCTCTACGGTATAATTTTCACAAAGTTATCATGACTTGTGAAACAGCAAAGGAAGGATATGGGACTCATTAAAAGATGATAATTCTCTATAGGCGACCGATGGCAGAGTGAAGAATTGATGATAAAACAGAAATTATTTGATACTTAAAAGAGTGGTTGTTTGGTAAGATGATCAAAAATGAAAACAATCTGAATGTGTCCAAGAATATGATGGAGGCGAGAGTCTCATCCCATTGTATATACAAATTAATTTATCGTGTGAGCGACATCTCTCTGCCCCCGAGATGGATATATACTATTATATATCTTCTTTATCATTGTCAATTGGTAACTTCGTCTGAAGACATTCAAAAAATCTTCTGAAATCATTCCGTTGTAACGTAACTTAACACTCGACCACGAGCCCTGCCCCGCGATATAGAGAAGAGCATGTACAGAGAAGATAATACTATGAAGGCTGCTTTAGGTTTTACCAAGGACAACGAACAAATTGTTTATCAAAAAGAGGAATTTCCACCAATGTGGCAATATGCAAGAAGATAATACCAGATGAATGAAAATGATTGTTGGCATAAGGTAAACTTCATGTGTTTAAATTGTAAGGTAAAATTTAAGGTTCGAGATAGTTGCTAAAATAGATTGTAGGTATAAAAATCATCAATATTTTGTGTCTATTATATATATTTATATCTCTTCTTTGAGTAATTGAGAGATATATGCCTCCAAGAGAACATTGGACGGAGAATGTGTCTCCAAGAGAACATTGGAGAGAATGTGGCCTCTAAAAATAACAAGAAAAGTGATGAGGAAGTTGCATTCATCGATGGTGTAAGAAGGGAGGAAGTGCTATCAAAAAAAAGAAATTGCTATTGTTTTGATGAAGTAAGTGCATCAATATTTGGTGAGAAGTGCAGTGCAAAAGTGATGATGTTTGAGATATTTGATTAGATAAAAAGTTACTTAATTTGTATAATGTATTGTTAAGTACGGACAGAATATTTATGTTTCGAAATTAAGAAGAGAACTGATTAGGAATTATATTCAAAGATAATATTATGAAGATCTTGTTGAGATTTGTCAAGTTTTATTTAAGTGGTAGAATTTTCTGCAGTCACGGAAATTGTGATTATGTTTTGTTATTAGGGATTAATGATTTTTAGAGTGATATATTTGTAGTAAGGTCTTATTTGAGAAATGGTACACTTCATAAGTCCCTTATAACAATACGGACGTTGATCAGGTCTGTTATCTGTGAATATATGGATAATGAGAGGTGAATTTGATATTTTTGTTATTAGGATTAATGATTTTTAGGAGTATTTTTAGGTCTTATTTGATTCACTTATAAGTCTATAAATAGGCACATTCTTTTATTAATTGAATGAAGTGCTAAATATTGTTAATAATCTTGTGCATTTCCATTTTTCCTTCCTTCCAAAATTTCAACAATGAAAATGAACTATTTGCTTAATTAATTAATTAAATTAATTCTTTAATTCCAAAGTTTTTCTATCATGAGTGATTAAGTTCCCATAAACAACTAATGTTTTTTTTTTTTTTTTAAAGAACCTATCGGTGCTAATAACAAATAAAAACTTGATCATAAAAAATAAAAAAAATTACTATTTAGTTTCTGAAATTTGAGTTAATTATTATTTTTTAAAAAAATATAAACAGTCTTTTATGTTTATTTATGTTAATAAAATTGTTTATCTAAGAATTGGCAATGGCCTACACTAATTAGATACTTGAATCTGTCTGAATCCGTTTAAAATGAACTTTTATTATTCATTCCAAACTCTATTACAATTATATTTGATATCCAAACCCATTTAAATATCGTTCAATATTAAAAATGTTAGCTTTTAACTGCAGATCTAAGAAAAATTTGAGCTTTTAAGCATTTATAGTTTCTTAGTGTAATTAATTGGTTTTATCATGGATTAATCAGTTTTATTGATTTGAGAGAGAAATATAAACCTGATAATTTGCTCTTAGAAAAATATTAGTTTAATTGCAAAATATTTTGTCAAACACGTGAGCCGTCCCATCTAATGAAAAACACGTGACACGTCCCATAATTTCCATTGAAATACTTCGCAAGTTGGTCAATTAGTTCCTTTATAAGGTCCATGTCGTAATACCCGTTTATAATTTTGGCGGCTTCTTCGCATTTTCCCCTTCATTTACTCTTTCTGCAATTTTTAATATTTTATATTCAGCTATATATTCAATTATTATTAATTATTAGCTTTAATAATAATAAAATTATTTAATATGGTAGGTGTGAGGGTTGCAAGTGCTATGATATGTTCAATTGATTAATTTAATGATATTAGCTTTATATAATATTATAATTTTTATATCATAATAATAATAATAATTATTATTATTATTTAAAAGGAAATAACGATTATTATTATTATTAACCAATTGATGCTATAACCTGCTTCTTACAAATATAAATTTTGCTCTCCAATATTAAAAAAATAATATTAATACATTTAATTATATCTTAAAAATAACTATGCTATGCACACCAAGTCATCATACAGTGATAATTACATGTATAACTTAGTAATAGAGTTAAGTTTAAATCTCTTCTAATACTATAAAAAAATATATATATATATGCTCGCTGTAAGGACCTATTTGTAATTATATAAAAGCAGATCTTTGAAATGCAAATTTTGATCCTTTTTACCTTATTCTCCATTTTTGGCAATATGGACCAATCTATATCTTGGTTATTCAGTGCACGTTAAGGCCGATAATCAGTAAGCAAATGGTCTTTGACTCGTTCCTTGGCTTTTCTTTTCTTTGATTTATTTTTTTGGTCGAGTCAACTAGGTCATATTTTTATTATTTTCAATTCATATATATATATCTAATAATTGATGATTCAATGTAAGAGATCAAATTATAGCTGAATAGGGGCAAGCTAGACTTTAAAATTTAAAGAAGTCAAAATAAATTTTTTAAAAGTTAGGAGACCAAAATTAAGCAAAAAAAATTTTTATACTAATTTTTAAGACAAATTTAAAAAAAAAAAAATCTGAAGTTTGGGGCCAAGCAAAACAAATTTTTATACTAATTTTTTAAGAACAAATTGTAAAAAAAAAAAAAACTGAAGTTTGGGAGCCGTAGGGCTTGCCGGGCTCCCGCAGTCGCCCCGCCCCTCCGCCCAAATACTAAGACGTCAAGGTATTAAAGGTCTTTCACCACTTAAATAATTCAATCTTCTTCACCCCCCCCCCCCTCCGCCCAAATAGCTAAGAACCTCAGGTATTAAAGGTCTTCACCACTAAATAATCAATTTCCTTCAGTTTTTGGAGTATAAATCTCATTTTCTTCTTATATCTCTTATATCATTTTTATTTTTAGAAGAAATCAAATTAGAAATTTCATTAAGTGGAAATTGTATACAAGTATAACATGCAAATCAATATATTTTTATATTTTGTATAGGAGGTTTAATAATAAACAGCTTATATCACTACAAAAATTTCGGTTATTACCGACGGAATTTTCTATCGATAAAATACAAAAATCTGTCGGTAATTGGTTTGCTGACGAAATACCGATGGAAAATATTCATCGATAAAACCCTTGTCGGTAAAATATTATTAACCAAAAATTTATTCCGTCTGTAATTTAGTGGTGGGATATATTTATAATTTGGTTTTAATTGGTTTCGTTAGTAAATGGTTGTTAATCCATTGGTATTTTTAAAAAGATTTTAAAAAATAGAAATTTGAAATTATATTATTTTTGAATTTTTTAATATTTCATAATCAATAATCAAATCAATTAAATTAATTACGTCTTAATAATTACACCAATTAAATTTGATTAATAACTAAGCTAGTTAAAGAAAATTAATTATAAACACAAAAAAGGAAGAAAAAAAGAAAAAGAATAGAGAAAGAGGAGAAGAAAAAAATTTATAAAACACAAAAAAGGAAGAAAAAATAAGAAAAAAGATAGAGGAAGGACAAGAGGAGAGAAAAAAAAAAGAAGATCATAGAAGTAGAAAAAATAAAAAATACGAGGAGAAGGAGGAAAATAACATGAAGGAAAAAGGAAATAAGAAGGTGAAGGGAGAAGACGGAAAAAGAGAGAGATGATGGGTGAAATAGGAACTAGAAAAAAGAAGTAGAAAAATAAAAATAGAGGAGAAGGAGGAAAATGAACATGAAGGAAAAAGAAAAGAAGGTGAAGGAGAAGACGGAAAAGAAGAATGAGGGTGAAATAGAACTAGAAAAGAAGAAGAGGAAAAAAAAAAATAACACTAGAGGAAAAGGAGAAGAGAAGCAAAAATAAAAACATGAAGGAGAAGAAGAAAAAAACAAAAGGTGTAGAAGAAAAGTAAGAAAAGGAAAAAAAAAAAAAAAAGAGAAGTGAACATAAAGAATAAGAAGAAGAAAAAGAAGAAAGAAAGAAACAGAAAGAAGAAGAAGGAGGAGGAAAATGAAAGTAGAAATAAAATGATAGGAAAAGATGAAGGAGGGAGAAAAAGATATGAATTTATATTGTAGATTTTGCAATTACCGACGGAAATTTCATCGGTAATTGAAAATTTCTGTCACTAATTTCTTTATTTTTTCGCCTATTATGAAGCCAAAAATTTAAAATTTACCTATGGAATTTCAGTCGCTAAATTCTAAAATCCGTCAGTAAATTTGGTAATTTACCGTCCATTTGTACTGGATAAATTTTTAATTTTTTTTTGAATTTCGTCAGTAATCCGTCTGTGAATAGCTAGGGATTAGCGATGGAATATGTTTTGTCACTACTTTGTGGGAAATTGGTTGTGATCTGTCCATAAATTATTAAAAGTATGCGCAAATATATAGTGCTTTTTTTACCTATGAAATTTGAAATCCATTGGTAATATGTTGCTAATCTCTCGGTAGAAATAAAAAATTAGAGCGAATATTTGGTGCTCTTAATAGCCAACGGAATTTAAATCCATCAATAATTTATCGCTAATTACCAACGAAAAAAGTTCCATCGGTAATTGCCGAATTTTTTGTAGTATACAAAAAAATTTAAAAATACAATCTCGATTTGAAGTATTTGATCAAGCTGATAGAATATAATATTGGTGCCATAAACAATCACTTGCTCCACTTGTAACTATTTATAGCCATTATTCGACTCTATGGCCTTCTACTAGTCTGATCTGATTACTTTCAAATTTCTTTCTTCTATTAAAGGGGAGATCTGTACTTTTTTCTGCGTAACTATCTAAATAATAAAATACTTTAGACAAATTCACCATAATAGTAATAACAATAACTCAAAACTAGATCTGAGAACAAAATCTCAATATATAGGCAACAATAAATTCTAATATTTGCGACAATAATTCAGATTGGGAAAGGGATGACCACTGGCGAGAGCTCACCGGTGGCCGCCATTTAAAGAAGAGAAAAGAGTTTTTAAGTTTTAGGTTTTGAGAGAAAGAGAGTGGGGAATAAAGTACTTTTAAATATTGAGGGTTGACTAAATTCATTAATATGTTTTCCTTCTATTTTGATAAATCATATAAAAAGTTTTGAGATTTGGAGTTGTCAAAGTATATAATTCTTCTATTAAAAATATGATATTTTAGCAGCTAAATATAAGTGAAAATACAAAAATACTTTCTATTAAATAAAAAAAAAGTTTAAAATCTCTATTCATGTTCTTCTCTCTCATTCTCTTTATACGATCCAATATGTTATCTAGATCTAATTTCTGAAGTGATGTTTTCTTCAGATAATTGGAATTAGAGTTAAAAAACCGCAAATTTTACTATTATTTAGATCTCTCAATACTGATTTTAAAGATTTTTTATGAGATAACAATTTTTTCATGTTTATTTGATTTTTTTAAAAAAAAATTTTGTAGATTTATATGGGCTTAGTTGCAATTTTGATGTTCGAATTTTTAAAATTTTCTATTGTGTATAAATGAAAAAAAATATATAATTAGATGGTTAAATTTTTAATAATTTTACAATCAAGTAAAATGTACACACGTGGACAAACTAAAATTCAGCGTACGATGGCTGAATAGACTAAATCCTACAAGTTCATCTTTTTTTTTTTTTTTAATTTTTTTTTTAGCATCATTCATCATTTCCCATCGCAAGCCCCTTACGTGAATTAAAAGTCCAGAGGTCGAAATTCAACATTTCCCGTCAATATTAATAAACCATGGCAAAGTGTAAATTTTGAAGAAGCAAGGATTAGGTTGTGTTACGGATAACTTTTTAAATAGTTTTTAGTATTTTAATCAATTAAAATGCTAAATTTTTATTTTTTATAGTATCCGGTAACATATTATTTGAATTAGTTTTTAGAAATTAAAATAATATTTTATAAAAAACTATTGAAATAGCTATTAGTTATTCAAATAATTAAACTCTTATTAAAATTTAACAGCTAAATTTATCAAATAGACTCTTAATTGGAATAAATAAAAAAAAAAGTACAAAGAAGCCATTATTATTAGAATACAAATATTTAACATAAACATTATAATATACAACACTTGAACATTAGATTATTAAAATTATCCCAACAAAGATGGAATAAAAACCTGACAGAGTTGAAACAAAACTACAAAAAGAGTTGCTTTTTTTTTTTTTTTTTTTAAAAACCTGACAGAGTTGAAATAACAAACTACAAAAAGAGTTGCTTTTTTTTTTTCTGTTTTTTTGAGTTGATGCTTTTTTTTTTTTTTTTTTTTTGAGTTGATGCTCAAAAGATGCAGCAACGGTAGGGATCAGGTTCCTTAATGCACACAAACTCAGCGACACAGTGATGGGCACTGCCCTTACATGAACAAGGAGATTTATCTTTCTTCTCATCTTTCTTTTCGTCTTTCTTCTCCTCTACATTGGTCACGCTTACTAGCTCTGCGTGCACCATCTTACACTTTGGTAATACACAGGTGAGAAAGTTGGGCCATTTTGCTGACTTCTTCCTTAGCGAACTTGTAAGTTCTACTGGGTCTACTCCTTCTCCGATCACTTCTATCTGGTTTTTATCTTTTGCGCCTAATGCCACTGAGTGCACTCCTGATTGATGCGGCAATTACCAAATTAATGTCGTTTCATCAACAAATTAATTACTGTCGTTTCATCAACAAATTAATTACTCAATCTGAAAGTTAAAAGTTACACATAAGAGAATACTAGTAAATTTATATCTTCAATGAACACTTTATGAAAAAGTATAATTTGGGTGCCTAGGTTTCTAACAGAAAAACTGAACCAAATCAATGCTATTCGGTTAGGTTCCATTGGGTTACTTTTAATTTTTTGAAATTAAGCAAAATTTTCAAGTTTTCTTTTTAAAATTTTTATTTTTATTTTTATTTTATAGCATGAATAATAATAATAATAATAATAATAAATAATAATAATAATAATAATAATAACTATTGTTGGAAAAACTACAGTAAAAAAATCTTGAACATTTGTCTAAAAAAATTATAACAGAAATAAATTGAGAGTTACATAAATAATTGGTAATTTCATTTTTTTTTTTTTACTGTTTTTTTAAATTGACTTCGCGTATAGATGGTTTCAAAGGTTTTTTGTTTTTGGAATTATAAGCCCAATGGGCTTCCAACAAACATTAAAATTCAAGTTTTGTATCCCGCTTTCGTTCAGACAACCAAACATTCCAATATACATTTTGAACTTTGATTCAAAATTTTGTTTTAGGTTAATGTTCACGTAATAGTCTAACATAGAAAGCAACTAAAATAATTAGTACTTGAAATAGTTATTTCTAATTTATGAAATGGGTAACCTTAAACTTAAACTTTAAGTCTGTTAACGGTTTAAATTAGAAGTGTTTGGTAAAAATAGTTATTTAATTTAAAATTAAAAAAAAGAAAAGACATTACCAATTTAATTAGCTGAATTGGGAAAGAAAAAGACAACAGGTATAATTATCTAAATATTTGATTAATCTCCATGAAATACTAAACGTCACATTTACGTCTAAAAGCTATTATAGATAGTTAAATACTATATTATCAAATGATACAATTAAAAGAGATAGAGATAGTTAAATACTATATTATCAAATGATACAATTAAAAGAGATAGAGTCAAAACATCAAAGTCTTAATTTATTCTACTGTTTACTTCTCCATTCCACAAACTAAACAAAGCCTTAATTTTGAGCTTTCAGTCAAAACGACTGATATTTTATCAAGAAACCATTCAACAAGAAGCTAGCAAAAGCGTAATTAAATTAAAAGCAGTAGATTGTTAATTTTAAATTACCACAAACGCCGACAGCAATTTTCATAGCCTTGGAGCGATGCTTATCACACTGCAAGGACATTTGGACTACCATCTTTTTCTGCAACAGTCAACAGAAAATTTAAGCAATTTTTCATTTCTCATATAAAGAAAGTTTCCCAACAATATACATGTATATACACGAACCTTCATGGTTTTTGTCAGTTAGATGGAGGATGCACGAAACAAAGCAAAAGCTTGGGGACTGTGTTAATGGTGGTGGAGGGAGATGGTTGGGTGGGTGAGATACCGTTTGCTATTTATAAGCCCTCAATATATACGCTAACGTTTCTTTTTATCAATTTGAGCTTATTAAAACCTTGTAATTTTCCGAATATTTGACCTCTCAAAACTTATTGATAATATATATTATTCAAAATGTTATAAAATTGATCAATATTATTATGAATTTACAAAATAAATAATTAAGAAACACGGTCAACTTAAACAATAAATAACATACAATTATGAAAGAATCTACGTACCTAATATGCACAATGGTCTTCTAATGATGTCCAAATTTAAAAAAAAAAAAAAAAAAAAACAAATTTAAAAAAAAAAAAAAAAAAAAACTAAAAAAAAAAAAAAAAAAAAAATGGAATCATAGAAGCGCAGCCAGAAGTGAATAATGTATATTTTACGAATTGTATAAATCTTGATAAACATATGAGTTGATCCAAATACACCACTTGTCGGTTTAAGTAAACAAAGTTTGAATTGAGAAATTTACAAGATTGAACACCACTGTATCTTTCTTGTCCAGAAAATAAGAGCTTTTTTTTTTTAAACCGAAATCTAAATGTGTTGGAAATATTATACTATAATGTAGGAGTATGGTAGTCTTCCCATACAAATAACACTTGCCGAAAGTTATACGCATTTATTACTAAATTATACTTTGGTATACATTTATTTTATACTAGTTCAATTGCCAATAATTGGCATAGTGGTCCAACTTTGAAATAACTAATTTATATTTATATAGTAATTTATGGTAACTTAAGGATAATATTTTTAAATATCATTAAATAAAAATCTAAGGGTGGCTTCTATTATATTTTTAGCAATAAATGAGTATAAATATTGTTTTTCAATAAAAAAATAAAGAAAAAGATACTTCATATCGTCCTATCTATTCTTCTATGTACTAGGAGACAATGAAGCAATAATAAAAAATAATACTACTTCCTAAATATTTAGGCAATGGAAATGTATCGGAATAAGGTATTTGAAAGTAGAGACAAAATTCTCCAAAAAAAAAAAAAAAAAAAAAAAACAAAAAAAAAAAAAAAAAAAAAAAATAGAGACCAATTTTAGAAGTAATAAAAAAAAAAAAAAAAAAAAAAAAATAGAGACAATTTTAGAAGTAATGATTCATCGAGG
Organism: Jatropha curcas; assembly: GCF_014843425.1. Next base: position 518,063 of record NW_023590999.1, read on the forward strand.
AAAATACTTGTCTACACTTGATACATGCTATGAAAAAAAGAAATGTTAAAATTTAGTATTATTTTATTATTTTTCTTCAATGAAAAGACTCATGTACTTTATTTTCTTCAAATAATATTATTGGATCAGATTGATATATGAATACATTCATATACCAGATATAGATAAGTAATTGTTAAATAATAATTAAAATACACTTGTAAATAATATAATAGACATATTATTTTTGTATATATATTGAATTCCAACTTTGTCTAACACATGTTCAAAAAAAAGAAAAAAGCAAATGACATGTTGGAATTTAAAAGTTATATAAAAACATATATATGAATGCTACCAATTCTAGACGGTGAGTGATCTCGATTTCTATAAAGTTAAGAATATAAATTCAATATTTGAGAAAACATTTGTTAAAAGACAATAATTTTATACCTTACAGTGGAAGGAGATTAATCCACACCGAAAAAATGAAAGATAGCTCCAAATTTTACCCAAAAAAAAAAAAAGAGCAATATTGTATGCTGCTGTTTTTGCAATTCATGAAACGATTTTCACTCGAAGAAGGTCTATGGTAGGAGTAATATACCTGAAGGTTGACATGGAAAAAATGGCATTCCCAATGACTATAGGACCTCTTTCTTCATCTTTTCGTGAATAGGAAAGCTGCTCAACTTCACAAATAGGAAAGCTGCTCAACTTCACAAAACTACGTTAATATACCACAGATAGTCTTTTAATTTTCTTGTCGTGACAACATTAAATATACCATAGTCTGCCGATGAAGCTTTAGCTTAATGGCTAAAATGGAAGTCATGGGTTCAATTTACTTCCACAATAATAAATTAAGTATTGTAATAGTTATTTTTGCCTCTTATGGATCTAACTACTCTTAATGAGTTTTAATTTGATATAATTTGTCTTTTGCAGAAATTTAGAAAATGCATAGACATAGACATAGACATAGATCAGATAATTTATTTAACCTCTTGTCGGGTCGTTGTGTCCATAGAATCTGCATGCGTAGTATATAGTGTATAACCTTTGGACTGGGTCTGTCTCTGTCATTCGGAAAGTCTAACGCAGTCTCCTCATATGTAACCATTCTGTCTTTGGCTCTCTGGTTTCTTTTTCCTGCAATTATTTTCTAACAAATCCTTTGGAGTTATGTTTCAAAAAAAAAAAAAAAAAAAAAAAAAAAAAAAAAAAAAAAAAAAAAAAAAAAAAAAAAAAAAAAAGAATCTCATTGAGTTCACCGACTAATTCATATTTTTTTATTATTTTTAATTTTATTATACATCTATTGATGGTGATTATGATTGAATGTTTTTTTTTTCTTCTTTTGATTCTTACTAGATAGCAATGTATACGTCTAATGATGATGATGAACTTTTTTTCCATTCATTTAGTACATACATAGGAATATTAACAGAATAAGGTTGTCAAATTCCCGACTTTAGCGGTTTTGTTAAGTAAAATTAACAATTTTATTAGTAATTTAATAATTATTAGCGTTGTATTAACTTTTTCATTAAATATTAAAAGGAAAAATATTTGATAATATTACTCTCTTAAATTTTAAATACTAATATAAAAATTATATCACCTATACTACAGAGATAATATTTTTATTTTAATCAAATCACTGAATACTACATGACAAGTGACTATCCTGAGTCAGTATCATTTGATTGAAATGAATTTTATATTTGATTTTATATTGAACGCAAAAGCTGGAGTTGACATTGGGTCCTTAATCCATGAAACGAATCGAAAATAGCAGTAATCGAAACCACAACATGATAAGTTTTGATAGCAGCATTCACAAAAGCATACCAACCCTCAGCTGTGATGTGACTATAGAATAAAAATTTTGATATGGGCAATTTAGTTCAAAATAATTTTGTGAGATTAATTTTGTGCAATTCATTTTAGATTTAATTAAATTTAATACAACTTGATTTTAGTTATAATCAATTCTATATAATTATTTTTCTACAATCGAATTAAAATTTTCTTTTCAAACCAAACATATAAATATAGAATTTAACTAACTTTTGTAGCATGTGTTTATTAGCATATAGGCAATATCACTATTTAATTTTAAATCGAAATCGAAATGGTCAAAACTGAAACCAAACTGCGGTCAACGGTCCCCTTTTTAAATTATAACTGAAACTATTTGTTTATAGTTTGATTTCGGTTATTCATTTTAAAAATTAAAACCGATCGTTTGGGTTATAAAACAATAGTTCCAAAATGAAACCGTAAAAAAATACTTTCAAAAGAAATCTTCTAATTTCAGTTTTTAAAGATTCATTTTCAGAATTCAGATTTTTACATTTTTCTTCAAGATGTTTCAGATTTTCAGAAAATCTATTATTACAATCTTTTTAAGATCTTTGATCTGTATGATAAGATCTTTGCATGTAACTTCTTGATAAAAAGCATCTTTCAAATGATTACATTTAGTTTTTAATTTTCTGATAGAATTTTATGCTTTCTAACAAGCTTTTTAAATTCACTGCAAAGATTATTGTAAGTATCTAGAAGATCATTTTCTGTTTCAGGTTCAGAAATACTTACAGTGCCTTCTTCATGCTTTTGAACCGTTGCATCTGTTTCATTGATTTCAACTTTCTATGTTGAAGTCAGAGTGCTGATTTCTTTGGAGTCAGAATCAATAGTAGCCATCAGACAAATATGCTTCGGCTGTAACCTCCTGCTATTAGCAAAAAATCAACAATTGCAATGGCGAAAAGTTTATCTTATTTCTCTTATTTATTATTTATTGGATTATTCTAAATGGATAGTACTTAAATCTTCTTCTTGGTATACAATTCATTTAGGAAGTAGCCTTCTTCTTTCTTTTTCTTTCGTCATGAAACATAAAATTTCTTCTTCAGACGATTTCGATTTCACTATTATTTTAAAAATCACCTAAAAACAGTTTAGTTCCGACTTCATTCTTTTTATAACAAGAACCATGCTCATCCCTGTTGGTGTAACCTCCTGCTATTACAAAAAATCAACAATTGAATGGCGAAAAGTTTATCTTTTTTTTATTTATTATTTATTGATTATTCTAAATGATAGTACTTAAATCTCTTCTTGGTATACAATTCATTAGAAGTTTGCCTTCTTTTTTCTTTTTCTTTGTCATGAAACATAAAATATCTTCTAGTGGCATTGATTTCCTTCTTTCCCTATAAATAATTATATACTTACCTAATCCTTTTTGTCCTCCTCAATGCTCTTCTTTTTTCCCTCGAGAATCTTAATAATAAATTCTAAGTTCTCTCAAAAAAAAAAAATCTTAATATTTAAGCCTAATAGTCTTGTTTAATTGTACAACCATACCGTTTTAGTCTTTTAGATGGAAAATAATTATTTCATCTCTAAAATTTGCCATAATTATCTAAGTAATCCTAATCATTTTACAAATATTTATAACATTTTTAATTTTTGCTTCTGCCATTTCACTTAGTCATTTTGTCCAAAAAATACACTTTTATTGTTAATTTTAAAAGAAAAAGAAGAAATTAACCTTCATAAATTTTTTATTCTCATTCTTGTCAATCTTTCTCCTCTAAAGTACCTAAACTTCAAATTCCCAACGTCTTTCTCAACCTAATACCGCTCTCTGTCGCCATAAACCACAATGTTGTCCATCAACCATTATCTCCATCACCAAATCACATTAAAGCTAAAGCTTTACATCCAAACCCAAATCGTCATCAACCTTCACCAATATCTCTCTCTCTCCTTCATTCTTCGACCACCTCTTCGCTCAAAATCCCTAAAACGAAATCCCTATCCCTCTAGTACCAATTCATCCAGTAGCCACCACCAACCTCTGCTTTCAGCGACCATATCACATCCTTTAATCGAATAACCACCCTCAATAAGTTGAAATTCGAGCAGTTTTAAATTTAGATTGTCCCTTTTCGATTTTGATGATAGAATGCTATGAACTAGAATGGATCCACAATGATACCAAAATTGCAACTTGGACACGATGATTTTTGCTGCAAATAACACTACATGCTACACAATACGAGGTAGCATTTTCTTTTGCTTACTAAATTGGTGAAAACAATTGTGGTTGAGAAGATTCAAATTTGAAGTCTCTCACTCCTCATATAAATGAAAAGATCAATCAGACCACCACCTAATTTCTTTTAGATACAAATTTAGTCTTCTTTGCAAGCTCAATAACATAAAACAGGACGAGGAAAACTTATTAATCAATATCTTACATCAAATGAACCAATTGAATGGGAGCGTTTGAGTTAGTCGTCTTGTCGTTTGCAAAGTCCATCAAAACTCGCATTTACGTTTTTTTGACCTTTGTATCCGAGACAAATTAGTCTTTCGTTCACTCTTTTAGTCCACCTTGCAAGTATAGGAAAATTCCAAACGCAATAATTACAATAGAGAAATATATTATTTAATCCCTGTAGTTTGATGAATTAACTACATTTATACCACTGTTTTTCAAAAAATACATCATTTAGACCCTGTGATTTGCAACCTGTCCAAAGTTGTCCTTTTCTGATATATAAAATTATGCGTAGTAATTAGTGGTTATGTATGAATATAAGTTGGCTAGAAAGTGATGTTTCTATCAATGTCTGACTCTAGAGAATTTGTCTTTACAAGATTGAAAGGTCAGAAATTATATCTATTGTATTTTTAAAAGCACTTAACAACAAAAATTATATCTATTCGACATAACTCAGAAGGACCACTTTAATCAATAATTCCAAACTACATAGACTAATATATGATTTTTTAAAATACAACGATTAAATAGTTAATTTAATCAAATTATAGAAATTAAATAGTAATTTTTTCTTATAATTATATAAATACTTAGTCTTAAAATATATGCATGTATTAATAAAAAAATCAAATAATTTTTTTGCAATTGTTTTAATTTTTTAAAATATGTATTAGTGAATTTCTTTTTAATTATATTTATCATTGACCTCCTTAAAAATTATGTATTAATCCTAAGCTAAGTTTTAATTTTTGATGGGTTGCCCCACAAATTTATTTTATTTATAGAACTTGTCTTATTTCACCATTCATTTATTTTCTTTAATAATTTATCTTTGTTTGGTCTCTTACAAAATATGGATTTACAAATTAGTATAGATTCGGTAGAATAGAAAGCATTAGAGGAATACGATTTGGGATGGACACAAGTTGTACATATTTTGTAAAATTTTAATTTAATTTAATTAAAATATTTACATTGGTCCCCATATACCATATGCCTTATTAATTAAAATAATAAATAACTCAAATTGTAGGAACAGAGTGAGTAGGTATTATCCCTTTTTTAAAAATATTTTTACTATTTTTTGTAAAATTATTTAATATTTTTTCAATTTGTCCATATGTTTGCTGTTATCCTGTATATATGCTATTAACTTTTACCAAATAACTACTACCAACTATGTGAAATGTTAATTTAAGAATCACTAGTCTTTTCTGTGACACAAACATTGTTTATGCTCATTATGTACAACTTGTGATTTTATTTTTTATTACATATATAATTTTCTATTATTTTTTATCTATAATTATTCAAGAATAAAGGATATTAACTATAGAAATCTTAGCCATATATGTATATATACCACTTCAGGATTTCTTTGAAAGATAATAATTGTAATTCTTCTAAAAAAAAGGATAATAATTGTTATTAAATTAAATATTTTGTGGGTACGGGTACAATTTTAATATATGATAATTTTTTAGGGTACAATTATAAATTTTAATCAAGTTTAAACAATGCTCAACATATAAAATTATCTATGTACTTTTTACAAAAACTTTTTGGCATTCTCGACTTTTGTTTTGACCTATTTAACACTTTAACTTATAAAATTAGACTTGTTAAATATTTTATTTAATCTATTGAACACCTAAACTTGTAAAATTAGATTAATTGAACACTTATTGGATAGTTGAAAAGTTAAAAATCTTTAAAATTATTGTTTTTAGTGCAAAGAGATATAAATTATTACAAAAAAATGAATTTCAAAATACGACAAGGTGGATTCTAAAATTCAGGAACTCACAAGATTTTTACCAAAATTCAAGTGTTTAGTTATATATTCAATCTTTAAATAATATATTAAATTCGTGCCATTTATTAATTCTTTTACGTGGCATAATAAAAGAAAAAAAAAAGGGCGAAGTATCGTTTTTAAACTATCTGACACTTGGACAACACCTTAAATCTGTATCAAACGCCAAGTTTAGAGCAGCTAATAAGGATGGCCCATTAGGCCCACCTTGCTTCATTACGAAAAAAAAAGTCAAGGCCCAGTCCAAGACCTGTATAATGAAAGCTTTGTTATCCAGCTTTTCTGCTTTTATTTTATTGGTAGGTATCACTATTCATTATTATTACAACAAGTATATCAGTTGTCCACGTAATTTTTATTGACTTATTGACTTCTTACACAGTGTACAAGGTTGAAAGGAAACACTAAAGGGAGAAAATGTGGTTTGGCTCTCATTCATGGTTGTGGCTTGCTTTCATAGGGAATCATAAAGTAACACTGTTTTTTAAGGGCCCGATCCACAGTAATTTGAGCTGTGTATAATTCAGAAGTGTAGCTTTAAACAACTACCTCCAACCTAATGTTAATTTAGTTAAGATAGAGTGATTGGAAATTAAAAATTTCGAGTTTGAATTTTGAATTTGAATTTTGAATATGAAAATTGTCGCTCTAAAAAAGTCGCTCCTATATGGACGCTGCGGTAATTAAGTCAGATTAGGACTTTCGAAAATTATATCAAAATGGCAATTTTACTAAAGTTGTATTGGAACCGATCAAAATTAGAACTAGCTCGAAATTGATAAGTCCTAAGTTAAACTTAGTTCCTCATCTTGGTGATTTGAAATTGCTTGTTAATAATGTATGAGTGATACATACATTGTCAAATGGCTAGCTAATTTGAATATGATTTTATTTGGACTATGTTAAGCTCAAAAAAATAGTTATTACTAAAATTTTTAAATTAATTTTTTAAGATTGCTTTATTTATAGTTGCTTAAAAATAATAATTATTATTAAATAATATTTAAAAAATTAAATTAATATTTTTTATTTAAATAATACATTAGAACAAAGAATAAATATTCACTTTAAAAATAAAAAAATATATAAAAATATTTATATTCTTAATGGTCATTTTACATTTTAATAATAAATTTCTATCGAAATTTTACCCGATACTAAAATTCATTAGCTAATTGTTATCAATCATCAGCCATTATCTATCAGTCATGAACCACTAGCTACTGGCACGAACAACTAAACCAAATGCGCGTGAATATAAAATCTAATCCAATGATATATATAAATGAAATTAAGAGGAAATGACCATTTAGAATTGGTGTAAATTTAAGAAAAATTAGCCCCACCTAGTACGAATCTCTTCTAAACTATCAAAATCAAAAGACTTTGACTAGTATTGTCATGCTATATATAAAAAATTAATTTTTTACGATATTTGAAAAAATTACTAAAAGATAATGAAAAATATTTTGAGATTATTTTACGAATTAACTTTCTTTAGATTCAACTTATTTTACTGATTGGTTTCCTTATAACAGGGCTGCAACTTAACTTGCCAATGGTCCTTATTAATAACTGTTTTATTTATTTATTTATTTATTGGTAGATTCAATGATTAAAATAACACGATATGTTGCACAATATGAGATAATTATCTATTTGATTCATCAAATTGATAAAAATTTTTGTGATCGAGAGAATTTAAACTCAAAATACTTTAATGTTCATATTAGTGAGAAGACCAACCAAAATACACCTGGTTGATTCTTTATTAATAACTTGGATACTTAGAAATTAGAATTGTAAAATTAGTACAATATATAGAAAATAACTAATAATAATATTTAAAATTATAATTAAATAAAAACAAATAAAATTAAGAGAAGAAAATGATGGAGTGATCATATGTGGACGAATTTCATTGAATGAGCAAGACCATACATAAACTTGACTTGCTTCAAGTCTTCTCTTAAGCGAGTAAATGTCAAGACGACTTCGTTTTGGAGATTGAACAAGTCAAGTATCTCAAGAAAACTACGATGGTCGATGGACCAACATCAACTGCCCATTTAATTACTCGTATATATATTTATGACGATGATGTATGCCACCTTGTATGTCCATATTTTATATACATGGGAAAATTATACTCCTATTTAGCTTAACTTAACTGTATTTAGGGTTACAAAAAATTGAGAATAAATCGTAATATTTAGGTAAAAGCTCTTTCAAAAACAATAATGATTTTAGATTTTGAGATATTTAATTTTATAAGTAAAGTTTACCTTACAATGCAATCCACTTTGATTTAGCCGTTTACCGATAAATTTATTTTTATTTATTAATAATTTATCTTCAACAACGGTAGAAGTTTTTAATTTGGCTCGATTCATTAGAATTTTATAAGAAAAGTCCCTTAATTTTGATTTTATTTAAATAAAATCCTTCAATTTATAAATTATATACATTGAACACTTCAATTTTTAAAGTTGTACCCATTAAATATAAATTTATATAGTTTTCAATTATCGAAAACCATATTTAACAGGTTAGTTGCTTTATATATATTATATACATTGAACACTTCAATTTTTAAAGTTGTACCATTAAATATAAATTTATATAGTTTTCAATTAATCGGAAAACCATATTTACAGGCTCTCTAGTTGCTTTTAGTATATATATATATATATTATATATATATATATATATATATAGGTATATATATAATTATATATTTAAACACTTCTATATTAAACACTTCAATTCCTCATTTTTCTTTGCAAGTTAAATCATTTTTCTTGCTCCTTTCTTACACGACTCAAATGAAACCAAAACTCCTGTAGTTTCAAATCAGTAGTTGCCGCCCATTGAAATTATTGATGAAAGAAAATTAAGAATTTTAGGGAATTGGGAAATAGAGAACTTACATTCATCTTCTTAACCTAAAATGATGCATGATTTTTGTTCTTATTGTACTTTTTTTGGTACATTAGGACATTTTGAAAGGGAAAAATGTTACTACTAGATATGAATTATTGATTTTTTATATTATTAAATAGACATTCAATTATTGGACCGTTGATCCAATAACTTGCTATTTTGAATTTTAGAAATTATGATTTTTAAATGTCAATGCCACATTCATTGACTACAAGCTCTTCCAGCAACCATGATATAGACTTAAAATAATTATATGTAATATCATCTCTTAATTTCGAATAAATAAATTTAAACATTTCATGAATTTGCAAGATTTTTTTATTTAATTAAAAAGCAATGATCAATAGAATTGAAAATGTCCATCATTTGGTTAATTTCACAACAAAAAAAAAAAAAAAAAAATCTTTGTGTTTAATTCACCCATCAAAAAAAAAAAAAAAAATCCACATTTCATAATGTTTTTGTAAATAATTTTTATTTTATTTCACAAATATCTTTTTATATTGCATAACTTTTATGGAAAAACTGCCTGTGAATGTGACTCAATCATTGAAATTTGAATTCACTTCCCATCCATCCCAAAACCATCATTTACTTGTTTTTCAATTTCCATGGTGATTGATAAATGGGACAAAAAAAAAAAAAAAAAAATCCAATTTCATAATATTTTTGTAAATAATTTTTATTTTATTTCACAAATATCTTTTAAATTCATAACTTTTAATGGAAAAACTGCCTGTGTGACAATCCATGAAATTTGAATTCACATTCCATCCATCCAAACCATCATTTACTTGTTTTTTCAATTTCCATGGTGATTGATAATGGGAGTTTAGAAGTTTCAAATATGCCCTAAAATACTCGTATTATGGAAGAAGAAGAAGAAGTTCCACACAACATTAAAAATATACTGATTTATATACAGAGAAAGAGAATTAACGGAAGGGACAAGTCTTATCTCTTAAATATATATTGCATTTATTAGTTAACTGTGCATGAATACAAACAATTAACATGTATTAACTTCAAACAAGAACTCTCATAACTTCTTCTATCATAAAATAAGCTTAGCAAAGTGCAATAATGTACACAAACAAAATCCTCTGTTTTGCTTATGAAATTACATGATGGAACAGGAACTGGGTTCAGGGTATTGCTGGTAATGGCATGGAAGGTATTGAGGAACTGCATAAACATATTCACTACCCATGTATGGCCATGCTTTTGCCTTCCCTTTCTTGTCTTCTATATTTTCATTTTTCTTCTCTCCGACAGCGCTCACGCTTACAAGCTCTGAATACCCAATTTGCTTTCGGAGCAGAGTAGTAAGCTTTACAGCATCAACTCCGTCTCCTACTACCTCTATCTGGCTCTTGTCTTGGCCTCTTAATGCTGCAGATTCTACGCCTGCAACTCCAACTGCAATTTTCATGGCTTTAGAACGAGACTTCTGGCTGCTCATGGAAACCTTTATCACTATCTTTTGCTTCATTATCTTGGCTGGTTCGTGTAATTGTATATTCGTTATGGGATTTTTGGGTAATAGCGAAGCAGAGGAGAATTGTTTCTTTTCTTTGTTGGTTTCAAATTCAAGTGAAGGCAAGTGCTGGTATTATTTATAGAGTTTTTGTTCTTACTATTATTTAAGAATTTTTTTTATATATTTTTAAATAGTTTTGGAGAAGAAATCAGATTTTCAGTAACATTTGAGCTTTTTTTTACAGAAAGACTAAATTTTACTACGGAGCCAAATCTCGGGACTATATAATATAATATAATATTTATTAGGTTTACCAAAATGGAGTGATGGACTAATGAATTAGTCAAACATTAGGGACTAAATAGTATTTTACCCTATAATGGATGTTTACTTGTTTACTTATTTTGATAATGGATGTTTTGATTATGGAAGAATTAGTTCCATGCAGAGAGAATTAGTGGAGGGGAACCAATCAAACATATGTATTAAACTGCACTCAAACCCTAGAGTGCGTCTATGGCAGCGACGAAAGAGAGAATGGATGGTTTTGAGTCTTTGTGCGTTCATCTTAACGGTTCTCTTGTTCGTCTGGATCTGAAAAGTTACAAACACAATCCCTCTTCAGCTATACCTCCATTCACACCGTCAGCAACTGTTGCCGTAAACTATTCAGATATTGGTCATCTTGACGATCGTGATCCAATTGCCGTTGTCAGATTCGAAATCTACTGGGCGGCGACGGCTTAAAGGATGTCTACGAATTCGATACCACAAAAAGTTCCCTTAAGAGATTTGAAGCCTCTTTGAAATATCCCAAACGGTTGGCTATGGTGGAAACAATTGAAGGCAAGATTTATGTTCTAGAAAGACGGTCCTCATGGGTTTTCAGTTTTCGAGGTTTTGAATCCCTCTTCTTTCGATTCCTCTTGGGAGATACTACCTTATCCCTATTACTATTCTCTTTGTGGTTCTGATAATAATTCTGATAATCGTGTGGGACGGCATTTTGTCCTCGGCCATAATCTGTATATCTGTACCGTGTCGATTATGCTCTACTACTTTGACACCACCCGCGAAGGACGTTGGGATACTGATAGAAACATGTTCAAATATATGTATGAATATTCCAATACTTCTAATTACCCCAAAGTGTCTTCCTTATTGATTCCAATACAGGGAAGGATGGCGTTGGAAGATGTAATCATTTCTTATAAGGAAGATAGGTTTGAATTCCCTCATGGTATAGGTCCAGCGGTACAATTTTATGGGTATCTCTACTCGTCAGACGGTTGTCTCTTGGTATGCCAGAAACTAGGTGATGTATTCTCTGGCATTACTCCAATGAAGCTATGGGTAGACAACATTATACTTTGATTAAGATGAAAGATGGAAGAATGTGTGCTCTAGGAGTCGGGAGCAATTTAACCATTCCAAAATTAAAGTTAATTCTTGCCGTTTCAATCTTTAGTGTCAGCAAAATGCCTAATGCCAATGCAATCCAAGACGAAGCAGCAGCAAATATGCTGTAGATATCGTCATTGAGGACGAGGTAGAGGACAAGTTCCTGAAAGTGCAGGTTGAATAGCAATACATCTCTTTTCCTGATGATTTTACAAGGCCCGCTCTGGGGGCATTCTTAGTTTAGCTTATTGCATTTTGGCATTGTGATCTACTTATATTTTCAAATTATGTTATGGTCTTCTATGTTTTTTTTTTTTTTTTTAATTATGCTATGGATTTCTTGTTCAATTTGAATTATGTTGAGGATATCTTGTTTAAAAAAAAACATATATATTAAACTTTTTTTCTTTTTTCTTTTGGTACTGAGAGAGAACAAACACACCCTAAACACAACTCTTGTATACAGTAAAATAAGTCTCCCATCTAAACGCTTCCAATTGAATAAAATCTTAGCTTTTCAAATTGGAACGTTTTGCACTCAATCAAAATCCTCTGTTTTGCTCTGTTTTTATAAAATTACATGATAGAACAAGAATTGGGGTCAGGGTGTTGCTGGTATTGATGGTATTGAGGAATTGCATAAACAAATTGACTAGCTGTATTGGGCCATACTAATTGCTGCACTTTTGCTTCCTCTTTCTTGTCTTCTTTCTTCTCATCTTTCTTTTGTTCTACAGCGCTCACGCTCATAATCTCCGAGTAGCCGACGTGCTTTCGTAGCAGAGTTGTAAGCTGTACAGCATCAACTCCGTCTCCTATTACCTCTATCTGACTCTTGTCTTGGCCTCCTAATGCTGCGGATTCCACGCCAGCTACTCCGACCGCAATTTTCATGGCTTTAGAACGAGACTTTTGGCTGCTCAGAGAAAACTTTATCACTATCTTTTGCTTCATTATCTTGGCTGGTTTGTAATTGAATTTTCGTTAATGGGATTTTTGGGTATTGACGAAGCAAAGGAGAGGAGAAGCAGGTATAAAATGTTTGTTTCTTTTCTCTGTGAGTTTCAATTTGAAGCGGAAAGCGCTGGTATTTATAGAGTTTTCTTCATTATTATTTAAGAATTTATATATATATATATTCTTAAAATAGACTAGAGAAGAAGAAACAAGGAAAGAGAAAGACCCCTTCCAAACAATTTTCAGCTCAAAAGTCCGAACAGTGTCATGAGATGAGATGCCGCCATGTAAGTTCGAGCCTTCGAGGAACTTCTTGTTGTAATTTGTATTTGTAAGAGCCGTACATTGGTGGGTCAATAGTCAATACAGCTAATGCTTAGCATGGCATTTTAAAACTAAGGCAGAACTTCGTTTGGAAAAATTACTGACGTTCGGTTCGGTCTGGTTCGATTTGATATTTTACATAATTGGTTTTATTTCAGTTTTAACGAGAAAACTACAATTTTTTAGTTCGGTTAATTTTTATAAAACCCAAAATATGTCAAATTTTGCTAATAATAAATAAAATTAAATTTGAGTTGATTCAATTCGATTTAATTTACTTTTATACCCTATTCTATTTGAGTTAAAAATTTTAATTTATTGAAATCATAATATTGATGTGATTCAAAACACTCAAAAATTCAACCTTCCTAAGAAATGTCAAATCTTATTTGAATCCAAAATTGGATTTAAATAGAATTAGCTTGACTCCAATGAGATTTAAGCTCCGTTTGTTTCTTTAAAATAATTTACAAAAAAATAATTTGCTAAAAAATATTTTTATAAAAAACATTTTCTTTGAAAATATTTTCCGTTGTTTGGTTATAATATTGAAAATTAGTTTAAAATATTATAATCTTTATCTTACAAGAACATAAAAAACATTAATAATAATAGAAATTTTATTGTTAAATATGAAAAGAATACAAAAAATATATATATAAATTATGAAAGCAGCCAGTGGCCAGTGGTGGTGGTGGTCAGTGGTAAAGGGTAACTAATGGTAGTAATTATGATGATTAATAAATTAAAAAAATATAAATTTATAAGGTTTGCTAATGTCCGGAAAATATTTTATTCTCTCGAAGATGGAAAGTTATTTTTCTTAAAAAATGACTTAATTTTCCTTTGACCAGGAAAATATTAAAAATTCTCTGCGAAGATGGAGAAGTTATTTTTCTTAAAATGACTTAATTTCCTTGGTGAGCAGGAAATATTTTTCCGTCGACTTATTTTTCCTAAAGCGCGGCCAAATACAAAAATTGTGAGAAAATATTCTCCGACAAATAAGGTTTGCTAATGTCCGGAAAATATTTTATTCTCTCGAAGATGGAAAGTTATTTTTCTTAAAAAATGACTTAATTTTCCTTTGACCAGGAAAATATTTTTCGTCGACTTATTTTCCTAAGCGCCCAAATAACAAAAAATTGTAGAAAATATTTTCTGACAAATTAATTTACGGAAATAAACGAAGCCTTAAAACATATTTGAGACCATATGAAACTCAATAAGATTTTGAACTTAATTGGTTAACAAAATTGAGGTGAACTAAATAATGCTGATTTAAAGTAATAAAAAAGTTTAAATTGTTTTTTAACAATAAAATGAACAATTGAAACCGATTTGATTTAAAAATGGGTAAATTATTTGTAAAATCTTTTTACTCGCCAACTTAATGATTTATTCGAAATTGAAAATAATATGATTTGTAAAAGATTTAAATAATAGTCTCTTTAAACACCCTTGAAAAAACGTTTTGCTATTTTTATAAATTTACTCCATATGAATCCAGATTATTCCAACCAGTATACTTCGAAAATGTTAAAAAAAAAATAAATAAAGACCCAAGTAATAATTGGAGGCAAGTCAACTATGAATTCTCACCCCTTTCAAAAAAAAAAACTATGAATTCTCACTTCTGAGCATAACTCCACACAACTTGCCAACTATATCAATCAACGGATAGCACAATTCAGATAGCAGCTTTAAGACTTAGACCAAGTCATTTAGGAAGCTTTAAGACTTAGACAAAGTCATTTAGGATTTTTACATCATTTTAAATTTATATCTCCTACTTTTCAGATTTTGTTTTGGATCATTAAGAATTTAATCATTTAATTACAAATTTTATAATATTTGTTACAATTATATGATTTTTTTTTAAAATGATCAACTTTACCGGATGTCTATTCTTTTTTTTAGAATTTATATATTTGAAGCCTAATGATTTATTTATGACATATTTATATATAAGGAATATATTGCAAATTTCTCTTAAAAAAAAGAAATGTATTATAAATCTATCCAGAAGCAGTTCTGCAATTTAAATAGACCATTACATCAATAAATTATTGCAAATTACGTCATCAATATAAGAAATAGTGACGTCAATATAATTTGTAATTTCTACAATAAAAGTGATGACTTGATACGCGGAAAGACCAAGTCAAGCCCACTTTGGTCTTCAATTGTAGCCTCAAAAGTTGATTGCAGTTCATATCGTACAAGAGTTTATTTATACAACTTCCCTTTATTTCAAGTGTCCCTTAAGGTAATTACACAATAATGAAATCAATCCTATTACAAAATGAAAGAATTCAAGAATTCTAGTATTCTTGGGGAAATTCTAGTCGGTGGACAAGTAATAGCAACTGTATATAGCCGGTCGTAGAGTTTTAAAATCCATCGCTGCACTCTGAGAACAACATTAACGATTTAGAAACTGTTGAACATCGGTCGCAAACAAGAAAAAAAAGAAAATTTTTTCGTTAAGGCATCGCAAATTCGATCACGATGATGCGCTATAAAAAAAAAAAGTCCTAATACAATGATTGATTACTAATCGGTCGCAATCTGGTCACTAGCGGTCTCAATTACATTGCAACATAGTTATTATATTTTTAATTGTGAATCTATTGCATGAGATCGTAAATTAGTCGCAAAGTTGCGATAAATCCATTGTAAATTTCTTTAATGCCCATTTCACGAGTGGAAATATTCAATTCTTTTTCCAATAATACAATATTATGAATTAATAGTGCATAATTTATTTATTTTTTGTTTATACACATGTATTTGCTGTCGAATAATAATAATAATTAGTTAAATTTCTCTCGACAATAGTGATTAAAATGAACATGATTTATAAAAATTTTCAAACTAAATCAAACTATTTAATAATAAAATTTAATCCAAATCAACATCTAATGAAGCAGAAAGCAGTTTGGTGACTGTAAAAGACTAGTTTTGCATTAGTGAATAAATATAATGACAAATTTCATTAAAGATGAAGGAAGTGTAAATTTTGCTTCATTTTATAGTTGCATTCATTGAAATTATTCACTAAATAATTGATAAAAAAATATTTTAATTATTTAATACCAACTTGCTACGCAACTAATAGAAAAGATCACATGTTTCTAGATAATAAACTATGTATTATTATTTAACTTTTGACAATTTTTTAAGGGCTTAACCTAAAAAAATCCGACTTTTGCGACTCATTGCAAAAATACTCTAATCTGACCATCGTCTCCCTGACACTCTAAAATAAAAACTTTGTAATATTAGCACTGTAATATTAGTTTTGAATAAAACTAATAAAACTAATAAATTACAATATATAATTATCGTATTTTGATCTTTTTAGTGATTTTTCATTCAATTATTTCTATTCTTATAGCAATAAAAAGATAATTAATAATGATATGGTAGTGGTGGTGGTTACGGTGGTTGTGGTGGTAGTAAAATGGTGGTGGTTATGGTGCTAATTGCGATGGAGTGCTGGTTGCAGTGGTGTTGATAGTGATTGTAGCCGCAATGGTAGTGATTGCAATGGTGGTGGTGGAGTGATGGTGGTGGTGATTGTGATGGTGATGTTGCAGTGGTGATTGAGAATAGTTATGCCCTTTGAAGAATCTAATGAGATTTACATACATTTTTTTTATGTAATGAATATTATATCAATTTAAATAATAAACATTACACATATAATTTCAATTACATTATAAAATTTTAAAAAAAGTCTAATCAAATAATGTAGTCAACGATATAATGTAAACATAGCCTAAAAGAATTATGTATACTTAATAGTTACTCAAAGATTCATTTCTTTCAAGACAACACTGAGTCAAAATTTTTCACTAAAATGATCTCTCATTCGAAAATTATCCCATTAGTTTTAAACACTTGAACAATTGATGATCAGAAAAATAAGTAGAGAAGTGAAAGATAAATTTTCTATTACCAACTTGGTGGATGACAGCTGTGATTTTCACTTTCACATATGTAATATAACCACCTTAAATTTGTTGGACAAAATTGAAACGAAATCAATAATTACTATTCCCATTTTCATTCCTGATTTAAGTTGATTCCTTGTTGCAAACCTAGCCTAATTAAATTCTTGAACAATTGAGGAATGAACGAAGTAAATTTAGAAATTCAAATGTAAGAAAAAAACAAAGTGCTATAATTTAAATATAAATTGCATAGAAAAAAAAAATACAATTCCTGAACACAAAAGATAGCATCTTTAGCAGATTGCAATTATGAAAATGGGTAAATCCTCTGTTTTGCTCTGTTTTTACAAGATTACATGATGGAATACGCAAAGGAGTCAGGGTATTGATAGTACTGAGGAACTGCATAAACATATTGATTACTGCCCATGTAAGGCCATACTAATTGCTGCACTTTTGCCTCCTCTTTCTTCTCTTCTTTCTTCTCTCCTACAGCGCTCACGCTTACAAGCTCCGAATACCCAACTTGCTTTCGCAGCAGAGTAGTAAGCTTTACAGCATCAACTCCGTCTCCTACTACCTCTATCTGACTCTTGTCTTGGCCTCCTAATGCTGCGGATTCTACGCCTGCAACTCCAACTGCAATTTTCATGGCTTTAGAACGAGACTTCTGGCTGCTCATTGAAACCTTTATCACTATCTTTTGCTTCATTATCTTGGCCGGTATGTATATTGTATTTTCGTAATGGGATTTTTGGTTAATGGCGAAGCAAAGGAGAAGAGAAGAAGGTATGGAAATAAATGTTTGATTCTTTTCTTTGTGGGTTTCAATTTGAAGTGAAAGTGCTCCCATTTATAGCTTTATTATAATTAGTATTTAAGAATTTGTTTTATATTTTTTAAAATACATTAGAGAATGAACACGGAAAGACCCTATACAATTACAATATTACCATCCAGCTAAAAGGCCAAAACGACAAGGTGATGAGATGTTGCCATGTAACTTCTAGGAACATATTCAAGCTGCATCTAATGGTTAGGGTGGGCACAGTCTTACTGGCAAGGGCCCGAAGCAGAGATGTACATTTTTTGTTTGAATCCCAGAACTGGATTTGAATTGACTTCCTCTGACTCTAGTTAGGTAAATGAGCAAACTGCTCATTTAAATTTAATAGACTAAGTTTCAGCTTTGGAATTAAGGTCCGCGAGCCTTATTATCAGCTGATTCATGAGCCAATATTAACATCAAATTATGAATATTAGTTGTTTTAATAGATATGATCGTTTAAATAGCCGTAAGTTTTTCATAGGTGTGATATAAACATTAAAGAGATTATTGTCACCTAACAGTCTAAATAATAGAAGTAATATTTTAATCCTAGTTAAAATGCTAAATATTACTTTAAAAATTATTACCGAGCAACCTAAATAAGACTTTAAAGAAGTCTATATTTGAATATAAACTTATAAATGGGCTATAATATTCGTTAACTATAAATTATAAACAAGTAAAACACAAATTAAATTGATTAGCATATTTGTAGCATAACTTGAAATCATTTATAATTTATCTGAAAGTGTATGAATTATTCTCCAACTATATTCTATATGATTTATTCTCTCACTCATTTTATTTATTTATTTTACTAAATTTTGAAGGGAATGATTATTATATAGTCTTTAGATTTTTTGTTAAAACAATGATAAGGACTTCAATTTTTATTTTACTATTTAGTCTCTGCATTATAATTCTGCTATATTATAAAGTTCAACAATTAGTTGTTCGGTTAAGTGATGGTAAATTATCAAAAATATTATCAAGGATAATTACTATATAAGTGATGGTAAAATATCAAAAATATTATCAAGGATAATTACTATATAAGGATTAGATAATATAAAATTATGAAAATTGAAATTTTACTGGCTATAATAGATTCGTTAACTAATAAATTAGGTAAAGCAAGTAGAGAAGCACAAATAAATTGATAGCATAGTTTGTGGTGAGCATAACGTTGGAGAATCGATGTTGATAATTTATCTTGGAAAAGTGTTATGATTGATTTGCTCCAACTATGATTCTATATGATTTAAGTTCTTGCTGCACGTCGATGTTTATTTTATTGTATTTTTACTAAATTTTGCAAGGGAATGATTGATTATAGGTAGGTGCTTTAGATTTTGTTTGGTTAAACATGATAAGGACTTTCAATTTTTATTTAAAAACTATTTAAGTCTCTGCATTATAATGTCTGCTATCTTATGAAAGGTTGCAAGGCAATTTAGGTTGTTCGGGTTAAGTGATGGTAAATTATCAAAAATATATAAGGATTAATTACTATGAGTAGTGATGGTAAGAAATTCAAGAAATATTATCGAAGGATAGTTAACTAAAATATTATCAAGGATAATTACTATATAAGTGATGGTAAAATATCAAAAATATTATCAAGGATAATTACTATATAAGGATTAGATAATATAAAATTATGAAAATTGAAATTTTACTAGTGCATTTCACCAAACTATAGGGACTATATAGTAATTACCTTTAGGAGCATTTTTAACATTTAACAGTCACATATCAGAAAAACTATACGTTAAATTTTATTGTATAATAGAATTATAATGCAGGGACTAAATAGTGTAATAATGAAAATTGAGGTCCCTATTAATGTATTTAAGCAAAATTTAAGAATTACATAGTAGTTATCTCGTTTGAAAATTTTAATAAATAAAAAGATCTTGATATCTTTGCATAGGAGTATAAAATTATTTTTTCGATCTTAAACATTTATTTTGTTTGGTGTTAATTTTAGCTTATAAAATTTGTAATCACACATATGAGATCGGAATAAATTCAAATCTGACTTCAACCCTAATTTAATTTTTGTTGAATAGATATTTAAAATAGTGACCTCATTTTCAACATCTAAATGTGAACATCTAATATATATAATTAACACATGGCAAACATTTAAAGTTCAAAAAAAAAAAATTTAAATTACCTTTCCCCTCCATTAATGCTTCGGTATCACAATCTAATTTCCAAATTGAAAGTAACAACAGGATACACGCGGAAAGACCTTTCTGAATTTCTAGAATAGGTACAAATATGTAACAACTATTTAGCTGAGATTATTCATATTGACTCCAAGTCAACCCCACTAGCTCTCCTTAATGGTTGGTTACCTGCAAGCCGCCAAGCCCATTTTACTATGTCTAATCTTGCTCACGCTATGTCAAGTTCACAAGAGAAAAGCGTCCCACTGAAAATTTTCTGCATTCATAAGTAGAAAACACTCCATTCATTTTTTAAATAACCTGAGTCTTTTTCATTTAAACCAATCCCTCTTGTTAGTTTTAGTAGTATTAATTGACTTTTATTTGGTATGGATTGACTTGGTATGAGAATAATAAGAATTCAAAAGTTAAGCAGAGAGTACTTAATGATACATGTAACTGTAAATACTCATCAGCTTAAATCAGTGAGAAAATAATAGAGAATTAATGGAATAAGCTAAGGATTCACGGTGTTTATCTAAATTGATGACTTGAATCAATAGAATAATCAAATCATTATGTGAATACGATTTTAAAATATCCATGAACAATCTAATAATCATATTGTTAATTAATTTTTTTTTTTTAGGATAATCTAGAGGTGTAACTTTTTTGGACCGTAAAACGTAAATGTTTTTAGACTTTTCAATAAAATTCGCTTCCTAAAAATCGAATTTTACTCTTTGCCAGTGAACGATCTAATAATCATATTGTTAATTAATTTTTTTTTTAGGATAATCTAGGAGGTGTAACTTTTTTGGAGCCGTAAAACGTAAAGGTGTTTTGATTTTAAAATATCCATGAACAATCTAATAATCATATTGTTAATTAATTTTTTTTTTTAGGATAATCTAGAGGTGTAACTTTTTTGGACCGTAAAACGTAAATGTTTTTAGACTTTTCAATAAAATTCGCTTCCTAAAAATCGAATTTTACTCTTCGGAAGATTGAGATCACTTATCTACCGCCCCAATCCACGTCTTGTTAATTATTAACTGATATTTTAGTTCAACAATACTAATAATTAACATTTGATAAATAGACACATGGATTAAAAATTACAAACTAAAGAGCATATAGAATTTTTATAGAAAGAACATATATAGAAGAAAAAACATTTCCTATGATTCATGAGAAGATTTTATGAGATACACATGACATATCTTCTCCTCAAAATGACATAACACAAAGTGATCTTTGTAGGATGTCATCTCAATTTCATCATCAAAGCAATCAAGTCCCTTTAAATTAATTTAAGGCTAACTTTTCAACAATCAATAAGATGTTTTCATCATCAGAAAGATAGAGGCCAGATAATAATAATAGTTTGAACATGGCCCAGTAAAACTCCATAAATCATTTATTAAAAGAAATTTAGACCAATGGAGAAAGAAAGCTAAATAAGACCAAAGACTCGTTGCTTCATTGCGCTTAACTTCTTTTCATTATATTATAATTTCTTTCATCAACCAAAAAGCAATCTAATAATTGAGATTTTTTTTTTAAAATAAAAATTACCTCATTCGAGAATTTTCTTAGTAGCAACAAAATATGTAGTTGTTAACGTGTTAATGACACACGTTGAGGGCATAAAGTTAGGATTTATGAAGAATGGGAAGATTGTTCGAGTGTTCTATGAATTTTGATTTTTCATTTCTGGTTCAACTGAGTAACAACAGGAGATTGTTTATTTTCTGAGCTCAACGGGAAGAGGAAAGTTCCCCTACAACATTAAAAAGAGAAAACTTAAAACAAAATAATTACAACATACAAAGGATAGCATCTTTAACAGATTCAATTATGAAAACCCGTAAATCCTCTGTTTTGCTCTGTTTTTATAAGATTACATAATGGAATAGGCAAAGGAGTCAGAGTATTGATAGTACTGAGGAACTGCATAAACATATTGATTACTGCCCATGTAAGGCCATACTAATTGCTGCACTTCTGCCTCCTCTTTCTTCTCTCCGCCAGCGCTCACGCTTAGAATCTCTGAATGCCCAACTTGCTTTCGTAGCAGACAAACAAGCTTTACAACATCAAATTCGTCTCCTACTACCTCTATCTCACTCATGTCTTGGCCTCCAAATGCTGCGGATTTTACGCCTGCAACTCCAACTGCAATTTTCATGGCTTTAGAACGAGACTTCTGGCTGCTCATTGAACCCTTCATCACTATCTTTCGCTTCATTATCTTGGCCCGTATGTACATTGTATTTTCGTTATGGGATTTTTGGTTAATGGCGAAGCAAAGTAGAAGAGAAGAAGGTATGGAAATAAATGTTTGTTTCTTTTCTTTGTGGGTTTCAATTTGAAGTGAAAGTGCTCCTATTTATAGCTTTATTATAATTAGTATTTAAGAATTTGTTTTATATTTTTTAAAATACATATAGAGAATGAACACGGATAGACATGTAACTTCCAATTATAATATTACCATCCAGCTAAAAGGCCAAAACGACAAGGTGATGACATGTTGCCATGTAACTGTTATGGTGTGCCCACTTAAATGGGAAAAATAGGAGCGGCCAGTTCAACAACAATGGCTTTGAATTGCTACACATGGGCGGTGAACGCAGTGTACGCATTAGGCGGTTTTGAACGCGTTAGGCAGTAAATGCGTTAATTACGCGTCTCTTATTCTCACACAACAGATAAAAAAGAAAAACTGTATCTAGGAAGGACTAAGAGGGAAAAATAGTGAGGAAATTATTATGGAGTGTTTTTGGAAAACACTTTAGTGCCACTATTTTTGTATTATTCTCTTTGTATACCTACTATTTTTTAATAGTGGAAGAATGTTTTGAAATTTTTCCCATGAATGTATCCCAAAAGAGTTAAGGGTGAACCACGTTAAATTTCTGTGTCACAAATTTGATTATTCCGCTGCATTAATTTTCTCTTAGTTGGTTGTGAGAGCCCAACAAGTGGTATCATAGTTGAGGCCCAACAACTGGTATCAGAGCTGATGCCCAACAACTGGTATCAGAGCCGAATGTTTCGGCAGGTCTAGCCGGTTAGATAGCGGTACCTGATCCGTGGATATATTTTGAAAATAAATATACCACGACGAAGAGAAAATTATGACGAGTCCATTCGTCTTAGTGGTTGTGAGAGCCGCCAACAAGTGGTATCGATAGTTGAGGCCGCAAGCAACTGGTATCTAGAGGGCTGATGCCGGCAAGCAAACTGGTATGCAGAGGCGAGAGTGTTTTCGGCAGGTCGCTAGCCGGTTAGAAGTAGGGTTACCCTGATCGCGTGGTTATATTTTGAAATAAATATACACGAGCGAAGAGAAGAGTTATGAGCGAGTCGGCATGGTACTATCGCTCTTCAGGAGAAGACGCTGCCAGAATCGGACTGTAGTGATGATAGTAAGAATAGGTAACTCGAAAGTTGATGGTGAACAGTAGCGTAATTGGTGTGCAGAGTGCGGCGTTTCGAAAGTGAAGGCCCCAGCAGCGTATTAGACGAGCATAGAAGCTGATGTCAGCCGTGTACAGTCAGCTATTTGAGTACATAGCTATGCGACTATTCATGGTCACTATTCATGTATACTACTGACTGTTTCACTGTATAGCGGTTTTTGATGTGTTGGTGGATGAATTTCTTCTGCAGCAATGTCAGAAATGGACAAAAACAGAAGAATTATCAGTCTAATGGCGGAATACAGTATATGGAGAAGATGAGAGATCTCCTGTATGTGTAATGTAGAACAGTGCATTTGCCGTGTGTTTTAGTTGAACGTAAGCGCGGAAGACAAGAGCTTGATGGAGGAGATGGGCTTTTTCGAGCGATGGCGTCCAAATCTCGGTGTGGCAGATTTGAGTGATTTAAAGGTTTGCTGTAGGCACCGTGTCAGAGAATGGTCATAGTGGAAGCTCACAAAACGGTTTCATTTTGTGGTAGGCTAAAGACCGGAAAGATGTGTAGCGTGAAAGATGTACGTGATGCATGCGAAACTCTCCCAAGACACTTTGAGTGTAGCGGAGAATGATAGTACAGTTGAATTGTGGCATAAACGACTATGCCACATGAGAAAGACAAATCTGGCAAGAAAGAACGTACTACCTAGATTAGATAAAGTTCACCTAGACAAGTGTCCTGATCGCATGGTGGGAAAGCAAAACAGAGTAGCTTTCGAGATTATCCCTCCTTCTAGAATGAAGAATGTATTAAATTTGATTCATTTAGATTTGTGTAGACGATTGATAATGTCATATTGTGGAAATCGATATTTTGTGATATTTATCGATGACCATCCTAGAAAGACTTAGGTATACACATTGAAGTCTTCTAAACTTGGTTGAGAGACAGACAGGCAAGAAGCTTCAGTGTATCAGAACAGATAATGGTGGAGAATACACTGGGCCATTTAATACTTTCTGCAAAGAGCATGGCATTCGACATCAAACGACACCTCCCAAGACGCTACAACTGAACAGTTTGGCTGAGAGGATGAACAGAACTTTAACAGTTTGGCTGAGAGGATGAACAGAACTTTGATGGAGAGAGTCAGATGTTTACTCTCACATGCAAAATTGTCTAAAAGAATTTGGGGTGAATCTTTACTCACAGCAGTTTATCGTTCACCCTGTTTCCCTTTACAGTATGATACTCCAGAGAGAGTATGGTCAGGAAAGGATGCTTGCTATGATCATTTGCGAGGGTTTGGTTGCAAAGCCTTCGTGCATATCTCGAAGAATGAACGGTATAAGCTTGATGTCAAGACTAGACAGTGTGTATTCAATGGCTATGACAAAGACCAATTTGGCTATAAGTTTTCTTACCCAATCCAGAAGACGATTATAAGAAGTCGTGAAGCTGTATTTGTTGAAGATCAGACTATTGAAGATATTAAAGCAGAGTGCCAATAGATCTGATGAAGACTCAACAGACATATAGAGATTCTCTCCAATAGAACGTAAATAAATTGGAGATGAAGAAAATGTTCCACAAGAACAAGTGCCAGAGTTAGAAAATCCAGAAGTTCCTAATGAAAATGAACCAGATGAAGATTATGGTAAACCAGATGGAAAGATTATGGTGTTCAATGGTTCAGACCCTAGCAACCACCGGAAGGTTTCTCAAAAAAATTAGAAAAGAATATAGTAGAGGTCTGGAACACCATCAACTAGATATCCAGTCAATGAGTTATGTAACTGACGACAGACAAGGGAGTAAACCTGAAAGCTTTGAAGAAGCTATGGAAAATGAACACAAAGAGGAACTTTGGATTGAAGCCATGTAAGATGAAAAATGAAGACCTTGCATGAGGATGAAACAATTTGAGCTGGTGAAGTTGCCCAAAGGCAAGAAAAACTTTGAAGAACAAGTGGGTGTTTCAAGATCAATGTAGGAAGAACACAGCTACCAAAACCACGATTCAAAGCTAGACTGGTTGGTGAAAATGAATTCAAAGCTAGACTGGTTGTGAAATGATTAAATCAGAGAAAGGGTATTGATTTTGATTTTTTCACCAGTTGTGAAAATGACATCCATTCGGACAATGCTCGGAACGGCTGCCAGTCTTGAACTGGAAATCGAGCACATGGATGTAAAGACTACCTTCCTAAATGGAGATTTGGAAGAAGAAATATATTTGGATCAGTCAGAGGGTTTCGAAGAAATAGATGATTGTGTTTGCAAACTGAAGAAGAGCCTATACGGCTTGAAGTAGGCACCGAGACAGTGGTACAAGAAGTTTGAGTCTATTATGGGGGAGCAAGGCTACAAAAAGACTACTTCAGATCACTGCATTTTTTATGAAGAAATTCTCTGATGATGACTACATTGTTCTTTTGCTCAACATGGATGATATGTTGATTGTTGGTCAGAATTACTAGCTTGAAGAAATAACTATGTAAGTCTTTTGCTATGAAAGACTTGGGATCAGCAAAGCAAATTCTTGGCATGAAGATCGAAGAGCCAAGAAATCATGGTTGTCACAAGAGAAGTACATTAAGAGAGTACTTCAAAGGTTTAGAATGAAAAACGCTAAAACAGTTAGTTGTCCTCTTACTAATCACTTTAAATTGAGTTCTAGATAGTGCCCTTCTACGAATGGAGAGAAGGAAGAAATGGAAAAGATTCCATATGCTTCATCAGTTGGAAGCTTGATGAATGCCATGGTTTGTACACGGCCAGATATTGCTCACTCAGTTGGAGTAGTAAGTCGGTTTCTTTCAAATCCTGAAAAGGAACATTCTTTCAAAATCCTGAAAAGGAGAGCATTGGACTGCATGAAAATGGATTTTCAGGATATCCAATCACATCTGGCAGGGGGAGTCCCATGTCGTGGCAAGTCAAGATGATATTGCTCACTCAGTTGGAGTAGTAAGTCGGTTTCTTTCAAATCCTGAAAAGGAACATTGGACTGCAGTGAAATGGATTTTCAGGATATCCAATCACATCTGCAGGGGGAGTCATGTCGTGGCAGTCAAGATTACTGAAGCGTGCAAGGAGTTGCTGTGGATGAAGAAATTCTTGAATGAACTCGAAATTCATCAAGAACGGTATCAGATATTTTGTGATAGTCGAATCCTGTTGGTTAGCTACAGGGATGATGGAGAGTATAGCTAATGTTCCCACTTAAGTGTGCAGAGGGAGAATTGTTATGGTGTGCCCACTTAAGTGGGACCCACATGTGTGAAAGTAAGAAAAATAGGAGCATTCAGTTCAACAATGATGGCTTTGAATTGCTACACATGGGTGGTGGACGTAGTGGACGCATTAGGCGGTTTTGAACGTGTTAGGCAATGAACGCGTTAATTACGCGTCTCTCGTTCCCTATAAATAGAGGCAGCTGCAACGCACAAAACACACAGCAGACAAGAAAGAAAAAATATATAGAGAGAGTTATCTAGTTTTAGGAAGGGTTTCCTAAAATTGGGAAGGAAAAATAGTGAGGAAATTATTATGGGGTGTTTTTGGAAAACACTTTAAGTGCCATTATTTTTGTATTACTCTCTTTGTATACCTACTATTTTTTAATAGCGGTAGAATGATTCGGAGTTTGTCTCGTGGACGTATCCCTAAACAATTAAGGGTGAACCACGTTAAATTTCTGTGTCACAATTTTGATTATTCCGCTGCATTAATTTTCTCTTAATTGGTTGTGAGAGCCCAACAAGTGGTATCAGAGCTGAAGTCCAACAACTGGTATCAGAGCTGAAGTCCAACAACTGGTATCAGAGCTGATGCCCAACAGTAACTTCCAGGAACATATTCAAGCTCCATCTAATGGTTAGGGTGGGCACAGTCCTATTGGGAAGGGCTCGGAGTAGAGATGTGCATTTTTGTTTGAATCCCAGAACTGGATTTGAATTGAGTTCCTCTGACTCTAGTGAGGTAAATGAGCCAAACTGCCCATTTAAATTTAATAGACTAAGTTTCAGCTTTGGAATTAAGGTCCGCGAAGCCTTATTATTAGCTGATTCATAAGCGTCACATTCTGAATATTAGTTATTTTAATAGATATAGTTGTTTAAATAGCCGTAAGTTTCTAATAAGTATGAGATAAACATTAAAGAGATTATTGTCACCTAACAGTCTAAATAATAGAAGTAATATTTTAATCCTAGTTAAAATGCTAAATATTACTTTACAAATTATTACCAAGCAGCTTCTAAATAAGACTTTAAAGAAGTCTGTATTCGAATATAAACTTATAAATGGGCTATAATATTCGTTAACTATAAATTATAAACAAGTAAAACACAAATCAAATTGATTAGCATATTTGTAGCATAACATGAAATCATTTATCTGAAAGTGTATGAATTATTCTCCAACCATATTCTATATGATTTATTCTCTCACTCATCTTATTTATTTATTTTTTTGCTAAATTTTTAGGGGAGTGATTATTATATAGTCTTTAGATTTTTGTTAAATACAATAGGACTTCAATTTTTATTTTACTATTTAGTCTCTACATTATAATTCTGCTATATTATAAAGTTCAACAATTAGTTGTTCTGTTAAGTGATGGTGACATATCAAAAACATTATTAAGGATAATTACTATATAAGGATTAGATAGTATAAAATTATGAAAATTGAAATTTTACTAGTGCATTTCACCAAACCATAGGGATTATATAGTAATTACCTTTAGGAGCACTTTTAACATTTAACAGTCAGATATCAAAAAAACTAAATGTTAAATTTTATAGTATAATCGAATTATAATGCAGGGACTAAATAGTGTAATAATGAAAATTGAGGTCCCTATTAATGTATTTAGCAAAATTTAAAAACTACATAGTAATTATCTCATTTGAAAATTTTAATAAATAAAAAGATTTAAACTTGATATCTTTGTATAGGAATATAAAATTATTTTTTCAATCTTAAACATTTATTTTGTTTGGTGATGATTTTAGCTTATAAAATTTGTAATCACACGTATGAGATTGGAATAAAATCAAATGGACTTCAACCCTAATTTAATTTTTGTTAAATAGATATTTAAAAGAGTGACCTCATTTTCAACATCTAAATGTGAACATCTAATATATAATTAACACATGGCAAACATTGAAAGTTAAAAAACTTAAAAGTACTTTTTTTCCCTCCATTAATGCATCGGAATCACAATCTTCCGAATTGAAAGTACTAACAGGATACACGCGGAAAGACCTTTCTGGATTTCTGGATTAGGTACAAATATGTAATAACAATTTAGTTGAGATTATTCATGTTGACTCCAAGTCAACCCCACTAGGTCTCTTTAATGGTTACCTGCAAGCCCATTTTACTATGTCTAATCTCACTTGGGCTGTGTCAAGTCCATAAGAGAGAAACGTCCCATTGAAAATTTTCTGCGTTCATGAATATAAACACTCATATCCGTTTTTTTAAAAACCTAAGTCATTTTCATTCAGACTAATTTTATTAATTTTAGTAGTATTAATTGACTTTTATTTGGTATGGATTGACCTGGTCCGAGAATAATAAAAACTCAAAAGGTGAGCAGAGAGTACTTAAGGATACATGTAACTGTAAATACTCATCAGTTTAAATCAGTAAGAAAATAATAGAGAATTAATGAAATAATCTAAGGATTCACGGTGTTTATCTAAATTGATGACTTGAATCAATAGAATAATCAAATCATTATGTGAATAGGATTTTAAAATATCCATGAACAATCTAATAATCATATTGTTAATTAATTTTTTTTTTTAGGATAATCTAGGATTTTAAAATATCCATGAACAATCTAATAATCATATTGTTAATTAATTTTTTTTTTTAGGATAATCTAGAGGTGTAACTTTTTTGGACCGTAAAACGTAAATGTTTTTAGACTTTTCAATAAAATTCGCTTCCTAAAAATCGAATTTTACTCTTCGGAAGATTGAGATCACTTATCTACCGCCCCAATCCACGTCTTGTTAATTATTAACTGATATTTTAGTTCAACAATACTAATAATTAACATTTGATAAATAGACACATGGATTAAAAATTACAAACTAAAGAGCATATAGAATTTTTATAGAAAGAACATATATAGAAGAAAAAACATTTCCTATGATTCATGAGAAGATTTTATGAGATACACATGACATATCTTCTCCTCAAAATGACATAACACAAAGTGATCTTTGTAGGATGTCATCTCAATTTCATCATCAAAGCAATCAAGTCCCTTTAAATTAATTTAAGGCTAACTTTTCAACAATCAATAAGATGTTTTCATCATCAGAAAGATAGAGGCCAGATAATAATAATAGTTTGAACATGGCCCAGTAAAACTCCATAAATCATTTATTAAAAGAAATTTAGACCAACATGGCCCAGTAAAACTCCATAAATCATTTGTTAAAAGAAATTTAGACCAATGGAGAAAGAAAGCTAAATAAGACCAAAGACTCGTTGCTTCATTGCGCTTAACTTTTTTCCATTATATTATAATTTCTTTCATCAACCAAAAAGTAATTTAATAATTGAGATTTTTTTTAATAAAAGTGATAAGTGTTATTTTTATAGTATTTTTAATATAGTTTTTATTAGGACTTTTAGTATTTTATTAATTACTTTAATTAGTTTTTATTTAGTTTTATTTATGTTTTTATGTAAAGCTTCCTTGAATCATATTTTATTTGATCTTGAGAAATTTTGCAAGATTTTTATAGAAAATCAGCTTATTTTCTATCTAGGCGCTGGAAGAGTCCTAATTGAGAAAAAATACAAAGCCTAACCAGTTTCTTATCTCCAAAAGGATTTTTTACTCAATAAAGATTCACTTTTCTAAACGAACACAAAGATACTCCATAAACTTTATATAAATAGAGAGATTAGCCATAGACAAAGGGAGCCATTCATTGTATATTCCATCTTTTTGTTCTATTGTTTTCTCTCTCTCTCCAAGACTTGCATTCAAGATTTGTGTGAAGATTCAAGGAAGCCGTCCACATTATTTGTTGACTAGTTTTTATCTCTAAACTCTTAATCTTATTTTTACTTTTCATCATTCATATTGATTATAGAATTATTATCAAGTTTAATTGAGTTTTATTTAATTACTATGTCGAACTAAACTTTCATACTAGGGATTTGATGTAGTTTAATTTCGATTCCAATTTATAATGAACCCTTCATCACTATCTTTCGCTTCATTATCTTGGCCCGTATGTACATTGTATTTTCGTTATGGGATTTTTGGTTAATGGCGAAGCAAAGTAGAAGAGAAGAAGGTATGGAAATAAATGTTTGTTTCTTTTCTTTGTGGGTTTCAATTTGAAGGATATAATTTATTATTGAACTTAATGCTTCCAGACAGAGTTTCTTCCCTGGATTGATTTATTTCATTAATCACTATAGGGAGAAGGGTTTTTGATATCAAAAATGTAATAAATTACATAAGAATAATAACTTGATGCGGAAGCTATATGGTTTGACTCATGAAGAGTTTTCATAAGTTAATGACCTTAGGTTATGAATTCACAAAACAAACCATAAAACTTAATGATTTAATTCATCTTTGATTGCGTTATTAGAAGATAGGTAATTAGACCAGGTTAAAATACTAACAATACATCGGAAGAGAGCTTATTATTGATTTTAGGGTTGTTTCCCCTACTTGAACAATTAAAATTGATTATCAAACTAATAAAATAAATTATATAGAATTAAATGAAGTCAAAATCCCTAGTATGCCTTGCTTGATTTCCTTTTGTTCTATTTTATTTGTTTAATTTAATTTCTTAAAATAATTTTCCTTATTACCGTTTAAATAATAATAGTTTAACATGATTTTAGTACTTGGTATACAGTTCCTGTGGATACGATACTCTACTCATTCTATATTACTTGTTGCGATTTCGTACATTTGCGAAAATTACCGTAAAAAAGTTACCTCATTCGAGAATTTTCTTAGTAGCAACAAAATATGTAGTTGTTAACGTATTAATGACACACGTTCAGAGGCATAAAGTAAGGATTTATGAAGAATGGGAAGATTGTTCTGAGTGTTCTATGAATTTTGATTTTTCATTTCTGGTTCAACTGAGTAACAACAGGAGATTGTTTATTTTCTGAGCTCAACGGGAAGAGGAAAGTTCACCTACAACATTTAAAAGAGAAAACTTCAAACAAAATGATTACAACATACAAAGGATAGCATCTTTAACAGATTCAATTATGAAAACCCGTAAATCCTTTGTTTTGCTCTGTTTTTATAAGATTACATGATGGAATAGGCAAAGGAGTCAGGGTATTGATAGTACTGAGGAACTGCATAAACATATTGATTACTGCCCATGTAAGGCCATACTAATTGCTGCACTTCTGCCTCCTCTTTCTTCTCTCCGACAGAGCTCACGCTTAGAAGCTCTGAATACCCAACTTGCTTTCGTAGCAGAGTAGTAAGCTTTACAGAATCAACTCCGTCTCCTACTACCTCTATCTCACTCTTGTCTTGGCCTCCTAATGCTGCGGATTCTACGCCTGCAACTCCAACTGCAATTTTCATGGCTTTAGATCGAGACTTCTGGCTGCTCATTGAAATCTTTATCACTATCTTTTGCTTCATTAGCTTGGCTGGTTTGTATTTCGTTATATGATTTTTGGGTAATAGCGAAGCAAAGGAGAGGAGAAGAAGGTGTAGATATAAATGTTTGTTTCTTTTCTTTGTGGTTTTCAATTTGTAGTGAAACCGTTGGTATTTATAGAGTTTTTAATTGTATTATTATTTAAGAATATATATATATATATTTTAAAAGCAGTACAGAAGAAACGCGGAAGAGACCCGACCCAGTTATAATAGTAATATGCAGCTCAAAGGCCAAAACGAAGCGTAGAGTGAGCGGAAGCAGATGGTGATGAGAAGATTCTCCCAAGCAAGCTCGACGAACGTATATTTGTATTAATGAGAGCCGCACATTTGTGGGTCATGGCCTCTCCATCTAGTGGTTTGAGTGGATTGCATCATTAAGCTAATTAGGATTTACTTGCCTAAATCTAATCTACGGGCTCATTTATAAATTAAATCGGTGAAAATAATTATTTATTAAAATGAGAGTATTTTTAATCATATACTGGATAAAAAGAATAAAATGGAAATAATATTTCAAGTGAAACATTAATTTGAATGATGATATTTAATTCATTTTTAAAAAAACTACAATTAAGTCTTTATAGTTACTACTCTTTTGTTTAAAAAAATTACAATCTCATATACCGACTATGGTACCAGGTTGCCAGTTCTTGATCCGATTATGAGTAAGTTTCATAATTTCTCTTGTAACCATGTTAGGTGCGAGTATAACTCGGTAGCTCATGCTATTAAACATTTAGCTTTTAGCTTCAAGTGTGCTAGGATTTGAATCGGGGAAGTTCCACCCTCTATCCTGCCTGTTCTTGCTTCAGACTTTTGATTTCGTATTAATAGCCATTTTCCTTGGAAAAAAAAAAAATTTATTTAATCTCTATGCTTTGCAATCATTGAACAAATTAATCTTTCCGTAAAAAAAGTAAAAAAATTATACTTTTTACTGTTAAGTGCCTACGGAAAAAACTAAAATACTATTTTTGTTTTATTTTATTTTATTTTTTAAAATAAAAGTAAAAAATTAGTTAGAAGAATTTTTATTTGGTGTACCATAAATCTTTTTGCCAGAAGTGCAATTTATGCTAAATTGAATTTATAAACTACAAGTTATTTCAAAAGAAAAAAAAATTATAAATTAGAAGTGTTGAAAACGTGGAAAGACATAAATTTCTATATGCATTGTTCATACAAAGATATAGGGTCTATTCGGCAACAGTAGTTGTTTTAGTAATTGTTAACTGTCCTAGTAGTTTTTAGCTATTAGATATTAGTTGTTAGCTGTTATGTGTTTATGTTGTGGTTTAAAGCAAAAGTGTTCGGTAAAATTAAATGTTTGATTAAGTGTTAAAATTAAAATGACAAAAAAAGATATTAGAATATTGACTTAAAATTTTAAATTATGGCCATAAAACTGAAATGGAATAATTGATAAAAAAAAGAGATATATATATAAAACAAGTGTTTTTTTTTTCCAAAATTATTATCATTTTTTTTTCATTTCAATTTTTTTCTATAACAAAAGATTATTTCTTATAAAATTGAAATGAAAAGACGGGAATTGTTTTAATGTTATTTAATTTTGACAACATGCTGTTATCCTTATTTTAAGACAATAGAAATAAAATAATTAAATAATTAAAATGATATATATTCCTTTCAGATTTGAGAAAGAAAAATTAAATAAATAACAAAGATTACCAAATTCAAAAGAATGTCATTGGAAGTAGAATCGTAAATCTTAAGAATAGGGAAAAACAAAATAAATGGATCAGAGTGTCAAAAAATAAAATTTAAAACACTAAATATAAGAGATTTAACATTTGACGAAACGCTCTCTAACCTCTAACAACTTTTACAAATATTAAAATATTAAGTTATCGAATAATCTAATGTAATGCTTTTTAAAATGTTGTTGCCGAACATGCTCGTAATAACAATAATTTTTATTGACTTAATACATCGACTCCAAGTCAACCCGCTTTAGGCCTTCAATAATTTTTTTTTTTTTTTTTTTGACAAATAGAAGAGCTAGATAAAATTAGCTCGGAAAATAACAAATACTGGATACATCATGGGCTAACCATGGCAATAGATCAGACCGAGAATATAACAAATCATGACCTAAAGGTTGAGAAGAAGTAAATTTAAAGAGTCAATTAGCGTAAACATTCGCCTCACGATAAACACGACACAAGCGGAATTAAAATCCAGATTGTTAATATAAGTTTATTTATTTATTTACCTATTTAGAGAATGTAATATAGGACCCTTATTTTGTTGGGATATTATATAATTTTATATATAATGTAAATTTAAAATAATTAAATGATGAAATGACAAATGTTCATCTCTCTCGATATATTAAACTTAAAATTTAAAATGTAAGAAAGAAAATATAAATCATATAAAATGAAATAAGATTA
Source organism: Jatropha curcas (assembly GCF_014843425.1). Next base: position 552,772 of record NW_023590999.1, read on the forward strand.
TACTTGTTTAAGATAAAAAGTATGAAAGGATCAAAATTGAAAATTTTAAAGGAATTAAAATCGAAAAAAAAAATACATTAAAGGTATAATTTAAAAATACTAAAAAATAATTTTTAAAACAAATGGCCATGGCCATCCTCATCCCCCTTTCTTTGTCAATAGTTAGAATAATGATGTGCATAATATATAAAAAGAAGTAATATACTTTTTTAAAAAAATGGTGATAAATAAAATAATATCACATCAGATATTATGATATAAATATAACAATTTAAATAACAAAAATAGCATCGAAGTTAATATGAGACAATATATATATATATATATATTAATCAACTAAATATCATTTGATTGATTTTTTCACTTATATTGAAAATAGGAGATCTTAATTTCAAGACTTTTCAACATATTTTTTATATTTCATTAATTTGATCATATTATTTGATATTACTTTTTAATATATTTTTATCGTATATTTACATTGCTATTGGTTTCTATCACTTACTTTCTTTTTTAACCATAAAATCAAAAGGGTGATTTCTCATCGAATTAAATAACTTTTTATATTGAATTGTTGTTCAATAAATTTTGAGTTTGTTTGAGAGGAAAAAATATTATTTATATAAATTGAGATCCATTTTTCATAATATTTTGACAATTTTAAACAAAAAAAAGTCTCATAAATAACTTATTAAACAACAAATTATCTATTAGACATAATTTGCATTCTATCCCATAGCGTGTTGTGGGCTAAACAATAAGAGCAGTCTTTTATATACTCATCAAATTGATGAAAATTCTTATAATTGAGAAGTCTTGAAATTAAGATCTCACATTTCCCATATAAATGAAAAAATCAATCAAATGATATTTAGTTGATTAATATGTATACATATTTTGATTCATATAATTAATTTTGAATCATATTAATATTGATTTTACTCTTTAATATATCTTTTATCGTATTTTTACATTTGCTATTGGGTTCCTATCACCTTACTTTCTTTTTTACACCATAAAATACAAAAGGGTGAATTTCTCATCGAATTAATATACTTTTTATATGATTGGGTATGTTCAATAATTTTGAGTTTGTTTGAGAGGAAAAAATCATTTATTAATATAAATTGAGATCGCATTTTATCATATTATTTTGACTAATTTTAAAACAATATTAAAGTCTCATATATTAATACTTATCAAACAACAATTATGCTAATTAGATCTAATTTTATTCTTATCTCGTCATAGCGTGATTGTGGGCTAAAACTAATAAGAACAGTCTTTATATAACTCATCAAATTGAATGCATAATTCTTATTAATTGAGAAGTCTTTGAAATTAAGATCTCACTTTCCACATATAATGAAAAATCAATCATAAATTGATATTTAGTTGATTTAATATGTATAACATATTTGTATTCATATATATATAATATATATTATAATATATATATATTATTTATATATCATATAAAAATTCTTTGATCCTATTTCAGTTATTTAAATTATTATATTTATATCGCAACATTTCACGTGACATTATTTTATTTATCACTATTGTTTTCTAAAGTATATTACTTTTTCTATTAGAAACCTTTATTTAAAAAATCAAGGGGGGCATGGCCCCCTCCCAACGTCAGTGATAGCCCCCTACCTACGTCAGTGATAGCTCATCAATAGATCATGAACCTCTTTCCAGGTCTAATTGACATTAAAAAAAACAAAATCTTTCCTTAAAATCTGAAGGCAAATTAGAAATCTCTTCCGTAAAATTAGTTATTATCTTTTTTAACAGTATTTAGTTGTTAACTGCTTGAATAATTTTTTATAAAATGCTAAAAGCTATATATTATCTGAGTTAACTTTCTATAAAATACATTAACTTTCTATAAAATATTACATTAATTTTTAAAAGATAATTCAAACACTGTAAAAAATAACATATAGTATTTTGATTCTGCGTTTTTGTCCAACACAGCCTAAATAGCACATCCATAGATCAAGCATGGGGAGGCAATTAAGTCATCTTTTCTTAAAGAAATTTTTTTTTAAACTATTCTATGTACAAATAAAAAGTTGTCCATAGCTATAAATTACAGCTACAACAAGTATAATATTAGGCAACATCGATGAATGAACATGCAGGATGAAAATCACAAATTATTCTACTGTTTAAAAAATAAGGTTAAAAAGATTAAAAAAAAAAAGGGATAAATGCTGAGTTAAATTTTTGAATTTTCAAAATAACATGTTTTCGATTTATAATTTTTTAGTTTTTTATTTTTTTTTATTATTTTAGGTCAGAAATAAGTATTTTGTATGTCTTTCAAATGATATTTATTAACGTTCATCTAAAGTTGAAAGGTGATGCAGCTCAAATGGTAGATTTCTTGCTTTGCATGCAGGAGGTACAGTTTTCGATCTCCCGCATCTCGTAGTTCTGTTTTACTTTCCCTACCAAATCATAAATTGCTATATGAAAAAACAAAGTCTCTTTTTATTTTTTTAGCTATAAAATTACAAACTGTATGAAAAAACATAGTAAGAATCTTACATTTTCTGATAATGAACTCATTTTCATAATGTGGAATTGTGAATTAATGGTAAGAAAAAAAAAGGGGAAAATATTCTATAAGTACGTGCTATAACAAGCAAAGCATCCCACAGAATGAGGGAAAATACCCTTTAACGTGCATCTAATAATTCCTTAAAAATCCAAACTCTAGAGATGGTAGAATTTATTTTGCAAATAAGAAAAAGTTGAATTAGACGTTTTCATTCATGCTAAACCATTGGTAGTAATGATGATATTAAGGTACTTCCAACTTTGAAAACCATATCTAAATATAAAAGAAATAGGTTAATGAATAATTAGAAAAGGGGAAAAAAAATTCAGCATGCTTTAAAATCAAAACCATTCATTCAATACAACTAAATTTTATTCAAAGTCTCATCTGTAGATGATAATATCGGGTTATCCCGTATTAGATGAATGGAATATCCCAAAAGGGGATATTAAATAAATGGAATTGGGATATGGATGGAATATAATGAAATAGAGCCACTTTGAGGTTCCCTATGAAATGAGGCATGGAACGAAGATACTACGAAGAAGTTCCGGGAGTTACGAAGAGGTTCCCTATGAATGAGGCATGGAACGAATAGAGGTACCTACGCAAACGCACGTTCCCTATGAAATGAGGCATGGAACGAAGATACTACGAAGAAGTTCCGGGAGTTACGAAGGAAACTTCAAGCTCATATTGGTCATGGGTTGAGAACGGGAATTGAACTCTATGAGATCGAATCTCCCGTTGTTCCTCAGTAGCTGAGTGGTAGAGCGGTCGGCTGTTAACTGATTGGTCCTAGAACATATACTTATATAGATATACACTAAATATAAGTTTATAGAAACATTTTCTTTTTCATTCGTGATTAGTAAATTGTGGTAGATATATATATTTATTTATTTTTAATATTAGGAAAGGAGAATCAAACCTGAATCTATATTGTTAGATTATTTATGTACTTATCACTAGACTATATTTTGGTGTGCTCATCCACTCTATAGTTAAGATAAAGCATATGAATTTGAAAATTCCCAATCCAAAGATTGCTTTTTTTTTTTTTCCTCCTAATATGAGACTGTTATAAAAGAATAAAAAATCAAAAATTTTAATTAATTGATTGTTAATCTTGAATATGAATATTCAATCTCCTAAGCCAAATAGAGTGAATAGTCATATGAAACACATCAAACCTCTTAGGAGGTCCATTAACCACAAAATGTCTTTGGACTTGCTTCACTCTCCTTTGCATTCTCAAGTACTGCCTTTGAGATATACCCATCAGAATCTCCTTAATTTTGGGTATGTCTTTTACTTCCACTTGCACAGAAAATGCCTTCCAATTTAGGACATCACTAAAAGGTGGGACATAACTGTCTGAAATCAAAACAGGAACACATTCTGAATATATAGCTTCTACTACTCTTGGGCTTGCCACTTCATACCCACTAGGGCATAAGCAGAACCTACTCTTTTTTAACATTGATTCATATGACACATTCTTAGGTAATTGCTCAAAAACTTGTACATCTTTGTCTTTGTTCTTCCATTTCTCTAGTAGTAGCCGCCTAATGTCTCCATGTAGTCGGCCAGCAAAAAAGGCGAGAATCGATCGCCTAGAAGGGGAGCTGCCGCCGATAAGTCCTGTAATTTCTCCTGTTTTTAGATGTATTTCTGGAAATGATGCATCTTTCGATGGATTGAATCCTTCAGAAGTATTTGCGTTGCATAAAACCCTAATTGAATTTTTGAATAATTGAGAAACATAAGAAGATGTACGTGGCCCCTGTACATAGCCAAAGTTACATTAATTGACTATACAATTTTGCAATAACATACCTAATTTTCATCAATTTTAGGGAAATTTAAGGTTTTTTTTCTTAAATTAAAGCATAAATATCATTTAAAAAACATAAATTCATTATGATCATGTTTTGCTGAACTAGAAAGCATAAGAAGCTACATACTGAATTTGGACCAAAACTCCTAATTTTCTCAATTTTTCCAAATCTTAGAGATTAAGTAATCATGTAATTTTAAAATAATAAGGACTAACTATTGTATTAAAATGAAATAAAGGAAACAGAAATCTACCCACCAAAATCAATAATTTTCAAAACCAGGATTAGGAAAAGAAAAAATGTTATTACTTACCCAATCATGGCAAGAGAGCATGAAATGGTCAGCACCAAGACTTCTATTCCAAAAGGGATATTTATTAGAAATTACATTGATGTAGTCAACAACCACACGTCCAATGGCTTCAATCTCATGGGAGTTAGGGACATAAAGGTATTCTACCATCATCACCACACTAAATGGTAGGAAATAAACTAAAGCCTCTTCAGGATCTCTAGTCCTATAAGATTTTCCCTTCTCTAACTCATGAATGAAAGTTCCTTCTGAGGAATATATACTCTTGCATGGACCATCATGAAACAATGGAGTTTCACCTTCTTCATACACATATATCTTGAATAGCTTCTCCATCTCTAAATAGCTCCTGAAATTTTTATGGCAATACATCAGTTAGAAAACCATAGCTAATTATATATGCGCATATGTAAAAATGTACCTGTGAAAGGCATTGGCATTTCTGTAGATTGGACCTTGAGGAACATAATCTTCATCCTGATGGAGGGATGTTAGGTTTCGAATTCGAGCAGCCTCTCTTATGGAAACTCTAACCCTAGCCAAATTTGCTTCCATTTTCTCTAACTTACTGTATCTCTTCACAACTTCTGCTGTGGCATTAGCACCAACTTCATCGGATTCTTTAAGGTTCAATTTTACTTGCTCATGTCCCTAATTGATCAAATCAATAGATAATTAAGATAACATGAAAATGGGAAAATGTTAGATGTAAAAATGGAGTAATTAATCTTACTGGTTGATAAAAAATAGAGGAGCCATTGTTATTGAAAATGGTGTAATTCCTTGTAGGAGCTTTGTTTGCTAGTGAAAAAGAAGCAAAAGGATAGGAAGTGAAGAACCCAAGTCTCCATGTGGTAGGAGAAGGCAAAGAAGACAAAGAAGAGCCCTCATCAGGAAACAGTATAAAAAAAGACAATAAAATGATAAATAAAGGTAAAGCAATTGTCAGAACCAAAAATGAAGGAGATGACGATGAGGAGGAGACTAATGGTTTAGTGTTTGGTGGCCTCATAGCTTTCTCTCTTCAATGCTTCTGTTCAGCAAACTCTATATATTCTATATATGTAACTAAGTGCATGTGAACAACATATTCATTGCTTGCTTTTCTAGTTATTCTTTGCTGCATGTAAAAATTATTCTCTATATTTTATTATATATATAATACCAAAGGGATTTATTTTCTCTGTTCTAGAGGTAATCTTTTTCGACACTTTTCTCTTCTATGGTTTCTTCAAGTTTACGTGTCTAATAAATAAATGAATTTATTTAAATTTCATGATTTATAGTTTTTTTGTTTGTACACACGTTTCCACATTCTGTGATCAAATTCTTTCGAACAGTGATAACTCCAAATTTCAAATACCTGACCAGTATTAGTGTGCATTAATCAGTACTAACCAACTAACCCAACTAAATTAAACCGAATAAATTGTTAAATTTAATTTTAATTTATGTTCGGTTCAATTTTAGTTAGTAAAAATGAGAAGGTTTCTTATTCAATTCGATTATTAGTTGGTTATATTCATTAATTGAAAAAAGTAAACTAAAATATAAGAAAAACTTATCTACACAGATGTATGAGCCTATCTACATATCAAGTCAATTACAAATAGTATTTTGATTTAAATAAGGATATTTATGATCATACACTGGGTAAAAAAATAATAAAACAGCCAAATTTTTTATAAAAACCTTTTTTTTTTATTCGCTCGGTGATACTTGCAGCTTGCAAACGGTGTATTTTCTCTTTGGTGCAGAGTATAGGAAAATTCAGAATGTATATGGCAACAAAATTGTTAAGATACATTATATTAAAATTGCTTATGACGTAGTGTTAAGCAAGCATTTGTCGTCACTTCTGCTATGTGATATGCACATTTTCTAAGATAGAAACAACAACTTATTACGTCACAAATTTGTAGTTTCGTCTTGTAGTGTGCTTGGACATTTGGGAAAAAAAAATAAAAATCTGATCAAGTTTCGAAATTTCAATGATGAATCCTCTAAGATAAAAATTTCCAAATTTCTTGAGGTAAGAGAAAAACCAATGTAGCTGGTCCCCTTGCATCTGAAAATTGTATTCGATCCATAAGTCAAATCAAACCAAATTTAGGATGCCTTAACACCAGACCTGCTGATATAGAGAGATTATAGTTGTTGCCATTAAAGCTTGAAAACCTTTTGGCAAGCAAAACCCAAAAATGATTCTCCATAATTGATCCAAAAACCTTAACATTGTCATGCCATTCATTATAAAATACAAATCTGTTACCATAAATGTTATAATTCAACTAATTAATATTCTTTACATTCAGCCTTCGAAGCCAAATCGAATGAAGTATCATATGAAACACATCAAATCTCCTAGGAGGATTATTTATAACAAAATGTCTTTGCACATACTTCACTTTCTTTTGCATTTTTAGATATTGATCTTCAGGTGTTCCTAATAAAATTTTCTTCAGGTTTGGTATCTCACTTACCGAAATCTGAATCGAAAACGAATTCCAATCAAGAACATCACTAAATGGAAGAACATAATTTTCTGATATCAAAATTGGAACACACTCTGCATAAATTGCTTCTACAATTCTTGGGCTAGCAACTTCATATCCACTAGGGCAAATACAATATTTGCTTTCCTTCATCATTTCTTGATATGAAAGTTCTTGTGGAAGATTTTCATAAACTAGTATATCTTTGTCTTTTTCTTTCCAATGCTGTAAAAGGGCAGGTCTTATTCTTCCATGCATTTTACCAGCGAAAAATGCCAGGATTGTTCGATTTGATGGAGATAAACCACCAACAAGCCCTGTGGTTTCTCCTGTTATTAAATTGATAGCAGGGAGTGATGCATCTTTCTTTGGATTAAAATACTCAGAAGTATTTGCATTGCAGAGGACCCTGATGGAATTAAAGTATAGCTGACGCTCGTACCAGGTTGCCCTTGGCCCCTGTTAAGAAAGCAACAGAGAAAAAAAAAACAGGCATTTGATTGCATTATGACTATGAAGACAACTAGAGGCTGGAAAAAGGGATGAAAATAAGCCGAGCCAAAAATTAGCTAGCTCGTACTTAGCTAATTCATATAAGATATGTAAGAATCATATTTGAACTGGTTAAATTTTAATTTTGCTCGTTTAATAAAAAAAATAAGTCTTAACAAAATCCCTTGCACATGTAATAGGTCTTGAAGCACTATTTATGTATCTCCTTGACCAAATCCACCCACATTAGGATTATTCGTTAATGGTTGATCAAGTTTGATGAATTCGTCTTGATTATACCTAAATTTGAAGTTCATTTTATTAAACAATCAATCTTGAACTAACAAAAATTATGATTCATCTTATCGATCATTATCCAACTACTGACCTGATTCTACAGTTTATTTATTTTCCGATTAATCTTGTAAAATATATAATTCAATACTACAGCATTAGTTAATATGAAATTATTTACCCAGTCATGGCAGGAAAGCATGAAATGGTCAGCTCCATGGCTTGTATTCCAGAAAGGGTGATTGTGAGAGATGATGCGAACATAATCAACAATCGTACGTTCAAGAACAGCTTTATCACGAATAACGGGATGGAAGAGATGCTCAATAATCATCACAACACTAAATGGAAGAAAATAGGCAACAGCTTCATGAGGATTGAAGGTCCTGAACTTGGTATTCGTCTCCATTAAGCTCAAGAACAATCCTTCTGTCGAATATATGTTCTTGCAAGGGCCATAATGAAATAATGGAGGCTCTCCTTCTTCATATACAAATATTTTGAATAACTTCTCCATTAACATGTAACTCCTACACAAAATTCAAATAGAAAACCACAAACCTCATATTCTGCAGATCAATTTTTAATTTTCATGGTTTAATGTTCAAGTTAAAAATGAAATGAAATTGCTTGATGTGAATGTTTATTTTATTTATTGAAAGCAAATCACAAATATGGAAATTTTTAATAATGATCTTAATATTTGTTTTTCCAGACATATATTATTTCAATAAAAAATAAAAAAAAGAGTTCAAGTTTCAATTTTAATTCAACTGGAAAAACAAAATAATCTTCAAGAAATTGAAATTATCCTAAATAAGCCAATAATATCTCTATATTAGAGCTAATTACAAGGGCTAAAGATTGAAAGAGTAAACCCTATCTCTTCCCTCTTTTCTTGAACAAGAGTGAAAATCCTATCTCTGTTATCTAGGAGATACACCACACTGTCAATCTTTTGGGATAAAAATTTATCTCTCTTTATATAATAAAAGATTAAAAATTCAAAACTCAGCAGACCTCATTTTGCAGATTAAAGTAAAAATTCTTAATTTAATAAAAATAGATTAATCTACCATTATTTTGCAGATTATAAGTAACAATTATAATTTGATTATGACTCTTATCATTATAATAAAAAAAATACATACCTATGGAAGGCACAGAAATTCCTGTAAATATTACCATCATCACCATCACCATCACGAGATGATTTGCAGTTATGATCTAATGCAGCTTCTCTTATCAAAGCTCTAGCTATGGAAAGAGTTGCTTCAAGCTTCTCCACTCTTTTAAGATCAGATTCATCTTGAAAAACCTATTTCCAGATGATTAATATGCACAAATTGAGAAATGTAAAATTACCAAAAAAAATAAATAAATAAATAAAAACAACAGAAAGTGAAAGAAAAAAGAATTAAAATCTTAACAAAGTAATGATACATACCATGGTTATGGTGGGTGTAGAAGACCATATCCATTTTGATGATGGGAAATAATAAAGCCAAAAGAAACCATAAGAAGAAGAACCCTTTGCTAGAAACAACACCAAACACAGTATAGTAATGGAAGATAAAGATGTTAGAATAATACAAAATGATGGTTTCATTTCATTTCGTTTCTCTCTCACCCAGTGATGCAGTTTTTGTTCATACTCCGATTATATGAAATGAAAGGTTTGGTGATTTTGTCATATAAATTTAGTGCTCATCTTTAAATAATAATAATTATAATAAATAATTTTAGTCCAAAACCTCGGAATCGAACAGAATCGGAAACAAATCGACCGTTTCTCGGAAGTAACTATTGGCGATCTAAGGGTCCCACATCAGTGTTTGTCTTTGACTTTTCTGTTAATTATATGGATTAAGATTCTGTGAAATGTCAATAATGTCCTGTTATTAACAAATATAGGGTAAATAATTATTTAATCCTTAAATTTGGTGATAAAATGCTGAGTAAATAATATAACCTCTAATGCAAAAAACATTATCTTAAGGAAAATAACCATAGAAAAATATATAAGGAAAGATCTTTTCCCATATTTAGAAAAGAGAAGGAAAATAATGTCTTATTATTAACAAATAGGGTAAATTATTATTTAATCCTTAAATTTGATGATAATACAGTGATTAAACTATTTAGTCCTCTAATGCAAAAAACATCATTTATCATTAAGTTTTTATTTGAATGGGATTACTTTTTTAAGGAAAAAAAAATAACCATAGAAAATATATAGGGAAATATTGAAGGAAAGGAGTCAAAAAATAATGTTTCACTTATTTTCATCAGCGGCGTTCACATGTTTTGAATCTTTCTAATTTAGAGAGAAAATAATTGAGAAAAATGAGAATTTTGTTTATTTTTATTAAATTACCTAAATACCTCAAAATAAGTAAATCATACTTTATTGTTTAAAAATAAATGAGGGTTTAATTATCAACTTTTAATGATAAGTTTTTTTCCACTAAAAATTATAATTTTCCAAACAAAGAAAAACAAATTTATTTTCTTTTTTTTATTATAATTCAACTACTACTTTTTTTTCCATAATACTTGTCACATTTGAAAAAATAGTTTGTTCCACACATTTGTGGTTTCAAGGAGTAATAAATATTTTTTCTATATTTACTCTTTGTATATGACCAATAATTATTACTTTAAGTGAATAGTTTTATTAAAAAATTAGTATTAAATTAAGGGTATTATAGTCAATTTACTCAATAATTTATTGCAATTTAGACACATTTAATAGTTTTTTTTAGAAACGTGAAATTTCAAATGTAATAAATATTATGGAACAGAGTCAGTACAATAGTGAAAAATAACTAAGCAAATTGACAATTTTTCATGGTTTTACTCAATCATTTTCCTTCCTTTTTTGAACAAAGCGAGAGAGAGATTAAATAGTAATTAATAGTAAATGTGATAGACTAAATTACGTCGTATTAAATATAAAAAACCAAATAGTCAAATATCACAAAGTACTTAATGCCTTAAAAATGATACTTTTTGAACAAAATAACCAAATAGTTTTAAGTGATTATTTATGATTTTGAGAGTATATTAATAATTTGTTTCAATTTATCGATATTTATTAGGTGTAATTTATATTTATATTTGTTTTTATTTTTCTTTTTTAAAATTTTGAAGACACACGTAATTAAATTTTCATAATATTAAGACATGAAAAAATGAAATGAAAATACTATTCTAACTGTGATGCTTTAATATATGATAAAATTAGCATTGATTTTGTAGTAAATTAAATAAAGATTTTTTAATTTTAAAAATGACAATTTAGACATTTTAATGTATATGTTTAGAAAAATTCATGTGTTTCTTAATTCTTAGGAAGAAATGTATTAAAACTACCTAAAATTCGCAACAAAAATCAATTAGACCCATAAAAAGCACAGTTGAGTTGAGCAGCCTATCTTTGTCTTTTTAATTAGAGTAAGGTATTTAGGTAGGCCAGGCGTTTCGTTCCCGCCAAAGGAGTGATGAAGCAAGAAAGTTTCAGTTTTAGTGTCTTACTACTGTCTCCGTCGCAATCTCAGCTTGCCGTTTCACGGGACTTTCACGCTTCGCTTCTCTCCTTCTTTCGCCACGTGTCTCTCTGGACACCTCCTACTGCCACGTAACCTATGTCAACATCCTCTTCAGGCTATAGCGGTAAAAGAATTCTCTTTCTTTTTTTTTCTTTTCCCTCTAAAGCTGTGCAGTGGTAGCAATTCAGTTTTTGTTTTTTTTTTTTTTTCTTTTCTTGATTTCTCCTTCAAATTCAATTACCGAGTCCATTAACGGAGAAGACCCATGAGAGTTCCTGTAGGGTTTCTTGCTAAGCTATGGAGCTTTGTTCGCTTTTTGCCCTTCTTCTTCTTGCTTCTCATTCTTGGCCTTCTTAAAGGTATGATTTTGTTGAAAGGATAATCTTTTGATGTTTTGGTGCTAATTCTTTTGTGTTTTTGGGTTCCGCAGGTGCTATTATTTGTCCATTGGTAGTGGGGATTATTGTGATTGGCAATTCAGCTGTTATAATCGGGCTCTGGATGGCTCATTTTCTGTGGACTTTCTATTGTGTAGCAAAGTATGCTTCTCTTGCTCAATTTGAATTTGATATGATATATCATGCCTTTTTTTTTTTTTTTTTTTTTTTTGCTCTTTTTCTGTGGACTTTCTATTGTGTAAGCAAAAGTATGCCTTCTCTTTGCCTCAAATTTGAATTTGCGATATGAAATATTAATCATCCCTTTTTTTTTTTTTTATTTTTTTTTTGCCTTTTTTTTTTTTTTTTTTTTTTTTGCCTTTGAGTCTCCAATTGTTCTGTTTTGTTTGGGATTGTAGAACTCAGAGATTGGGGCTGGTTTTGAAGACTGTGGTGTTGTTATTGTTGCCATTGCCTTTGGTCCTTTGGCCAGTGTTGGGAATTGGTGCAAGTATTTTAGGTGGAATTGGTTATGGGTTTTTTGCTCCGCTTATCGCTACTTTTGAAGCTGTTGGACAGAATGTCAAAGAGAAATGCTACCATTGTTTTCTCGTAAGTTTCTTTCTTTATGCCCTATACTTGCTTTTATTTTTTGACTGATGGATTAATGCCTAACTGAACTTGCCAAAGTAACAAAAGTGTGATTTCTTTCGCATAGTATTTGAATCTATTGAATGAGAAATTCATTTCATTTATAAAAATTCATTTGTAAATGAATTGTCATGTGTGATATCCTAACTAGTAACTACTTAGTCTAGAATCAATTTGCAATGAAAACTAATGTTAGTTGTCGAAATTGTAGCCTTGCTGAGTTAATGTTCATTTGTATATTCTACCAAATTGACAGGTTTTTGTTGAAGTACAATCAATTTCTTGGAATTATTGACTTAGATTTCTAAATGAGTTTTCATTTATGCCAAACAATATCTAAATACCATAATTCAATGTCTTTTTATTGAATGTATGACTTAAATCTGTAAAAACCCTACTAATTTCCCCTTTTTAAGTTTATTCTGTATTTGCATTTCAACTATTCTAATTTACTATGTTTGAAAAGCCACCCTCCCTCAGTCCTTGAAAGTCGAGACATGCTATGTTTCCAAGCTTTCTTATCTACAGTATTGTTGTGGATTCAGCATCATCACATTCACAGATACACAAATAGAGGTGTTTCTCAAGAATAAAAGAGTACTAAAGACCCTGCACAAATATATTTTATGTAATTAGGGTAAGCCTTTGGTAAGGGGATCTGATGGTAATTTGGGTTCTGAAAAAACTTACTAACCAGGATGGTTGTTTATCCACTATCAAAGGAAGCTGCACAGTGGTACGGGACTTCACAGATTTTTGCTTCCATTCTTACTTCTCTTTCATGGATGAATTAAGTGAGAAAGTCCCAAAGGGTGAAAAGCCTGTGGACATAAAGTAAGACATTTTCTTTTGCTGTAGTGTAATTCACTCAAAAAAAAAAAAAAAAAAAAAAAATAGTGCTAATGTCACTCAAAAAAAAAAAAAAAAAAAAAATTGAGAGAGGAAAGAAGAAAGCAGAAACAAAAAATGACTTCTGGAGATTATTTGATCCCCTGTTTCTTATCCTAGGTACTAAATTAATGCAAGTTGTTTGTTGGTGATCTCTGATTGCCCGGTGCCAGGTAAAAAAAAAAAAAAAAAAAAAAAAAAATTGAAGAAGAAGAAGCAGAAACAAAAAATGACTCTGGAGATTATTTGATCCTGTTCTTTCTAGGTTACTAATTCTGCCAAGTTGTTTGTTGGTGATCCTGATTGCCGTGCCAGTAGATATGATTCTCATTACAGTTGTTGCTCTATGGAAAAGCCCATACATGCTTTTCCGAGGATGGAAAAGGCTATTAGAAGACTTAATCGGTAGAGAAGGGCCATTCTTGGAAACTGTTTGTGTGCCATTTGCTGGTCTTGCCATTATCCTGTGGCCGTTGGCTGTCATAGGAGCCGTGATTGGTGCAATTCTATCCAGTTTCTTTCTGGGACTTTACAGTGTGGTTGTAGTCCATCAGGTATGCAGCAAGACACCTTTCCATTCAATTCACTGTGTTGTTTATGTTACAATATTTGCAGATATTGGTATGTTCATAGGTTATCTTTCTATTGGTTTCAAGTTTTATCTGAATCGAGATCCATAAATTTACAGGAAGATTCACTCCATATGGGGCTTGCCTATGTTGTAGCAGTTGTTTCATTATTCGATGAATATGTAAATGATTTACTCTATTTGGGGGAAGGATCACGCCTGCCAAGGTACATTATCAGCACAAATAGCTTTGTAGGTTGTACTCACACACGCACAGCGTATATATGAATAATGTGCACATCTTCTTGAGAGCTTTTGTAAAAAGCCTTACGATAAATTAGTGCATTTTATATAGTCATCTATGTGACAGCCAGGCCTAGATATCGGAAAAAAATGGCCCCAAAAATGGATGAGAGCAACCGCGGTCAAAATGACAGACGAGAAAACTCACTGGAAGCAAAACTATACTCACAAAGATCAAGAACATTGAAGTGGCAAATCCAGCAATATAAACCAGTGCATGTATAGAAACTCAAAAATGCACCTTCTCATCAAAATATTTTTATCTCAAACTTCACTGTTTAAGCTTGTTATGTTGTAGGTATGGGATTGGTTATTTAAATTGTGTGAGGAGAATGGTAGGATACTGCATCGTGATGGCCTGATAAATATCAAAGATATTGAAGTATGCATTTCGAAGGGTGATTGTAAGATGTTGAGCATCAAACTCCCAGCTTGGTCCCTGTTACAACGTCTGCTTGCCTCTGCAAAGTCAGACTCATCTGGGTTGGTGATCTGTAGGTCTTTTCTGATTCTTCTCTCTTTTTGATTAATGCTAAGGCTTGATGGCAAAAACTAGGCTTGAACTTTAGCACTTCTTGCAATTCTATTATGAACTTTTGCTTTTGTTAATTTTTAAGACAAAGTGACCATAACCGAAGTGATGACATTTTTCTGTTACTAGGTGGTGATTGAATTTTTTCTGTTACTAGGCCTTTTTCTAATTCATATTTTCTGTTAATAGGCCTTTTTCTAATTCATATTATGATTGTCGTGATTGAATTATGCAGCTGATGATGCTGAGCTGACAAGACCAAGGGATAAACTGTTCGAGTGGTTAATCGGACCATTGTTGATTATGAAAGAGCAAATAAAGCAACTTCAGTTATATGAAGATGAAGAAAATTGCCTGAGAATGCTAATTATGAAGGGCAAAAATGAAAATCCCGAGGACTGGGACGAGACCGAATTTCCATCCAGGGACAATGTAAGAAGAGCACAATTGCAAGGCATAATTAGAAGGTAGGTACCTTTTCAAATTGGATGCTTTGTGAACTCAGTCACTATTCCTAAATGCAATTGAAATATTGAATATTAAAATTGAGATTCAATATGCATCTCCTTCATGGCAGATTGGAAGGCATCGTAGCTTTCATGACCCGAGTACCAACCTTTCGACGTCGTTTTATGAATTTAATGAAGCTTCTGTATGTAGAGGCACTTCAGGCTGCTGCTTCATCTGATCAAAATCCAATAAGCAGGCAGGAGAGCGATTCAGGGTTGGAAGAAACGTTAGAGATGAAACAATAACTGAGCTCATATGAAGATTTTCAGTTTTTTAGTTTCCAATAGTTTGTACATTTCTGTATCATATTTCCATTGGAATGTAGTCAGTTTGTTTAGAAAGAGCAAGTATAGTTGAAATCACAGTACAAGAACCAGTAGGCAAATGTAATGGAAACATATGCAAGATGTGTAATTTGTTTCATATGTAATTAGATAATTAAATATTGTGTATTTAAAAAAAGGCTTAATAACAAAAACAAAATGTTTTAAATTTAATTTCTATTGTGAGTTTTTAATTTTGTAATTTTATACAACACTTTCTTAATTTTAATTAATTAATGAACAATAATAAACTTTTCTTATTTGGAGAATGCAAATTAATTAATTACCGGTCAAAGATATTATTACCGTTAAGGGTCAATATATAGTAAAATTGCAGCGAAGACAGTTGGGTTTCTTTTTCTTGACCCCCTTGTGTTTCGTCTTACCCTTCTTATTACAACCTCTAAATTTAGACATTCTCTCCGTTCACCAACGAACTATTTCATCACCCATTACTCCTAATCAGACCTTTTTCAAACAAACGAAAGAAGGGGAAAGAAAATATCTTTTGCAAACCATTTTTCTGCACTTCTTTCCTGTTTATGTTGCTGCTGTAAATACTACTTTGATTAAACAGAGAGAGCTTTCAAGAAATTGTTCATCTTCGAATTTTCTCAGACAAATTCTTCTTGTTGAAGAGGTAACATATAAGGTTTTGGTTCTTGTCTTGATCCCAGAAGATAAGGAATTTAGTCAAGAATTTGTACTGCAGACAACAATTGAATATGTCAATGGATAGCTGAAGTCATAGTTATATTATCATATACTTCAATTTGTGATGCAATGTCGTTTCCACATCCTTTGAGAGCCTTCTCAATAGGAGCTCAATCAAATACACATTTAATAGATAAAATAACAGATGATTCTGTAACGAATAAATCACCTCAAAGCACGGTAACCTGCCTTTACCAGACGCATATTTCCAGATTTTGGTGTAATGTCACAGTTTTATGGTGTAAGAATCTAATGAATCATTCTCTTAATCTCATCTTCAACAACCCAGATGGCGGCGACATTTATTATAGCTGTAAGATTGATCTTAAACCTTGGATATTCTGGACCAAAAAAGGGTGCAAGTCATTCGAGCTCGAAGGATCCCAAGTAGATATCCATTGGGACCTACGATCAGCCAGATTTTGTGGCAGCCCTGAACCTTGCAGCGATTTTTATGTCGCTTTAGTTTCAGATGGAGAGGTGGTATTATTATTGGGAGATCACAAAAAGAAGGCTTACAAAAGAACAAAAGCGAGACCTGCACTTTCTGAAGCTGTACTATTTTACAAGAAGGAAAACGTATTTGCCAAGAAATCTTTCTCTACCAGAGCTAAATTCGATCAACAGAAACAAGAACATGATATTGTCGTAGAGAGTTCAACGACAGGGCATAAAGACCCTGAGATGTGGATTAGCATAGATGGACTTGTGGTGATTCATGTTAAGAACTTGCAATGGAAATTCAGAGGAAATCAAACTGTAATGGTGAATACACAACCCGTGCAAGTTTTCTGGGATGTCCATGACTGGTTGTTTAATAACGCTGCAACTGGTCATGGTTTGTTCATCTTTAAACCAGGTGCACCGGAGTGTGACGATGACAAAGACAGTAGCCCTCGAGCAGCAAGTGATAACAGCGACAGTAGCAAGTATTTTTCAGCAAAAAGCAATGCATCGACACCTGAATTTTGCCTTTTTCTTTATGCATGGAAGATAGAATGAATGTTCTTTCTATGTAAAATGTAAATGGCTCCAATGAGAATGAACTCTGTACATTATCATTCTCATTGTTGGGGTCTGAACCCTTTCCTTGATGTATATTACATTCATAATATTTGCATGATACTTTTTAGCTGTAAGCTATGCAGTTGTTACACAGACCTTGAAACCATTTACATTTGCTCAGTTTTTCCGCAAACTAGTATGGATGTTGTTTTCAAAAAATATGCACTCCTGAAAAGCATTCTAAAACAAGTTATTACATGGTTCGATGTCAATGTCAGATCTGGTTCAGATCAACCGGCTTGTACATCATCAGTTAGCCAGATGACAAAGTTTCATAGCATATCAGAGTTATTGTAACACAAAATTGCATCACAAAAACAGGAGTATCCACCATGGCCTCAGCTGGCTTGGTATATGGAAGTAAAAGATCTCTTTACTGCATTCTCGTGTTTAAGCAGGTAAACAGATCAATGAATATCTTATACAACACAAAGTCCCTGAATATGCTCAAGTACCATGCAAGACAAGCTATTAATGAAACATGGTAAAACACCTAAAATGATTTGAACTGGTGAACATGGCAAAGACCTACCTTGCTTGTGTTGTATTTATCACATTATTATTGCTGGGTTTATTATTATTTTTCAAATCAGGAAAGAGTCTGCTGCATATTATCTTGATTGCTGTTATAAAAGACACATCTGAAGGATCTAGGAGAAATTAAAGCTGAACTCACATTCTATACAAAACCCAAGCCGAAAGTAAAACTTTTAATATTTAAAACTCATCCAACCAAAAGGAGAGAGGAAAATATATACATTTAAATATTATCAACTTGCATGGCATAAGAGCATATCAAAAGAAACAAAGTATAATTTCACAAAGATATTATGGTTCCAGAAATCATGAATGGTGCTCCGAGGAACATTTCCTATCTTACAAACAATGTAAGAACAATCTTGTGAATGATCAAAGATATTACAGAAATAATTAGACATTCAGATTACCTTCCAAAACATTTCAGTATAGAAGAGGTAAAAGTTGAAGAAATAAACTTCAGCCCAGTAGATCCTCCAGGGAAGTATGAAATGGCATAGTATGATAGAGCAAGGACCTAGAAAAGGTTGAAACTACATCATTTTATGCAAATCCATAATGCTGATAGTGATAAACAAGAATAAGAAGAAGAAAATGATATCAGAAATTTGGATGACATGTATTATCATAATAATATTGTTGATATTCATGATCTCTGATTTGGTGGATAGCATGACGTACAGTCTTCAGATAGCAAAATCAAGAAAATAGTGAAGGTGTGTCATATATGGTTTCTTCGATTTGAAAAAATTGCCCACTGGACCAATAAAGGCACAGATGAAAATCAAAAACTATAGAACTCCACACAAATTGGAAAAGTGGAGCAACAAAACTACTTGACATGCCTAAATATATCCAGACCCAGCAACTTAAAATAAACATCACAACCTAACTGAGATGAAGTACATATGTTAGAGGCATAGGATTTACACTCTGTGTGGATGACTGGAAAAGCAAGAAATGTTTGAGGTAAAAAGTGAGAGAGAGAGAGACAGAGAGAGGAAATAAGTAGAAAAGTTTATCTTCTCTTTTTCTATGGATGGGAATAAAAAATTGGAGGAAAATAATGAATGGGAAGTTTTTGAAATTTCAACTTTGACTTGCATTTTTAGATAATACATCATTAACAGATGATAATTACTTGCATTTCTAAATTTCCCACTCACTTTCCCTCCAATTCGGATAGACTAAATTCAGTTAGTAGATCAGAACACTATTACCAACTAGTCCATTTTAATTCCCAAGTTCCCATGGGTTAGATATTTTAAATCACATGACTAACAAATTCAAAGTAACAAACACAAGTTGAAACATTTTTGTACCTGCAAAATTGAGAAGAGAACAGAAAGAATGTAACTATGAAGGACCATAGAGACATATACAGTTCCCACCATGGTACTGATGAATCCCAATGTAAAAGGAAGCCTCTGTTGATAAGAAGACAGATATACATCATTTACAGGAAATTTTCTATAACTTGATTCCAGCACAAAGCAATAATATATTTTTAGGTGAATAATTAACATAAGCATCAGTGAGAAAGCATATTAGATGCACCTCTTTAGAAGACATGTGCGCAAGCTGATTCTTGGGGCCTTTAAGAGCAAAAAATGAACCAACTATAAAGGCACAGCCAATGGTAAAACAGATAGCGAATTTCTGAGGCACCAACACCATGACAGGAAGGAACATTGTAAATGCGATAAAAACAAAGAACACTCCAGCAGCAAGGAGCATGCTAAAATAGACGAGAGATTTTCCAGAAGGAACATTACTAGTGGCAGACTGAAAGTTGCCAGGCAAATCCCTTACTCCTTTTGAAACCCTGAACAAATATTGGTTCAAATGAAATATTAATGGATGATTACAACAGTAACCAAGCATCTACCCAAAAATTGGTAATTCAAAAACAATCATGTTCCCAATTTGACTGATTATGGAAAGGCCATTTAATCTCCCTAATTTTCACTTTTTAGCCTCAAAACAAGGGGGAAATCATCAGGACACATATCATGGACCAAATTGTACTTCTAGTAAATGAAACTTGCAACAAATGGTAAAATCATGCATTCCAAGCTTCCTAATCCTGACAAATCAATTCTAACAATATACAGTAATTACAATCATGCAAAAAAAGATTGCTTGCTAACAAAATGTCCACTTTGAGAAGACCCATGAACCCTAGTTCACAAGTCTAGCTCACCACACAAAAAAACACCACTCTTTTAAGAGTATTTTTTTGAAAAACTTTTGCCAAATCCCACAATTGCTTTCCATCAATTAGAGATCTAACAAATCTCAAAATCCCTAGAATTACTTCCTAAACTACAAATGAATGATCGCAATAAAGTAAAAGATACAAAATTGAACAAAAATGGAGCAAAGGATCAAACTGTTTAGGGATTTAAAGTTTACACGTTGAAAGTACCAGTGACTTTGTCACTGGTAGTGCGAACAGCAGCTTCGAGATCAAACCCTAGAGCCGAAGAATCAGAATCCTGAGAAGCAGCATAAGAATTCCAATCAGCTAGCAAAGAGGAAGACTTGGATTGCAGTTGATCGTTAAAGGTGGCGGAGCTGCTGCTTGGACCTCCAGTAAACCATGATTGGGCTGTTTTCTGCATCTCTCTTCGTCTTCGTTTGCTTGTTCGTTTTAAAAGACAAAAAGGAATTTAAATTTTTTGTGTTATGAGTTGGAGCTCAGATAGTGAATTGAATTGGCGATCTCAAAGTCTGATAGATCTGATAGGGATTTTGGCGCCAGCTTTCTACCGTTATTATATTCTCTCTGCTTGTTCCATCATCCATGCGCTTAGTACTGGATTGTCTTTTTTTTTTTTTTTCTTAAATTAAAAAAGAAAAATGTATTATGACCAAGAGGGTTGGGTTGTTCTATCTTCTATGTTAGCTCAGAGTCTAAGAATTTTAAACGTAATTAAATTCGAAAAATTTTCAACTTGCATTCAATTTGAGGTGAATGAGCTAAATTAAATATTATATTTATGTATCAATAAATTTTTAAATTGAATGTTATTAAGTTTGAGTTGGAGTCGTGTATTGAATGAGCTAATTTGAACTCGATTTAAATTTTTTTTTCTATTTTTTTAATCAAATTAAAACACCTCACAAATAAATTTCTTTTTTTTAAAAAAATGATTTTTTATTTTTAAATATCTCTAAAGATTTAAATTTAAATTTATTATTAAATTATGTAAATATTTACGATAGATAATGTTTGACGTGTTTATTTGAAATATTTATATTCACATTATTTTTTTTTACAATTATCTATTTTTAAAAATTTGAAAACTTATCTAAAATTAATTAGAGTCTCTTAGAGCAAAAAAAATAGAAGGGAATATATAATTTATTTTATTGGTTAAATAAAAAACATGCCATAGACACATAAGTACATAATAATTTGTCATTCCTTGTTCCTGATCAAGCCGTTACCCATCCCAGTTTAGACTTGTTAGAAGAGGTTCTTTCGCATCAAAATCAAATTGCAGAAGAGAAAGCTTGAAGGAATCATGAAGGTAGCTTCAAAGATAATATTCCTGTTCAATGACACAGACGGATTTGCTACCGCCATTTCTACTGCTCTTTACCCAAACCCTAACTCCTTTGTTCGTAGATTGTAAGTTAAACCTCTTCTCCTATCTGCTTATTAGACAAACGCTGAATCAATAACTATTTTCGATTCTGCTTTGCTTCTTTGATCATTTTTTTTTCTCCAAACAGAGAAGAATCGTTCGAGCTATCATTGGCCCGATTCGGAGTACAAGATCTTAAAGCAAAAGGACATTTGATTAATTTCATTGACAGTGGTGGCGATCCTCAGGTGCTGTTTTTCTTCTTAGGTTATTTATCTGTTCTGCATAATAAATGTTTATGCCTAATGTCCATTTAAACTGATTAGAAATGGTGTGTTCATTGCAGTTTAGCGTACACATTGCAATAAACACTTGAGAACATGAAAGGAGCAAATGTAGGCTATCTTTAGTCATAATTTGAGCAGTTTATCAAAGATGCAATTTAATTGGTTGAGATAATTGCTGACAGTCTCATAGCTAAAAGTGTAGATTACTATTATCCAAATGATAGGAGAAGATTCTTTTCTGGCCAGAAGAAAGAGTATAGATGGTGTGTTTTTATATTTATGTTTCCATACTATGAAGAATTGGCTACATATTATAAAGCAGTGCGCATTTCCTGGCTTACACCGTATGATTTATTTTGCTTATTGTAGATATGTTGGTATTGGTGAGTCTGGCTTTGTTGTTATAGGCCAGTTTGTAATTAGTATCAAGCAGAAAAAATGACACAATTAAAAGTGTGATATTGCAGTTCTAATACAGTGTAATGCATTGGAAGGGTAGTTCAGAACCATGATTTTATAAATCATGGTAATTCAACTCAAGTAAACATCAATCACCAATTAGTTGTTGTCAAGCACGGAAATTTCTTGCCTAGCACAGTCACGTCAGGTGGATTCTACTAGTAATGTGGAACCTATCCCATTTGTGTGGGTTTGTGCGCGCTCGCGCGCGTGTATAGACACCTGGACGACGCAAGAACTCTCTATCAAGAACAATGATTATTGTTTTTCAGTCAACTGTCTTCAGGGCCAAACATTTTATTAGCCATTGCCTGTTGTGAAATGAAGTCATATGTGATTTATCTCCCTTAACATATTTTTGATAGTCAAAAACTGAATTCTCGAACATCATACAAATCATTTGTAGCAGTTTCTCACTTTTAAGAACCTATTGATTTAACAGGTGTCAGTGTTGCTTCTTGAGAAGTATGAGCCGCCGACTTTAGTGTGTGCTGTAAGTGAAGTTTTGACTCAAATAATAGGGGAAGGATCATCAGGCCTACTGACACTTATAATTCCACTTATTGGCACATCATCAAAACTTAAATGGGAGAGCAGAAGCTTAACAGCAAATGATGGCAAAGTTTCACTTTATGGTGTGCAAATAGGTCCAGAAACGGATATAACTCAGGCCATTGCTTCTAGAACCCAAAAGCCACAATCCAATGTAAAGGTCCATTACGAACCTTTGGCCTGCTTTCTTCAGTTGGTACGCGTCTTGAAATTGCCAACTTCAGTTCTTATTGGGCAAAGAAATCGAACCCTTTCAGATAAGGCCGCTGAAGAAGAACTTGAGGTATTCATTCTTCAAAAACACTCGATGAACATGACTATCAAGTTAAGGAATTGCAATTATGATTTTAGGGAATATATGGTGCATGGAAGTTATGAAAGTAAAAACTTTCACTTTATAATTGCAACATGAAAATAGTGCAAAGTAGTTTATATTTAATTTGCTGATGCTTGATGGTAATTTTCCAGATACTCTACGAGTTAGGAGAGCTTTTGGCGAACACTGTTGGCTTGTGCTTTTTGAGGGAGAAAATCATGTGGAATCCTGGGAACATATCAAAGGACATTAAGGAGCCATGGCGTGCATTGTATGGTTGAATCTCGTTGTTCCTTTATTTTTACAAGTGGAGATGTTTTTCCTATAATTTGCTGCATCTGATTGAAAAAAAAATGTGGATTTGAATCATCTCTGCTGTGAAAATTTATGAACACAGCACAACCTTAAATGCAGTGAATTTAACAAGATGTTCTGCATGTTAAAGTGCTTCTGATCTTTGTGCTATGTAGGAGGGAATTTGATATGGTTGAATCCAAGGGTGTGTTCTTCTGTGGAGATATAGAATAATTTTTGTTTAGGCTTTAGCTCAGGTATGGATTAGCTTGGAATGGATTAGATCCGCCCAATTGACAAAAATATGCCAAAAAAAAAAATGTCATAAAAATCCAAAATGGAAAATTTTGTGAATATAGAAGTTCCATTATATGAAGACATTAAATAAGTTATTTTACACAAATATTTAAAATAAATTCTCAAAATGACAAAGACTGTATAAATTCAGCGGCCAATTTCTATGAAGCTAAGAAGTGTGGAAAAACCCAGAAAAAAAAAAAAAAAAGATTCTCACTTCAGAAGAACAGTTGTTGTGTTCTAAGAAATTTTTTCTTTTATGAGAAATCCAGAAGTTATCCATTGCTAAATAATAAAGTCATTTACAACGAAACTTCGATGAAACCTGAGTATAATTCAGGAGGTGTAATCCTCTCCTTGGCATCAGTGATTGAACTTGTATTTTCATCGTTACGGATTGAATTTGAGCGTCACTTTTAATAAAGTTAAATGCATAAATATACCCAATAGTTTGCAAACCCAAAACAATTGAAAATGCTTAAATTTGTAAAATTATATTTATTAAATATTTCGACTTATAAATTTATTGTAATAAATATTTCAAATTATAAAATTTGATTAATTAAACATTTACTGACTAATAAAAAATAAAAACATTATTTTAAAAGTTATAGTATCAAATATCAAATTAATATTTTATATATATAAAAATAAAAAAAACAAAATGGTTGTCGGTGAAAACGATATTATCAAAATTCATAATGTGCATACTAGGACCTCGCTAAATTTGAAATACCATAATATTTTTTTATAAATTTAATAATATATTTATGCATTTAGCTAATTTAATAATCATTTAAAGTATTAATATTTATTTTAAAATTTAGATATATTAACACTCAATTGAGTAATAATACAAGTTATATTCTATTAAAGAATTGCTCTTTATATTATTTTTTAACTTTTATTTTAAATTCAAAACAATTTAGTTTTTTCATTTTAAAAATACATAAACTGCAATTTTTTTAAAATTCTTTCAAAATTGTAAACGAGGCAGTATACACTCTTATTTATGGTATAACGAGAACACAAGACAAGGAGTAAACAGTACAAGTAAAATTTTTGATTTCAAAAAAGTAGAAAGTATTTGATCAGATAGGACATTCAAATTGCAGCATTTTCCGTACTTTCCCGCACAAAACCAATTTTCCTTTCTTCTTCACCTTCACTATAACCCTAATTTCCTCTGAAATTTCTTCAATCCTTTTCAAATCATGGCCTCAATTCCTCCAATTGGTGAAGATCCCTGCAACACAGAAACCGACGAGGAAACTATAGCTCTGAGGAAGAAGCGTTCACGGCGTGTGAGCTTCGCCGACCGCGAGATCACTTCCGTCCACATTTTTAAACGAGATGACGATAGTGAAACTCCTCCAGACTCCTTTGGTAAGAATCCAAGTTCCGGTAATGTCTCAGATGCAGAGAATGAGGTCATAGGGTTTTTCAGGGACCTTGCCGATAGTGATGATTCTAAAGAAATGACGCCAACCAGAGACGGATACGATGACAATGACGACGTTGGCAGTGTGGGGAAGTCGTTTTTGAGACCGATTGGATCGCCGTCTCCTGGAAGTAGTATTGTTGCTTCTGCTACCTCGAATGAAGAAGGTTTGTGCTTTTTATTGTTCATTTTTGTTAGAAACTTTGTTGGTTTTTTTTAATCTTTCTTTAGGTTTGCATGAGTTTGATACTTTGATTGGTGCATGTTTATGTTTCGAATGAACTGGATTAATTTCTGTGCTTCACTTTCATAACACCACAAATTTCAAAACTGAATGTTGATTGGTTGATGTTATACGAAGGGAGGTCTATGGGTGTTTGATGTAACTGAGCACGGTCTAGTTTGATGTTTTTGTAATAAGACTTTGAGATTTATGTATAATGAATCAGTTTGAGTCGGTAGACATTTAACATTTCCGATCATCCACATTGTATACATGTAATGAAGGAGGGCTCAAAAATTAAAGCTAGCATTTCCCACTTTAGACATGTATATGACCAAATAATGAATTTCTTAAAAGGAAATGCTTCTGTTGCTATTTTTCAGAAGACAACTTTTTTGGGCCTGTATCAGCAAGTTTTATTAGACGTGGACAGCTATCTGATTCTGCTGCCTCAGATGACAATCATGATATTACAATGGATTCGACTGCATTTTCCATGCATTACCGTAGTCTTGCAAGGTCAGATTCAGGAGTAAACGCCTTTGAAGAGAAAACACCAACTCGCATAACCACTCCTTCTGATTCAGGAAGTTTTATGGTACTAACAAAAGCCAAGAAGCTAATTCCACAGGTTTCTCTTCATGCTGAAAGAGCCAGTGGCAGTAATGATTCAAATCACATGAGTCTTATTGGAGAAAACCCACGAAATTATGATTATGGGAGACTTTCTCCTACATTGGAAGCACTTCTGGCAGCAGGCAGTAAGGATTTGCATGATGTTTCTGTTTCTGATTCTATGGATAAAAAATCATTGAAAAGAAGTGAGGTTTACACGTTTAATGAGAATTCCAGTGGACATGTTGATTCAAGGGATCACAGAGAAGAAGCATGTAATGTTGGTAATCTAGACATATATACTGAGCATGTACCTGCAGCTTCCATGGAATTGAATAAGGTGAATTGTGTTTCATTGACCGCTCTTGTTGATCAGATTACTAATGGTTGCACATCTCACAGAACTGAAAGTTTGGCAGCTGATACATCTGTTGATAAGCAAATGCGAACTCCTAATCAGCTGAGCAAAGTAAGAATTCTCTTTTGGATTGGATTTTACTCAGTGCTTTGATTTCTTCAATTTTATATACTGTAAGTTGACCTACTCAGGTGCTCTTAATTGATTTATCACCCGGGTTGCTTGTGTTCTGTTCATCTGATGCTCAATATGATTTTGAGGGTTGTGATGTGATTTTTGTGTTGGCACTATACCATATTGCAATTAGCTTTCGTTCTATTTACATGGTTTGTTTTGCACACACCTATTATATTTTCATTGCATTTCTCCTACTACTTGCTGTATGTGTAGTTATTTGTTTCAATATAATCAAATGTATGTGGTATGACTGGTTGCAACTCCACTAAAATTGTTTTCGTTGGAACATTTATGGTGTGTTCACTCGTAGAAAACTGAAGTAGTTTTCTAGAAAAATTTTCAAAAAAAACTGGAAAATTAGAGTTTTGTGTTCAAATTAGTCAGTTTTCTATTTGGAAAACTAGAAAACAGTTTTCTAGTTTTCAAGAAATTAATTAGGGTTTGGAAGAGAGTTTTCTTTTATAACAAAAAATGTGTTTTCCAACTATTTTCCATTTAAAAAAAATAACATTTTTATAATTAAAATTATAATATCTAAATAAGTTTTCTATAAGATACTTTCATTGAAAAAATAAAAAACATTTAAATAACATAAAAAATTATATCATACTTTAATATGTACTTAATTTTATTGTTACAAATATATTATAAACCTTTATTTTTTTAACAAAATAACAAATGATAAAAATTGATAGTATTATTATAAATAATCAATAATAAAAATTCAAAAGTTGTTAAATAAAAAATTCTAAATTTTTTTAATGATATTTTATTTCTTTAAATTATGAAAATTATGAATGTTTATGAAGTTTTTAAATTAAAATATGATTTTTACTGTTACCAAGTGAAGGCATTTCCCATTTTTTTGTTTTCTGGTTTTTATTTTCTAAGAAAATTTTTTTCTTAGAAAATAGAAAATCGAAAACAGAAAACAGAAAGCTATTTTCTGTTGGAGTAGTTTTTTAGAAACGTTTTCCAAGAAAACTGGAATACAGAGTTTTTGTGTTCAAATCAGTCAGTCAGTTTTTTATTTGGAAAATTAGAAAACAGTTTTCAAATTTTCCAAAATATAACTAAGATTTGGAAAACAGTTCTAAGTTGTTTTACACAGTTTTCCTTTATTACATTTTCCAACTGTTTTCTATTTTTAAAAGATGGACATTTTCATAATGAAAAAATTGTAATGGCTATAAATAATTTTTTCTATAAAATATTTTCATTGAAAAAATAAAATATGTTGCAATAACATGAAAAATTATATTATGCTTTGATATATAATTAATTTTAATATTACAAATATAATATATTTATTTTAAAAAAAATTTATGAAATGATAAAAATTGAGATTATTAATATTATAAATAATCAATGATAAAAATTCAAAAAATTTAAATAAAAAATTTTAAAATTTATTTTATAATATTTTATTTCCTTTATTATGAAAGTTATGAATGATATTTGTAAAGTTTTTAAATTAAAATATGATCTTTTTTTTTTTTTTTTTTACCAAGTTTGTTACCAAAGGTGAAATGCATTTCATTCTGTTTTTTTAGTTTCATTTCTTAAGAAACATAAACATAAAACTTTTTTTTTGTAAGTGAATACACTCTTAAGTTTTGGCTGTGACTTCCAATTGTTTATTGGGACAACAGTTTTCAACATTTCTATACCTCTTTCATGTTGCTTGAAGGAGCCACAAATCTAATTAAATTGCTGAAAATTTACCTCGATATCCTATATTGTCTGGAATTTAAAGGCAGTGGCTTTTTTTTTTTTTTTTGTTACCAAGTGAATGCATTTTCCATTTTCTGTTTTTTAGTTTTCATTTTCTTAGAAAACATAAAACATAAAACTTTTTTTTGTAAGTGAATACACTCTTAAGTTCTGGCTGTTGACTTCCAATTGTTTGGACACAGTTTCACATCTTATACCTCTTGTCATGTTGCTTGAAGAAGCCAACAAATTCTAATAATTTTGCTGAAAATTTACCTCGTATCCTATATTGTCTGGAAATTAAGGCAGTGGCTTATGCATAATAATTTTTATTTCAATTGTAGGTGAATAATGACAATGCTAAAGCTGTGATCAGGATGAATTTGATGAATACTGAGTTTCCTGCTGATAGTGGTGGTACCTCACGGGGCATGAATGGTAAAGCTTTGCAGTTGAATTCATATGCACAAACTGAATCTAGAAAAAATTCAAACAATGGCTGCTCTGAACAAACTCCTAACAACAGAAGTGGCAATTATGGCTTTTACCACAATTCTGATCAACAACATAGATCTCCATTAACTGGGTCCATATCATTGGTTTCTGCTAAACAGCGACTAGTATTTTTGGACACTGCTCAATCCAGCAAACAGTTATCATATGTGACGCCTTCACCAAAACAGTCAGGTTCTTTTTTTGGGAAAGAAAATATGAGGAGTGCTGAGAATCTTTTTCCTATTCATAAAAGCAGTTCTAATGTCAAAATATTTGAGCCTTCTCCTCTTTCATATTCTTTGAAAGATGGAATTGAAAAATCAAAAGTAAGATTATTAAAGCATCTTTCTTCTACAACTCCCTTCAATGCTGTAACTGAAGAAAGCTGCAAAGTTATCGAGAGTAAAAATGTGGATTCCCTGGTTACTAACTTAGAAAAGCAAATACTTAGTCAGAAGAATAAACAGCATGATAGCACTGACTACATGGATAGTGTTGGTGTTGGGACGCCAGAGATTAATGATATGTCAGGCAAAAATGAGGAAGTGATAAGCCTTACGAAAGATGGAGAATCTCTGATTCCCATTTCTACACACATTCTCCCTAAGGAGAGAGATTCTCAGCTGATGACTGAAGTCGATTCACCTTCTCAATTCACTTGGTCGCTGAAAAAAGTCCAGCAAGATGTTTTGATGCCAGAGAAGTTCAAGCAACAGAGAATGACTGTTTTTGGATCTGATTCCCCATCGATTGAGGTTAATCTGGGTTACAAAAATGATGTGAAAACAAGCAGTCCTCTTGATAGGTTTATTTCTCCTCCAGCAAAGACGTTGGATCAGAAGTTATCCTCATCAAAAGAACATAAGGACACTGCCTCTCATGACCTTCAGTATAACGACATTAGCATTGGCTTAGGACAAGATAAGATATCAATAGATAATGTCAACAGCAATAACCATTCAACTGCAGTAACTGATGGATCAGAATCCGGGTTCGCTGAAGTTAGAACACAGTCTAGCTCATCCCTTATAGAGATTAATCATTTCGAAGGCTCTAACCAAATGGAAAAGTTGCATGATAAGCGAATTTTTCCTTCTGATCTGCAACATGTATCAGAAACCTTACTTTATTTTGGAAGTCCTTTAAGGGAAAGGAATAACCTGAAGATTCTCTCAGGAAGCCCTGATAAAAATGTTTTATTTACAAGTGAACAAATCTACTTTGAAGAGGAGCTTGCTGGGGTACGGAATGATGCTTCTCTTCCTGCTTCAGCTTCCCCAAATAGGAGAAATATGAATGAGCCATCATTTCTGAAGGTCATCTCTCTCTCTCTCTCTCTGTCTCTCGCTCTCTTATTTGATAGAATAAAAATCACTTGGCTGTTTGTTAATATTGATATTAGTTTTGGCATTCCTTGGGTGCTTTTGAAGTTTGACATTTCTATGTTTGATGTGTGGTTAAGGCAGAGCCCCTTTATGAAAGACATGACTCAGAGTCCCCACAAAAAAAAACTCCACGATGTGTCAAATGGTGAGAATGTGCAATCCTTGGCTGGGAAAGAAATACTCTCTCCCAATTCCAATTCCAGTGGACCTGGTGACACTGACAGCCATCTTGACCTGCAAGTTTCTCAGAGTCAAATTCCAGCACAATACATTAAAAACTCTTCTCTGAAGAAAAGAAGGATTGAAGAATCAGTTCCTGAGGATGCAGATCATGCAGATAAAATAAGGAGGATCAATCAGAACCCAGACATTCACAGAAATCAGGGTTCTAACGCAAAATTTAAGCATTGGAGTGATGTATGTATGCGGGTTGCTATTTTAATTTTTCTCACAGGACTTACATATACAGGTTTTGCTTTATGCAGTTAGACCTGGGTCAACTATGCCCATCTTAATTCTGTCATCTTGTTTGTTTGTCTTGGTAATTGGCCTTATGGTTTGATACATTAGTTCTTTTGTAGAGGTATACATTAAGTTATAGACTGTAGCCCTAGAAGCAGTGTTATTTTCTGTGGTTTTCATCATATGTGCCGAAATGAACTGATTTGTCAAACTATTTATTAAAATTTCTTGCAAGAAAATCAATCAATTAATTTTAATGAGATAGATGTATGTAGTGCACCTTGGGGCATAAAACATTTCGGCAGAAACTGTAAGGGTACAATGCAAATGGATAACACCAAAGGGTTGTCTTGTAGAATTTTCCCTTTTAGCCTTCCAATTCATTCTGACTTCAGTGTCTGCCTTTGCAGGTTTTGCTAAAATTCTCTGGAGATACGCAGCAGTTGCTCTTTCCGTTAGTAGATAAACTAAATGTAAATTTGGTGAGATGTTCTCCCCTCTTTCTTTATGACATGCTTCTGTTGCTGTCTTTCACTTCTTTTTGATGTAGTTTTAACTTTTTATCATTAGATTGTGGTGCTGCAAGATATATTGGTTCATCTGCAGAAGATGAAGTTTTATGAGATGCTCTGTTTCCAAATAAAGTCTCAGGTCTGATGAATGAGTACAACTGAAACAAGGATCATCATATCATTTATACATTTTTGTTGTGCTCATTGCTTCTTTTGATTGGAATAACAAATCTGGCTTAACTATGTGCCTTCTGCTGCTGTTTTTCTATTTCTTCCACAGAAAATGTGCGATCAGTCCAGTGAAGTTTTGCATAAAAGGTGGTTACTCGTGTTTTCATTATTACTATGTCATGGATATAGCTGGCTTTGGTCCTTTTATCATTGCAACTTAATTCGTTGTAAGAACTTCTAATTGACGAGTTAATGTTACAGAGTAGCTGAAACAAAAATGTTGCTTTATAAGTTGGCATATGAAAAGGCAAAGCAGCAGTTAATGTCTGTCAAGCGTGAGAAAGTAGTGGTATTTCTCTCCTCCTTTTGTGTTTTGCATTCCTTGATATGTATACTTTTATCATCTGCCCTTATTTTTGCATGCAGAAAAACTTACAACAACTGAGCTCCGCAATGCAAAAGTCTCAGACACTGAAATTGAATAGAAGACATTTATTTTTGCGTCATGACAGACATAAAACAGTTGATAATCTTAGCAATTCATGCGGAGTTACTTTGGGTGGTAAACATGTGGTATGTGTATTAGTTTTAAGATGTCAATCTGTTCTATAGACACCTTCAGCATGATTTCCACTTTAATCATTTGCCAATTATGTAAAAATTTATGATGGCAATAAAAGAATGTATTCTTAAATTGTGTAATGCGAGGGTTTGTGATTTTCAGGAACTGTAAGAAGAAAAAGAATGATTTACAAAAAATTGTGAATTGTTTTTAAAACCACGTTAGCCAGCCCATTGATTGTTCTTTCTATATAGAATATTTTTGAAAGGATTTGATGATTTCATAACTTTAGGAGCTCTCTCTCTCTCTCTCTCTCTCTCTCTCTCTCTCTCCCTCGCTGCACAACTTCCCTAATCCCTAAGATTCAATTCTTTTCCTTACAGCAGAAGGCAAGGGATTGTTTTCTTAACCTTTCACTGTTTTCCCCACTTCTAACCTTACCATTCTCTGAATTCATTATGACCTTGTCAAGATGGCATTTTGCTTCGGGATTACATTGATGCTGTTCAATGCATGGTAATAGTTGATGGAACAAAGAGCAATCACTGTATTGTCGCTGTGCTGAGTTAGGTTCATGTGTCATTCACCAATCCAATTTTCTGAATATACGATAATGATATTCTTTCTTGTTATTGCGTAGGCATTCATAATTTAGGGTGGAAGAGATATACATCAATGTGTAGCGTCTAAAACTGGAATCTCTGCCAGTATGCATGCTGCAGTAATGTAGATTGACTTAACTTTCGTCTCCTAGTAAATATTTGAAGTTTTCTGTCTTGCAATGTTTATTTAATTCTCTAACATATATCTCCATATTTTCCAATATGTTTTATTTGTTCGATATAATGTTTCAGAGATCTAGGTACGAATATCAAGTTCATTTCAAGTTTCATCATGAAGTGGATGCGTTATTATTGTGCAGGGTTCTAGGGAAAAGGTGGCTACAATGAAGCATGAGTTTGAAGCTTTAGATAGGAAAATAAAAAATATAACCAAATCTTTCCACAATTACTGCAAAATAAAAGGAGAGCCAAGCTGTTCTGAGACTATCGTACTGCTAGGTGATCACCTTAAGAAGAAAACAACTCGCAGGTTTATACACAAGAATTTGCAGGTCTTTCTACTTTGCAATGATTTTTACCTCATGTAATATATCGTCTACTCCTTCACTGAGAGAGATGTCTTATCTGTTATTTCATCAGTTGTGGGAAGTTGATGATTCTGGGAACAGGAATGGTAAACAAATTATTAATCTCAATTATCAAGGCTTAATCTGCCAAAGGTTGCTTCTTTGTTGATTTTCTTTTTCTTTTTATTGCCATGCTATCTCCACTTAAGACATAAAATGCATATTACCTGTAGTTTATGCCCTTAATCGCATTCAATGTTGTGATGAGATACAGATTTGCAATAAATGATGGCCATTCTCCTTGCATATATGTTTCAAACATATTGAACAACATCATCATTGCAAAGGTAATTTAGCCAAGCATCTTTCTGTTTGTGTAATCCGTTTCATTTTACTGTATGCATTCTGAACTTCAGTGTTTCTTGTTTACTAGAACTTCCCTAATATGGAGGCTTGCGTGGCATTTGCTTGTATTCTCAATGCTAACACCTCAAAGAAATGTGTTGGATTCAGAAGTTTTGCACAAGAAACACAGGTGAATCTTGGTCTTTTTCCGCATTTGGTCCCTTTCCGCATTTGGTCCTTTTCCTGTGCGTATTTTGTTATACTCTTCAAATGCAAACAGATTGATATTTAACAGATAAGCTTGCAGTTTAATTATTTTTAGATATATATGCTACAAGTCTTTTTCTTTGCTTCAAAATATGTGCCATAACATGTTGCAAGAAAATGATACGTGGCTTCTTATTCTTTTCCAATTCCAGCTTTGGTTGTTACTTGTTAGATTTACTTGAGTTCATGTGGTACAGGTCTCTCTCACAAACTGCATCTTGGAAGGGCAGAATTGACTGAATTAAACTAGGATTCCTTTGATACTGTAATAGACTATTTCATTCTAATGCCATTTTGGTTGTGCAGATTACCAGTTCACTACTTCATAATTTGCTTGATGTGGTTGGAGAAGTACAATTAGCACAAGTAGAAATTAGAAATCTGGTCCAGACAAGCTTTTGTTCTTCCTCTGGTAACTGATAGTGTTTGTTTTGATCCTTTTATGCTTCTCTTTTAACTATCTGTGGGCTTGGAATTCTGATATTGACCAAATGTTATTTTCTTATGGATTAGTGATGCTATTTAGATTGCAGGCAGTGAGTTGTTCAAGTTATGGGC
This sequence comes from Jatropha curcas, assembly GCF_014843425.1. The sequence continues at coordinate 587,009 of NW_023590999.1, forward strand.
CCCATTAAAGTAAATTCAGACTATTGATTTTTATGCTCGAAGTCCTCAATGAAACCCTAAATATCTAAGGGAAAGGATCTCTGAGAAATGATTGATAGCCAAAATTCAAATTTTCAGTAGAAAAAATGAGAAGATTAGTGAAAAAGAAAAAGATAGAAGTGGAGTTTCCAAGGTGCCTTTTTAGGGTTTTAGGATATAATAAGAATATTAATTATAATAAGCATATTTAAAGTGTCAGTTAATGTTAGGATATAATAAGAATATTTAATCATTAATTATAAAAATTACTATCTATTAAAAAATAAGTTAACTGGGTTTACTTTGCTCAATTTTTACTATAAACAAGCCAATAACTGACTTTTACAGAAAAATAGCTGAAACCAAACTGAAATAAAAATTATATTAACAAAATAACCAAATTTCACTAGTTTAGGTTTGGGTTTTTTGGTTATATCCTAATATTGTTGACCCCTATTTCTTGACTTCCTTTTGGCTATGGCCATTGAAGGATTGGCTTCATAGTCCATCCTTCTTAGGCTAACTTATTATTATCCTTTTATTTATTTTTCTCATTCGATGCGTTTGAATTTACAGTCTCAGTTCCATATAATTCTAAAAAGAAATTGATGCCTGAGAAGGTCGGAACTAACATTCACCTTATATTGTTTTTTATCTTCAGTTGAGCAGCTCGATTTGCAGCTTTGTTTCATTGATTTTGACAATGGTCAGAAGCTGATGGTGACTCTTGACATGACATGTTTGAACTGGTAAAACTTGCACTACTTATTCTTCTTCACATTTCCTAAATGTTCTCAAACTCATGCCATATTAGAACACATTATTGTGGAGCAATTAAGTTATGCATATCCTTAATGGCACGCAAGCTGTGCTAGTGCTGCATAAGCTGGTCAGTGACAGTAAGCTTCACCCTTATTTTCTAAGATCATGAAGAAAGATACTGCAGTTGGTTCTAGGAATCACCTACACTCAACTCAACTGAGCCATAATTCCAAAATAGCTGGGGTTAGTTATATGGATTTTGTCCTACATTCAAGGCTATGCCTTTAGAATGATTTCAGTTGCTAAGTCCCCTTTTGCTTCTTCCCCTACACTATTTAGCAATTAGCAGTTACCCTAATTGTGTTAGTGTATTAAGATTAAAATGTGATAATTGTTCTCTTATTCTGTGCAAGTTACTCAATTCCAATCCCTAGCTTCATTACGTAGTGCCATTTGACATTAGGAGTGCTGTTTTTGCCTTTGAAGTCTGTTGTGACTTGTGCAAGTCTTGTCATATTACAAACTGATGCAGACAATCAGTGTACTCCATGGGGAATTAAATATTAATTTGTGCAAATTAATATTTACAATACAATGGGAAGTTGTTTTCTGCATTTGGGGGTATTTCAATAATTTTTGTAGTCTGCTGGATTCACCGTGGACTCTTGGGCTTGATTTAGATTTACTTTTTCTCAGGTTTAACCTGGAATCCTAAATTCCTAATGAGTCCAGTAGTTGTTTTTAGTTTAAATTGTGTTTTTGACTGGAACTCTTACCATGGAATTGTAATAAGACTTGTAGTTATTTTTAGTTCAAATTTTCTATTTGGAGTGCAAGTCCTTTAAGGATTAAAAATGCTTGTAGGCTTATATTACTTTGAGTATAAGTGCCCAAACTTAAATGCTCTCTTATTTAGTTTTCCAGTGAATAAAAACGATGCCTTTTTTTGTGTTGTATGATGTGATTTGAACTATAAAAACTGATAGCTTTCTTGTTAGGAGCAAGTCCTAGATTCTGTTAGTATGAGGCTAATTTTATTTTGTTTTTCTGATTTCTCTGATTTTCTGACAATTTTCTGATTTACCAAGTTGTCTTTCAGCCCCAATTTCTTGACTTCTGAAACCCTAGCTTTAGTCTCCAAAAAAGTAAAGTTTTCCTTATTTCTGCTACATCACCAAGACTAATTGGCTAATATCGCTAAATTGTTTCAAATCTTCTTGATTGGATATCAATCTTCCATGTAATAGAAGTTGTCTTTTGCAAATTTTATTCTGTCATGATAACAACCTTTCAATTTTTATGAGCAGTCTTTCTAAGGTAATCCTATTGCTTGATTTAAAAAATGACGGGGATGAGTTTGGGTAACTGCTGCCTGCTATTGACTTTTAACAGTTTTGTGCAAATAGTGGTTATTATATTCTTTTTGTTTTGGTTTAAGTTTGTACTTACTAGAGCACTTGATAACATTAAATTAATATTATATCCTCTCCCTAAAGAAAAAAGAAAAAGAGAAGTTTGATTTATTCGTACCAAGTTGATGATTTCGGACCTTAAACCTTTAGCCTAAAGTAATAAGTTGTTGATTTATAATTACATATATATTTTGGAGTTTTATGATTTGTCAAGATGATTTGATTGTCTAATAACTGTGTTTCTGAAACAGTGGGATTTATCCTTCCGACATCTTTCCATATCAACTAAAAGCTTGCATTGCTGGGACATACATGTCACTGCCGGAGTCGCTATCAGTTAAAATAAAGACTGCAGTTAACAGTGTTGGAGTTGGGTATTCAAGGATTATAAGGCTTTGCAGATGTATTTCCCAGGTGGTACAGTCCACGTGAACATGAACAGTGCTTCAGTTCCTTTGAGGGAAGAGATCTATTGCCTTTACTCTGTATTTTAAGATGGTATGCTCATTTTTTGTATGATTCATAACACAGATATATGACTCATCCTTCTCAATGAGATCCGTAGCGAGTTTTTTCATTGATTGATTTAGCACATGCAATCTATTTGCCCTTGCGATTCTCTTATTTGTATATTTTAATTTCAATTGAATCAAAAGTCTAAATTTAGGAATGTTTCTTTGACATTTGCACTTTTTTTTGGTCTTCTATTATTCTCTTTTGTTGTTTGGACAAGGGACTTTCCTTGTTTGGCTGGCATGGCTGCTACTGTATTGAATATTTGAATTCTAGAGGGAGGAATAGTTGAGATATACACAGCAGAAAATATGGTGGAAAAGGAAGACTATTGCCGTTAGAATTAGGGCTTTTCAAATGGATATTTGGGTAACTATGTCTTTATTGAATGTGCTAATGTGGACACTGAAAGCTCTCTTGATTATTACATGAAATCTATCACCTTCACCTATAGGCTGTTCAAACAAGGGTCCCATACAAGTATACAACCTGATTTGAACCATCCTAGTTGCAAGTTATATTTTTTTTACTGGGGTAGATGATTGAAAATTGAAGTTGGTTTGCTGTCGTTTTTTGTTTTTTGGTGGTACAAATTTTTAAACATTGGGACCACTTTTTATGAGAGTTGTATGTGGACCGATTAAACACTTTGATGTTGAATATTTTAGCCGAAAAATTGAGGCGTGTCTCTATGATTTATGATTTCCCTTTTACGTGATCGGATATCAGTCTAATCTTGCTTTTCGAGTGTGCAGAGTTCTTTCTTGCTATTGGTACATGTGGCAATCTGCTAAATGCGGTACGTGTCCTTTACCTTTTGCCTCAGGAACCTGTCCTCCATTCTAGGAAATGCATCTGTTTCTGTTTGTACTTTTTTGGTCTGATTCATCACTTGCCTATGAATTAAGAAAGAAAAATAAATAAGAATTGTAGTATTCATTTTTTTATTATTTTTCGCTCTACTTTTAGATTGAAAGGAAATTAAAAGGGAAAAAAAGAATTTTATCAAATATACGGTAAAGGTCCTTATAGTATTATAATTTTGTTATACTATAAGATTTAATATTTAATTTCTCCATTAAGTGGTTATGAAATATTAAAAGTACCGGTAGGAATGATTATTATATAGGGAATAAATAGTGTAAAATTATAAAAATTGAGGTCCTTACTAATTAGTGTATTTCATCAAACTATAAAGACTATACAGTGATTATCTTTAAAATTACTCTTGGCATTCTATAGTCATTTCTAGAAAAAAAATAATAGTTGGATCTTATGGTATACTGAATTTATGATGCATGGACTAAATAGATTATCTCAAAGAATTTTCCTTTATTTAGAAATGATCAAATTATGAAGAAAAAAAAATAATATTATTATAAATTTACATTTTTATACACGTATGGATCAGACATTTTAGAGGTTGTTGTATAGTGAGCTCCAAAGGATAATTAATTTTAAACTTATACAATTAAATTACAGAGCTAATTATTATTCATTAATGTAAAATATTTCTGCTAACCCATTGCCAAAAACTGTCATTACCACTTTCCAGTAGCCATACATGCTCTACCCCATAATCTTTTGCATATACTAAATTAGCAAACTCGCAAAACACCAAAATTAGAGTTTCACAACTGACAAATCAGCATGATGATGTAAGTAAGACATGATTTTGCCTACCTAACCCAAGGCCCTTAGCTGATCTAAATATCATAGATTTTTCCAAAAATAAAAGTGTTTGTCAGGTCAAACATTTTACCAATGTTGTTAATGGTCTTAATCTAGTAATCTGTAATCCAAACCTAAAAAAAATTAATATTCGTAAAATACTACCAAGGAATAATGGTTGGAGGAAAGAGAGAGGGATGCGGGCGGTCCGTTAATCGTGAAGAAGGAGAAGGGTAGTTTGGGCAATGCAATAAAGTGATGAACTTTTTGTGGGGTTGAATCTCACATGTCTTTCCTTTGTCTCGTCAAGTGGCTCCTTTCCTTACGTACAAATGCCTTATCTAAACAAATAGTATAAGATGGTTCCATTCTCGTACCCATACTTTCTCGAGTATAAATTAACGTATACTCTCTTCTCGTTGCAGTAAATTATAAATGAAAAGAAATTATAATAGTTTTGTAAAAGTATTTTAAATTAATTCATCTCTTGAAATAAAGTCTAAGATGAAAAACAAATTATTGAAAGTTTGAGATTTCTTATGGAAGTAATTATAAAAATGATAATCATTAAAAATTTAAGATTTCTTATAAAAAATTATAAAAAGTAATCATGAAAGTAACAATTCCAGATTTCAGACCTTATAAATGGCCAATGAGGTCAGAACGTTGCCTTCGCTCTCTTAGCCCCAATTTTTTTTTTTTTAATATTTCACTTTTTATTAATATCATGTTTTTCATATAGGAAAAACATGCTCTATATATATATAATTTTGAAAAGTTTTTTAAGCCACCAAGAAAGTATTTTCAATGTTAATGTGAATTGTGACTAATATGTCGTATAGAATAAAAAGTGTGAATAGTGTATGTGGCTAAGCATTTATTTATAGATATTGAATTTTAAAATTTATGTTCAATGTACTACTTTTAAATCCTCTTGCGTTCTTTATTTTTTTTCTTCTTTTCTTTGTCCACAATTTAATATATAGTCAACCACTACAGAGCAATAAATGTCCACATTGTTTAAAAGACGTCTAGAAATAAAAGGTGTGGTAGACATTGTCTATTCTTTTTTTTTTTATACCTCAGCTTGACATACCAAATAGACGTTAAAGTTAGAGAATATTTTTTAAAAAAATCTTTCTATTTTTCTGGTAATTAAATAAGTACAATTCACATTAGTATTAGAGATACTCTTAGTTACCTGATATTACAGATAAAATTCATTTAAAATACATTAGATTTCCATTGGTTTAATCATTTATTGATAAGATATTAGATATTACTTACACTAAACTAGCAACTTATTGGAAATATGCAGTTTTTAATTACTGTCTATCTATATTGCTAATTTAGTTTCTTTACATCCAAATTTTATTATCTATTTGTATTAATGATTTAATTTCCTTACATCCACACCTTCCCTAAAACTTATGGTCAAGTACTATGAGCTGGATTCAATTCAATTTTGAGCTAAAACAAAAGAAAAAAAAAAAAACATCCAACCAATCTGTATAAATATAGAATAAAAGAAAGTGCATACCTACTTTTTATAATATATTACCATATCATAAAATTTTTGTTCTTTACCTTTTATATATGCCGACTTTCATAAGTAGGAATATAAATAAATTGAATGATGTCTAAATATTGACTCTACTGTCTAAGAGTTTAATTTTTGGGTTGTTTAGGCTGGATTCTACTGTCGTGGACTGAAGATTGCAATACTATGATACTGTAGGAAGGAGGTAGCATTTCTCATCGGTGCTCAGGAGGTCGATGCGCATTATAAAAGTGTCTTAAATCAAGATGTCAATACATGATCGGTGACCCGAGCCGACATGGTAATGACTAGAACACTTGGTGATCTTTTTTTCAGTTAAAAAAATTATAAATTATTTGGATACAGTGACGACGGAATAAGAGTGCACAAAAAGCTCATAAGGAGAGGAAATAAATAATTTAAAGAATTGCTTTGCTTGCACTTTTGGATACTACTAGATTTGAAGCAGAGCACTATAGAGTTGCCTCACCCGCACGAAGACCCTTTTCCATCGTTCAAAGGAAAAACAAACAAACTTTCTTTCCTTTTTATGGCCGCCAAGTAAATTGCAAGAAATGGAAAAACTATTACAAAATGCTTTTCTGCTAAGCACTTCTATTATTAAAAAATTGAGTTTGGTCTGTCACGCTAATGCCTAATGTGCTATTATTTTATTTATTGTAATTGTTTATAATATATGATTTCATATAATAATATTTATTAAGTTTATATAACATCATTTCGCGAATAATATAATATTGATAAGATATCATTCATCTCGTCAATCCTTACAGAAAATGTATGAGATTGAGAAGTTTCGAGTTTGAGTCCTCTTTATCACAAAAATTATCATTAATTTTTTTATTTAGTTAAGAAAAAATGGTCAAAATTCATGAAATTGGTAAATATTATAGCCTCAATTCCATCTTTTTAAAAGAGAGAAAAATCACATTTCAAAAGATTGATACATGGAATTTAAATAATTGATTTATTTTTAAAATTATTATGCAAATCCATAGATTTTATTTTTCAGTCAGACGATTGAATATGAAATTCACTTGATTTAGTAATTCATCAATTCTGCAATTTATGGATTTTTTGATTGATTTCACATTCTATTAATATAAACAAACACTTAAAAGTTTCATTATATTTGGAAGGGTAAAAAAATATGAAACGAAAGAAATTAATTAAGAAAAAATAGCAAAATAAATTTATGATATGTTTATTTACAGAAGCTGTTTTTTATTTTTATTCTTTAATTTTAATTTAAAAAATAGTTTCCAGAAACTAAATTATTAAAATAATATTATTTATAAAATTTATAATTAAAAGAAACTTCAATAAATTGAGAAAATTTTTATTTTTAAAGTTTTTTTAAATAAATAATATAATTATAAATATTCTTACCAAATAATCAAATAATTACATATTAAATCATAATACTAAAATAAAGATAAAAAATTAATTAAGTTATTTATTATTTTTTTATTTTTTCCAATAAGAATATTTTAAAAAAAAGTTATAGATATTATAATCTTAATTATAAAAATGTGATTTTTTAATAAAATACATTGAAAAACATGACTTTTGGGTGTAGAAAAAAATTTAAAACTGTTTTTAAAATTTTAGTCACACAAAATTCTATTTAATTTTTTAAATTTTTTTTTAAAAAAATTACTCCAGTCTTCTAGGAATAAACAATCCTTTATTTTCTCTTATTTTCTTATTTAGAAAGACGAAGGAAAATAACAAGAAAAATATAATATTTATTTTTCTTCTGAAATTTTATTTCCAAATTAAGCACAAAACATTAAAAAAAAATATTTGTCTTCTGCATCGAATATGAAAAAGAAAAATAATTAATAGTATTAACGCGAACATAAAATGAGACCGAGATAAGATGATATGCTATATCAATAATGGTAATTATAATTATCTCTTTAATTCATTAAATTTATAAAAATTATATTATCGAGAAGACTCGAATTCGAAAACAACAGGGAAAATATATTCATGCTTGTTGGCTTCTTTAAAAAAATTTTAATTTTTAATTTCTTTGTTTTGTCAATTTTTTTTTTTTAATCTCAGTCAACCTCGTATGCCTAGAATTTGACCGTTAAATGAGGACTTTTTCCGTTTGGTGGTTCTTTAAGGCTATTAAACATTATGAATCACTAAACTCGCGCTATTTTTTCTCTTACCTACTAATCACTGCAACATTATTAACTGCTGAGGTAAAAACCCAAAAAAATATGAAAATACGAAATCATAAAACAAATGAAAAGAGACACGTGTCGAGTCGATGTGGCAAATAGGTGGCATTTGTACACACATTGATAGTAGGCAAAAGCAGAGATTAGTTTTGGATTAGCAATTTTAAACAAAGTATTAATTAAATAATAAAAGAAAGAACTAAAGTCCAATATACCCTTAAGTTTATTATTAAAAAAAAAAAATACAAAATTGAGCTTTTAGTTTAATTTATTCCTTGAACTCGTAATTTTCAATAACAATTGGATTTTAGCTCTGTTAGACAACAATTTATGATGTAATATTTGTGTTTTGAATTTTTTTTTTCTTTATTGTTTATGGAATTCAATTATATAAATATTTTAAAATTTAATATTTGACGAAACTCTCTAATAAAACAGTTGATAAAATGACAACTAGCAGCTAGGAAGGGCTTTATTCCAGAAAGTAAAAAGCGTAGCTTTCTTTGCACTAATGAAAAGGATGGGGCCCCACCTCCCCCACCCACAATTTGCCCTTTTTCTTCTCTCTCTTTGCACTTTTTTATCAGCTTATGTCACATTTCCTGTGCTCTTAACTCGCCCACCCAATCTCTCTCTCTCTCTTTGTCTCCATTTCTATCTGTATAAGCTAATTTTAATTTATATATAAAAAAGAAACAATTATTATTAATTATTATTGTTATTTTTGGTTTTGCATTTTATTATGCAGTAGACAAGAAAGAAAATGAGATAGATTCCAGAGAGCTCTCTTTATCTCGTAGGTTTCTTCTTCATCTTCTGCAAATCTTTTTCTTTTTCCTTTTTGATTTTTTTGTTTTGTTTGTTTGCCATATATATTTTAATAGTTTTTTTTTTTTTTTTTTTTTTTTATGCAGTTAGACAGGAAAGAAATGAGATAGATTCCAGAGAGCTTCTCTTTATCTCGTACGGTTTCTTCTTATCTTCTGCAACTTTTTCTTTTTTCCTTTTTGATTTTTTTTTGTTTGTTTGTTTGCCATATATATTTTTAATTAGTCTTTTTTTTTTTTTTTTTTTTTTTGCTTTTCGCAAATTAAATGATTTGTTTTGACAGATCTTGTTTCCTTTTTATTAGGTTAATTTTTCTTTTCTTTCTCTGTATGTGTTTATCTTGTTTTTCGTTTTTTTGGTAGTTCTGCGGTAGTGAAAGTAAGGACTAATCCTTGGTTGAGTTCATTTGTTAGGTGAATATTGATTATTTTTTTATTTATATTTATTTTAATTGTTTTGATGTTTTGTTTTTTTTTTCGGTGGATATATAGGTTGGGATTGTTGTGTTGGTTCGTTGATTTTAGTGTAACGCATTTTCTTATCTTATTTTATTTTTTTGTGGTTATGGTGATTTTTTTGTTTATGGGCCACGATTTTGTTCCTAGTTCAATTACTAACACATATCATCAAACTGAATTTTCTTTTTTGCATTTTTTTTTTATTTAAATTATAGAAGCTCATTTAATTCGTATCTGTTAGATTTTTTTTTTTTTTTTTTTTTTTGCTTTCGCAATTAATGATTTGTTTGACAGATCTTGTTCCTTTTTATGGTAATTTTCTTTTCTTTCTCTGTATGTGTTTATCTGTTTTTCGTTTTTGGTAGTTCTGCGGGTAGTGAAAGTAAGACTAATCCTTGGTTGAGTTCATTTGTTAGTGAATATTGATTATTTTTTATTATATTTATTTTTAATTGTTTGATGTTTTTGTTTTTTTTCTGGATCATGGTGGATTGTTGTGTTGTTCGTGATTTAGTGTAACGATTTCTTATTTTTATTTTTATTTTTTTTGCTGGTTATGGTGATTTTTTTGTTTATGGGCCACGATTGCCTAGTTCATACTCCTTCATCAAACTGAATTTTCTTTTTTGCATTTTTTTTTTAATTATAGAAGCTCATAATTCGTATCTGTTAGACCTTTGCTGATTTTCCTATGGAATTTCCTTTTTTACAAAAAGGTATATATATATTTCAAAAGTGCTTTTATTTTAAGCCAAAATTCCCTTTATAGCTTATCTTCTCGTTTCTGTGGAGTTGGAAGTTTTATGTGGTCCAAAAAGAAAAAACATTAATCTGATCTTTTCTCGGAGTTAATTTTTCAAGCAGAGTTTGAGAAAGCTTTTTTTTTTTGTTTGTTTGTTTTGGTTACCCTAAAGGTAAAAGGGAAAATAGAATCTGTAAGTGTAGCATAGATTCTATAAAGACATTTTTGTATCTCATTGAAGTGTAAGTCTATCTCCGTGATTCCATATGTCTGGCAGAACCATTGAATTTGTCTTCCTTATGACACTCTTTGCAGATTCTAAAAACCCTCGGTGGATTGTGCTGCATATTTTTGTTTGCTGACTTCTAAATTCAGATTGGAGTTAATTGAGTCTACAGAGGATATTAAATTTGCAACATGGGTTACATTTGTGATTTTTGTGGAGATCAAAGGCCTATGGTCTACTGCCGATCAGATGCTGCATGCTTATGTTTATCATGTGATCGAAATGTTCACTCTGCCAATGCTTTGTCAAAGAGGCATTCACGTACCCTGTTATGTGAAAGATGCAATTCACAACCCGCATTAGTTAGATGTGCTGAAGAAAGGATCTCCCTTTGTCAAAATTGTGACTGGATGGTTCATGGCAACTCTACCTCAACTTCTGCACATAAGAGGCAAACAATCAGTTCTTACTCTGGCTGTCCATCGGCTGCTGAGCTTTCTTCAATATGGTCATTTGTTTTAGACTTTCCCGCTGGTGGTGAATCTGCTTGCGAGAAGATGGGATTGATGAGCATTGATGAAAATAGCTCCACTAGTGCATGGGATATTCCAGAAAATGTCATTAGCCAAAATGCAAACCGGGCTACTGCTGTTGCTGAGTCATGTGAAACAGCTAAACGCAACCATTATCTCGAGACTCCTTCAATACCTGAATTGATCTCTATGCCAAACAATATAGATCAGCCCGGATCTGCAAAGGCACCTTTGCCAAAGGTATATGGTGCTTTTACGTATTTATTGTCTTGCAGGTGTAGTTAAATTTTTTGTAGGAAAGCTCAGGTATCTACCATGGTGGTTTCTTGACAGTCTTTGTCAGTAAAGTGACTCTGATTTCGGGCTTTCAAGAAAATTTATTCCTTTAGACAAATGCATTCACATTTTAGATCCCAGCTATGAAGTTACACTATTGTAATTGTAAAAATTTGAAGTTCCTTTCAAGAAAATCTTGTTACCACATCAGATTGTTTGATGCGTCTGGCTTTTCAAAAGTCTAGACCATAAAATTTTTCAATTAATGCCAGTTTTTAATTTTTACCCCCTTTATGCTGAGAAAAATAAATGTATTTGGGAATCTGTTCCCTCTGAAAATTCTATTTTGCAAGTATCACATATTTTTTTGGTTATGCAATTCTATTTTGCAAGGTTTCTTTCATCCTTGGAACTGATTCTATGATAGTTTTTGAATGCCGTATGCATATAATACTTGCAGCGATGGCATTAGTTGATTGAAAATAATGTTTGCTGTGAAGCACTTGCAATGTCTATCATTCAGTTATGGTTTGCAACTGTTCCATTTGAGGCTTGAATCCATCTGTATCAGATAGAGCAGCTTAATTAATTTTTGCAAAACACATTATGCTGGAGCCTTACTAGTTTAGGAAATGTAACTTCACTCATGGTTGGGGGGCTTTATGTGGAACATTGTGAGAGATACTCTTGTCTCTTTCTTGTCTCAGTTGAAATCAGTGGAGTTCACATCTCATTTGCTTTAGGAGCTGTTAGAAACTCTTTGGACTTGTGAGCCTTATGTTATCATTCTTGGCAATGTTCAATAAAATTGAATCCTGCCAGCAAACCGAAATGTTAAACTATAAAGTTCAACTATTGTCTCCACTTGTATATGCATGCATATATCCTTCATTCTTATATTTCATGAGGACTTTTGTGAACTTCACATTATTAAAATGCAGTTATTCTGTCCTGGAATAAAAGGCTCGGCACTTTGTGAAGATGATGATCTGTATGATGACTTTAATATGGATGAAATGGATTTGAATCTTGAAAACTATGAAGAACTCTTTGGTGTTACCCTTAATAATTCAGAAGAGCTTTTTGAGAATGGTGGGATTGATAGTTTGTTTGGAACAAACGACATGTCTGCTGCTGATTCTAACTGTCAGGGTGCAGTTGCTGCTGAGGTTCTTTCTTCTTATTTTCAGTTCTGTTTTATGCTGCTCGTATATTATCTTGATTTGCACAACCTCTTTGTTTGTGTAGCTTCTTGTGCTTGTTTTTTGTGGTTCAAATGCACGTTAATATGTGATTCATCCACCTTGATCTGGCTACAAAAAATAAACCATGAAATTTTTCTATTTGAAATAAACTCCTAAACGAAACAAAATTAACAGTTCTAAGTTAGCAGAGCTCTTCAGTTCTGCGAATACAGTTCCCTTTTTGGATGACAAATGGTTCAGAGAGTAGTTTCATTGTTGCTGTTTATATTATGAAATTACTTGACTGCCAAAAGTGTGATTTTGTACCATATTGCAACTTTTATCTAGGAAGAGCGGAAACAAATTCCCAAAATCTGGATGACAAAAAATTCATTAACTTTATAATCATATCTACTTCTTTTAATTTTATATATTTGGGCTAAAACTTTAACTAGTGTTAAAATTTTAATCTTAGACTTCAGTCCAAAAATTTAATTTGCGAACTTGCATACTGAGCAGGAGCTTTGGACTCTTATTGTACTGAGAACAAACTGATGTGTCCTCAACTCTACATCCTAGGTCATATATGACCACCATCAAATGGGTTGTTAGATAAAATTTCCATTACCAAATCATATTTGATTTACTAAGCAGGAGTTCATCCTTTATGTTTTCTCATTCCAATTTGGGTCTTTTATCTGCTGCACAGTGTTCAAGTTGATATATTAATGAAAATTTTAACAAAATAGTAATTTAGGATACAGTTATAACAATAATTGTCAATACTTATGCCCCTAATTGATAAAATTAAAAGAAGCATACGTTATAAAAGCATCAAAGCATTCTCCTGTATGCAAAAGCAGGAGTGCAGCCCCCAAAAAGAAAATGAAACTAGATGCCATGCGGAAGAAAAAAACCACTGGAAAAAGTTATGCATTTAACTTCTACAAGGATGTAGCTCTCACCCTAGTGTGATTGAGTTTCTCTATGTTTATGATGCAGATGATGTGTCTGTGTGGAAGGAAAATGTTTTCTGCTTTAATGCAATACACCCTAAGTTCCTGGTTGGACTGATTGAAGAATAGAATAGTAGTAATAATTATCCATTAGTTTTTTCTATTCTGTTATGGCCATTGAATGGAATGCAGATATTACACCCTGTTAATTTTTTGATATTGGATTGTCCCCTCAGGAATGTGATTATGCATATATCCCAACACTTGTCCTAATATGGAACTTTCTTTGTTTTCGCGTGCACTGCTTTTTTTTTTTTTTTTCTATCGAAGAAATCCCCTTTCATTGTAAATCATACTATTAGCAAATGTTGTTAATAGGGTTAATTTTGGTTATGCATACATAGAGGCAGTGCCTTTTGAACCTTTGTGCATATGTACTTAAACCTTTACCTAGCCAAGCTCACCAGCATTATTTTTCTCTCTTTAGTTTCTCTTTCTTATCCATGTGTATGATAATTTGCTTACTTAATACAACACAAAATTTGCATTGTTGCCTGTTTTTTGTGAAACATTAATAGCAATAGGCATTTATGATTTCACATGTACATGTACTTATGGTTAGATTTCTCCAGGGATCATCTATTGGACTGGGTAACACTACACAGCCTGCATGCAGCAATGCTGCATCTGCTGATTCCATGATGAGTGCTAAAACTGAACCAATCCTTTGTTTCACAACAAGGCAAGGCCATTCAAGTCTCTCATTTTCTGGCCTTACTGGAGAGAGTAGTGCTGGAGATTATCAAGATTGTGGGGCATCTTCGATGCTTCTAATGGGAGAACCTCCATGGTGTCCCCCCTGCCCTGAGAGTTCCTTTCCATCTGCTAACCGGAGTGATGCTGTAATGCGTTACAAGGAAAAAAAGAAGACACGCAAGTAAGTGTACTGCCTATAATAGCATCACAATTATATTAATATATTCACTGCGAGAGCCATTTTCATTTTCAATTACTACATTGGCTGCTTCATGCTTGTAGTTTGCCATGCCTTTGAATTCTACTTAACATTGACCCTTAAAATATCAATTACTTGAGTACGGAGTTTTGAACTTGATGTCTTCTCCTTTATTTCCATTTTCTAATTTTTTATTTAAGATAATAAAAATTTTCATTTGACTGTCAAAATTAATGAATGTCTTATTGTTTACAAAATTTAGATACTATACACTTGGGTGTGGATGGGCATGCATTTCTTTTTCTTAAAGTGGTTGTAGGTTGCAGATATCTTCATTTGACTCTAGTTTAATGAATATTTTATAATTCAGAAAATTTAGGTTAAGTTATGCACAAGTGCAGGTGAGCATTTGTACTTGTTTTTTATCATAATTTGTGCAGGCTAATTTCAGTCATGGTCCTTGAATGTTGCACTTAGTATCACCATTCTTTTAGTTTAATTTGTAGCTCTGGTTCATGAACTCCTTTTTCATCATCTCCCTAAAGATTTGTTAGCAGATGCACTGCCAAAAACTTCCTCTACTAAGCTATTTTCCAAAGCAAAACAGTAATCAATTTGTTTAAGTAAGTAACTATAGTGCAATGCTTGCTCTCGAAATCACAGGTAACATAGAAATTCCTTTGAGTTCTGAGGAAATATTGCTTCTCAACTGAGATAAGCCCTTTACAAATCAAAAAAAAAAGAAGGGAAAAAAAACAATAAACTTGAAAATTACAAGTTTTGCCTTTTAATCTCACTTTCATTGCTTGTGAGGGTTCAATAAGAACAATCTTTACGGCTTTACAAAAAAAGCACAATTAGTTATTAATAAAGTGAAACCCAGATCACAGAACCCATAAAATAAACACTACTCATTAGAGCAATTGACTAGGAAATAGTGGTTTGGAAAGAGTTGAGTAAATTTTGGATGGCAGTGGTATGGGTACTGCTATTTTCAGAGTTCACAGTGGGGGGCGTGTGTGTGAGTGTGATAGAGAGAGAGAGAGAGAGAGCGAGTCACATGAGACTGAGGGAAGAGGGAAAGTCTGGTGGATGAGATGGACAAAAAAATAGGCTTCTGTACTGATGTAGTGATTTTAACTGGAATGGTTAGGAAAGGTTTGTGATATATGAGTTACAAGATAAACTGAAAGGCTCATAGTGATACAAAGGTTAAATTTCAGGGGGACATAACTGATTGTAGCCCTAATTCATGCATAAATATGATCTCTTACTTTTTGTTTGGGGTTGTTTTTCACATGTTTGAGCTTCAGACTGATTATTTTAGTTGATGATGTAGCTGCAAATGTACTTGAAGGAGAAATTATAGAGGACATATAGTAACGTAGAATACTTGTCTTTAGGTCTACCTTTTCAATGAACAATATTCTGCATAAAGATTTTCCCCAATAACCCAGAAACTATAGCTAGAAATTATTGCATACTTGAAATTCATTCATATTTGTGGATATTTTTCTGCCACTCGAGCAACTTTAAAGTTTAAAGCCATGGCTAATTTTTGTTATAGGTTCGAGAAGCGAGTGAGGTATGCCTCACGCAAAGCAAGAGCTGACGTGAGAAGACGTGTGAAAGGGAGATTTGTCAAAGCTGGTGATGCTTATGATTATGACCCACTGAGCCAAACCAGAAGCTACTGAGAGTACAATTTTTATGCATGCTTTTAGAGAGAACTGAATATAGAAAAACGAAAGAAATCGAGGTTTAGATCAAGAGAATCAATTATTATTACATAAACCGCTGGCTGAATTAATGCGTGATTTTCCTTTGTGCAATGACAAGATATATATAATTGTATCACAGGAGGAAAAAAAAAGGTGGATGTGAAAGAGCTGGTTTCTCGTGCTTCACCAATAAAGTTTGGACGCACAAGTTTCAATCACCACAGAGACAAAGATACACGTTTTGTTCGACGTTATCCAACAAGGTCAACATAAATCGATTGCCTTGCCTAAAAACTATGAATTTTGATTTCCTTTCTGCTTCCTCGAACAACTTCCATTCAGTTCTCTATGGAAAGGGAAATATTTAATTGTGCAGCTATAGAAATGCTCAATGCCGATTATGTGGATTATTAATCTCCTAGCTTCTTGCTCTGGTGACTTCCATAAAAGCGGCTCCCCCAGCATGGTGGGTCACTGAACTCTTTGTTGCTTGATTGACAAAACAATCTTGCACTTGTAATTTTTTTTTTTCTCACTTTCTTTTCCGTTGGATATGTATAGTTAGAAGTATATAATTTTAGTTGAGGGTATGTCTGGCTCAAACAGTTACAGTTATAAAATCTGAGAAAAAGAAAAAGGAAAGAAAAGCTTGCAGTTGCAATATTTTTGCCCTTTCTTTTTGGTGGACACATAGCAAAAGATGATTATACGTATTCTGGTGATGGGGTAGTTTTCAAGTGTTAAACACAAGACATTACTTTTATTTTACTTTAAGACAGAAGTAAATGTTTTATTTGATATGCTATTGGTCCATTATCCATTAGTAGAAAAGTGTTAAAGAGTGCACTTTTCATGTTGATATGTTTGAATCCTCCAATTGGTATTACTTTTGCGTTTGTCATCTGTCATTTCTCTCTTTTCTCTTTGTACCAAACAAAGGAAAAGGATTTTCTTTTCAATGGAAAATGATTAGTCAGAAAGTGAGAACCTTATCGAGTACAGCTGCAAGCATATCACATGACTATAATTCCCCACTTGATTACCATTTCACGGATCCAACAGTGCATTATAATTTAGGGATATATATATATATATATAAGCGCTGAGCTATCATGCGATATCATACCCTTCATTTTAGGTTAATGAAATTTTTTGATAGAAAGAGGATTTTAAAATGGCAGACCCTTAATTGTCACAGTAGCTTGGACTAGTTGTTTGTTAGGATTCAGAGACATTCAGATCTTAACCTGAGAATTCTGACGAGAATTGTGTTTGGTAGAGGAGAAAATAAGAGAAACAGAGAGATCACAAATAGTCGAGAGAGGATTGAATGGTAGGAGGTCGGGTACTCATTTAAATTCACATCCAAATCCAATTATAAATTAAATATTTGAATCCGAATATAATTACCAATTTAAATACAAATAGCATTAAAAAAATTTCCATCCCTCGTGATTGATTGTACTTTTTTACGTATCTCCACATTGCGCGGTTTGTATTTATATCAAAGGAGCCCAATAACTATTAAATGCAACCCAACTACAATCAAACTTCTCTATTGGGTTAAGAGTCCTCGCACATTTTTAAGGTAGGAGATCAAAATCTTTCTACACTAGATTTACATATAAAATGTATAAGTTTCCCAACTTCAAGCTAGCTGCTTTCAAAGCAAAGCTAAAAGAACTCCATGACCATTTGGATTCATACCGTGTTTGAGCCAATAATTCATATGAACTGTTATGTTGTGGATTGGCACATGTTTGTTTTGGTGGCTGATAATCCATGAAAGTTGATATGAATATTGAATAGGAGAAATGAAAACAAATGAAAAAATAAAATAAAATAAAAATACCATTTAGCTTAAAGCATTCAGATAATCCATCCACTCACAACATAGGAAAGAAACGGAAAAAAGAAAGGCCTTTCCTGTGCACTAGTTATATCATCATATTGATTCTCCTGAGTCGAAGTGAGTTTTCCCAACAATAGTATCATGATTCCAGTGTTCAATAATATCAATCAACATCAGAACCACTATCTTCAGACATCTTTCCAATATCATCCGCTACAACAGCGTCCTGCATCATATTAAAGACCTTTCTCAATAAGAAGAAGAAAACCAGTGTGTGCATATGTGCCCAAGCAACATCTGCTGTGTGTGTGTGTGTGTGTATTTTAGAGAGAGACAGAGAGAGATTTTTGCAGAAACAATAGATGAGGAGTTGTGATTTGCACATTTTTCATCAAAGAGGTTGGCGAGAATAATAGCATCTTACCTGCAACTTATCCCAGTCCTTCAACTTGGAATTTGTTAACATGTAGTTGTCGCGCAATGGAGCCCATGATGGCCCTTCACCATCAACCTGCATTTTCCAGAGAAATCATAAATATCTGTGGGAAACATTTGAGCAATCAGACATGCTCGAGCTACAACTCGAAGTTAAATCTCCAATTGTGCAGTCTTATGTGCTGATAAATGGTCACCAAAGTTACCACTGGCAAATATACTCATCTTATCCAGAAACAAATAATTAGTAGGGAAACTGAGCATGATATTTTAACACTAAGAACTTACATTTAGATAAATAAGATAAATATGGCAGAACCAGTGAAATCTATGAGCACAAAAATAGCTCCTCTAGTGACAGCCGATGCTGAACCAAGAAACTAGAGAGGTACCTTAACAGTAGTTTCGGACACTGGTGTCTTGCCTAACTCAGAAAAGAAGGCCGCTTTCCTTCGCTTCTTTAGCACTGTCAAGATTTGGATAACATTTAGTTAGAATTGAAGAGGCTAAAAGCAATGGCGCGGAAAGGCACTCACATGATATAGCAATCATCCAGTAACAATAGACGAGCAAATTTATATCTGAACTCAAAATTTCCAGGATCGTACAAGTGATTCTCACAAAATAAAAATGTATTTATTGAGTTTGGCCCTACGATGGCAATAAGATACAGTTACTTCTTTATTCTTATGAAAACAATAAGCATGATCTTTGTTAGACCTCAACAGCACAAACTGGATTCAGAGCCTCCCCACTTTAAGTGTTAACATGTGGTTGACCTAAGGAGGACAAGGCCAAAGCTTCTCAAATATCATGGTAAAAAGAATTACACGCCCTTGAGAAAAGCTGCAATTCTAAATCTCTAAAAAGCAAAAACACAATGGCTTTTGAATGAGGTACAACTGTAAAAGTATAACAAACAAACCAAAGTATTAGCAGTAGGTTATGCGACTTGGTCATAAAGGATTACAGAGAAGTAGTAATCACATTTAGGAATATGGAAAAAAAAGCCACATCATAGTGACTAGAACAAAATATGCATCATTTTCAATCTCATGAAATTCTCTATATCCAAAACCCAAGAATAAGAGGACCCAAATTCTAGCTGCCATGTTGATGAGCATACCTTTTGCATCTTTTGTTCTTGAAGGATCCAATCCCTTTTGTGCATGTTGTGCCTTATTAACCTATATAAGATAACAACAAAAAAACTTCAGGCTAACCATGGAAGGAAGAGATAAAAACATAAAGAGAACCTTGAAGAAGTATGGATTCTGAAAGGAACAGAACACAATAAAAAAATTTAGAAAATTAACTTACAGCATTAAATAACTTGACCACTGATATACCAGGAATATGAACAGCAAAAATGATCTATGTCAGTAGGAGAAAAAACTAATAAAAAGTTGAAAAACAAAATACAGGTACTATTGCCATATATCAAACAGAATGTGTTACCTCCTTTTGTAGCAACACCTATAAGAAACTTTTCGTGCGAGTCTAAATAATTAACAGGCTTTACATGCCCCTTCTCCCCCACCTATAATATATCAAAGGAATAAGTAACAGGCTAACAGCTTACATATAATGACAACAGAAATATAAACAAGGAAAACATCAAACAAATGACAGAATTTATAAACTTTATCCAAAAAGAAAATAAAGGAAACTTCAAATTGCAAACAAGCAACATTATGAAAATTAAAATAAAAAATAAAGTGGAATTTCAAATACCAGCAGTTTCTCCTTCCTGGCCTCTCCCTTGACCTTCCTTTCTGCTTCCTCCTCAGCAAGCTTTTCTGCTACAAGCTTCTTGTGCCCTGATAAAACAGGTCCCTACAAATCCAATAGAATTTCGAAATTGCGCATCTCTTCAAAAGGAAAACAGAAAAAGACTCCAAATTCAATGTAGCTAGCTCACCAGTGAATCATCAGATACACTTTTCTTCATAATACTCCTAAAAGCAATCCTAAATGCTCTACAACCCTCACTGAATTTTGTAATTCCAGGCTGAATTCCACCATCTTCTTCTTCATCTTCTTCATTTTCAGACGCTTCATCAACACCCAAATTCTCATCTTCATCATCTGTCAAAGGACCTGCCTTTTCACCTTCAATACCATGGTTATTCTCCTCTTCCTCTTCCTCTTCTTCATCTTCAGCTTCATCTTCATCAGAATCAGAATTGTAATCACGTGCCTTCCTTCGAAGAAATTTCTTCATTTTAGGGTCTATTTTGATTCTCTCTTTAAAACCCTGAAACTGTTGTTTTTGCTTCTTCTTTGCCTTGTTGCCTTTCTTGTGCCCTAATCTTCTCTTTCTAAAGGGTCGATTTAACGATTCTGCCACATGGTTCTCTTCGGCCATTGTTTCCTTGAGTGTTTCAACAACTATCTATAAATGGTGCGCACTCAGGAGAGAAGACGAATTTTTTTTATATTCTCCCTCCCAGATGGAAGCTGTAA
Source organism: Jatropha curcas (assembly GCF_014843425.1). The sequence continues at coordinate 607,773 of NW_023590999.1, forward strand.
GTAGGGTTTTACTGCAAATTGCAAACCCCTATTTGGAAAATTTCATTTTTCCAATCTTTTTAAAATTGAATTATAATTACCGCTAAATAAATATATTAATTTAAAAAAAAAAAAAAACCCTAAAACATTCATTTTTATATTTGGGCCACTAACTGAATATTAACCAGGCCGAATTCGCAGGCCCGTTTTGAGACCAGGCTCCAGGTGGTAATTAGGAAGTCTGATACTGTTCAAAATTTTTTAAAATAATTATTTTAATGAAAAATAAATATATTTATACCAATCAATTATGATCTTATTTTGATGTTGACAAACAGCACAAAACATTTTAGAATCATGATTTTGAATTATTAATGATTTGACTTCAGTTTGATTTAAAAAATAAAAAGCAGGAAGATTAGTTTGATCTATAATTTTTGAAGTAAAACTTATTCAAGCAGAATTGAACAAAAATATTTATAATATATATTTTTTTTCTTATATATATAATTACAGTAGCCGAATTATTTTTTATTTTTAATAAGTCTTGTATTATTTTAAATATACTAATTTTTGACTAAAAATGCTCCAGGTGGTAAATTTAGGGAAGTCTGATACTGGTTATCAAGAAATTTTTTTAAAATAATTATTTTAATGAAAAATGAATACTATTATATACCAATTCAATATTATGATCTTTATCTTGATTGTTTGTACAAACAGCAAAAACATTTTAGAATCATGATTTTGATAATTTAATTAATGATTTTGACTTTCAGGTTTTTGATTTACAAAAATAAAAAGCCTAGGGAAGATTTAGTTTGATCCTTATAATTTTGAAGTAAAACTATATGTTCAAAGCAGAACTTGAACAAAAATATTATAATTAATATATTTTTTTCTGTATATATATAATTACAGTAGCCGAAATTATTTTTTATTTTATAATCTTGTATTTATTTTAAAATATACTAATTTTTGACTTAAAAAATTATTAGTAATATATTATTAATAATATGATAATATTTTATATAATAATGAATTATTTCTTAAATCGTTCTCAAAGTGTCGATCGAAGTCAAATTTTTTGTTTTATAAATTTGATTAGTTTGTACATTTCCTCCTCCGCAGTTGTGGTTCGCTTTGATTTCTAATTTGGGAATCGGATTCATAATAAGATGGACGGCCTCAAGTATTTCGAAAATTTCCTTATTTTCTAATTATATATAATAATGAATATTTCTTAAATCGTTCTCAAAGTGTCAATCGAATCAAATTTTTTGTTTATAAATTTGATTAGTTTGTACATCCTTCCAGTTTGGTTCGCTTTGATTCTAATTTGGAATCGGATCATAATAAGAGGACGGCCTCAGTTTTCGAAAATTCCTATTTTCTAATAATTTTATAACTGAAATTGATTGAAACAGCTAATTAAATTGTTTTCTGACTCGGTTTGGTTAAAACTAACCGGCTTAAAATTATCCAAAATCGAAAAGACTAATTTCTATTCCAATTCTGAGTTAACCGGCTCGAAAGAACTTGATTAGGTAAATCAGTTACTAGTAAACATCTAAAATTCAACTAATTCATTTAACATTCTTTTTTTTGGGAAAAAAAAAAAGTTAAATTAACGCATGAGAACCTTTATTTCTAAAAATATATTGTGAGAAATTCTTAACTTATGATTCTGTTAATACGTTAAGTTTTTCCACTAAAAATAACTTTTTTTGAATGCAAATTAACTGAGAAATTAATCACTAAAAATTATAATCAAACTAACTAAGAGGTCCCTAACTTATGATTTCGATTAATATTTTAATCCATTTGTTTTGAATAGATGGATCAAATATTAATAAAATCATAATTTAGGAACCTCATAATTAATTGTTAAAAAATTGATTTTTATGTGTTAATTTGAGTATAATTCAGTGATCAAATTATTTTTTTCCTTTTTTATTATTTTTTTTCTATTATCTGTCTGAAGACATATAATCTCCTTTTTTGTTTTTTTTTTGTATTTTCATAAGTTTTTATATTTATTATATTTTTATGTTTTATCATGAACCTTGTTTATAAATATCACGTTGATATGATCAAATTCACCAAATGCAGTTAATGTTGACATTGAAGGAGTTGACTATCCTCGTATCATGATGTCAAACGTCAATAAAATAGTGCATAATTGAAATTTAATTCATATATTATTTTATACATATTAATAATAAATAAGGTCACAAATAGAGACTAGTGACATGGAAAAACGAATTTTAATTTTAATTTTAATATTGCACTTATAGGAACTTATAGTTACATCTTATAATAAATTACAATTTAATTTCATCTTACAATTCCAAATTGAAATAGAATTACCTTTAAAAAAGGTACCCTATACCAATATAAGTTGGCCCAACCGTGGATTTGATATAGGGCCTTGTGTTTGGAGAAAATATATTTGAGAGACGTCCCGCTTCAATATTTGATTGTAATTCTTAGTTCTCAGACTATTTTTTATGATGATAAGAATAATTCTAGTGCACACTAAAAAAGAATTTTAGTTACTTTCAGATAATTTTAAATTTTTATTATAATCACTTCTAAATATAGTACCCTAATGTGTCATGGAACGAGGAATTAAAGAAAATTAATTTCTTTCACCTTGTAATTATAATTTCATCTTAAATTTCAATTTTCAATTTTCTTTTTTTTCATCTTGTAATTAAAAAATATATATATTTTAAACAAGTTGTATTAAATTTATAATTTTTTTCTTTTTTTTATTCATCAAGAGACTAATAATACCTCGAGTTACACAAACATAGCAGTCATCTCCTTAATTCACAAAATTTGTTCTTACAGTTTAATAGATTCGAATTCGAGATTTGTCATCACGCCTTGTGTAAGTGAGTAAAAACCAACTAAATCGCATATGATTGATAAATTTATAAATTTTTTTGGTCGGTAAAAAGCATGAGTTTAGAATATATATATATATATATATATATGTTTGATAGATTGTAATTGGTCATGCATGTTGGACATTTTCTTTCTATGAATAGTAAAAAAGCTACTATAATTATATTTATGTAGCAAGTATTGGGTTGTTGAATCTCTTTAGTAAGAACAAAATGCAGGCAAGTCAAAGAAGTAGGGTTTGAAGTAAGAATAGCGATCGATCGGATTCTTTTATAATATATTTGCAAATTGCAAGAATGAACATAATCTAACAAGTGAACTTGTCATACATATAAACAATTGTCCTGTTGTTTTGGGACAATTATAAGTAGTTAAAAAAACAGAAGAAGAGACAATTCTATCACTACTACCATCACCAACCCTAATCACGACAAATTTGAATTCCATTATTGCATCTATTCGTACTAGAAAATTAATTAATAATTGACTGTTTCTTCGTTATGTCTCAATTTTTTTTTTTTTATTTACATAATTAAGGATAAATTTTCTCACCATCAAGATTTGATCATGCTAGATAAGCTTCACTATAATTATTCACGAATATCATCATATTCTTTTTCAAATACGAGATTAATTTTATTTTTAAATTCGCGATTATCCTTTTATATATATAATATTATTTTTATACGGATTAAACTTTTATTTTTCAGAAAATGAGTATTTTTTAGCATATTGAATCCTAATCTTTATATATAGCGATGGAGGGTATTTGCCCTTTTAATCAAAACACTGTTGATTAGGTATCATCTGTAGAAAATGGTGTTCAAATTTTATATATACAAGTGTAATATATAGTCATGTTCTATTAGAAATAAATGATTATAACGCTTAGGTTTTGCCATGTTTTCTACATGGAGACGTTACACGTTGCTTTCATATATGAACACAAGATGGAAATGCAACTTACTTTTCTCTATTTGTCCGAACTCATTAATTGACTTGAGCTACACAATTTGCTAATAAAGAGCTACACAATTTTATTATTATTATTTAACCAATGTTTATATGCGACTTTAGAATACTTTTCAATGCTTAAATAAATACCGTTAGTGGATTGAATTTTATTCACAACGTGATTTTGTTTCTTATTTTATTGATTAGGCTTGATTTTGATGTTACCCAAAACATAATTTTCAAAGATACAAATTTTGAATATGAAAATATTCTTTTAGAATACAAATCCGGATTGGTTTGAATTGAAAGAATTTAAGTTTCTTTTAAGTAAATGATTGAATATTTCATCTCTTATGGATGTAGTGGAGAAAATCTCACTGAAAGCGCTTTTCTTTATAAATCTGATGCGCTTGAATCAGTCCAATAAATTATGGGACACCTGCAATTTAAATAATAATAATAATAATAATAATCAATTAAATCTATTGTAAAACTTATTGACTTCATATATAATTAAGTGATTTGATATATAAAGAAACTACCCCATTAATATTCTAGTTAGAGTAGCTTTATCTAACAAAAATATCTGGCAGGGGTTTCCATACATTTGTGCCCATTTGGCATTTCTTTTTCTGTGTAAAATTTCTTGTAATGATCAGATAATAATGTTATATGTCCCATCGCTCACAAGTGCCTCCTTCTCTCTCGATATTTACTGATAAGCCCAGAAAGAATGCATCTTTCCTTCCAGAGATTTCCCTACTATATTTTAATTAGCATCTAACCAGCTGCCAAGTCTCTTCAGATTCTCCCACATACAGATTCTTCGATCAAGTAGCCAGCTCAGCTGACAACTTCAAATGACTAAAGAAGAGCTATCTAAAGTATTGAGTTCCAATAGGTTAGGAAGTTAGCAAAATTAGATTTATTAAATTGTACTACCTTTTTTTATTTCCATTTCCATTTATTTTATTTATTATATTATAATAACTAAAATTAGATTTTGTAATAATAAGTAAGCTTTAAATTAGATTTTTATATTAATGTAAATTCTTTAGTTTTTCCTCATTTATATTATCAAATTTCATACGTGTAACATTTGGTTTCTTGATATTTTATATTACTCATTTTATACATTTTTGTTTTTTTCATCTGCAAACAAGCAAATTTACATTTCATTACGGAATTGATTGGTTCATGACTCGCGAGTCAATGGTAATGGAATTCTATTGAATTTATTCTTAAAAATTTATATTTTGTACTTATTTCTCTTATTTTTGATAGATTGTTCATTACAATTTAATATAATATTTCCATTTATTGATATTATAGATGTAAAGTAAGTACAAATGAATTAAATCGTATAGTTTATTATCTCTAGAATGTATATTTTTTAAAATTTGTTGTTATTTTTAAATATTATTATTGCATATATATAAAAGATAAGATGCTCAGTCGAAATGATTTGTAAGTTGAAAGTTGATATTACAAAAGTTGTAAGATAAGTTCTTGATAGAGACTATACTTTGAATCAATGTGTTACATTACATTAACTCAATTACATGCATTTTTCATACATTTGGCAGTTTGTACAAATCAATAATTTCATGCCACGTGGATGACGATGCGTGTGATTGGGGTGCCCCCATATACACTGACTGACATGTCATAATCTCCGTTAGATAACAACACGTGTCCGATCAAACTGTGTGTCGACAAAAGTATTCATGATTTAGGGTCCACATTCGTTGTTGCTCTTATGGAATTAAATTTTGATTTTATTAGTCGAGTAATGAACTGACACGTCCTCGTACATGGGGCTTCTTTTTAAATGCTAAAACGTGACGTGTCTTCTCTATGCGACAAATAATCAGAGAATATTTGCCATTTGGCAACTTTTTTGAAAGATATAATTGTAACAAAAACCTTGTTGTCTTTTCCTTTGGAGCCTTTCTTTTGTTCTATTTCCTATATTTTAAAGACTGAATTATGTTAAACGAGAATTAAGAAATTATAAATAATTTATTTTTTGAAAAATCTTTAAATAACTTATTTTATTTATTTTATTCAAAAGAACAGTTACCCATTTCTTTTTAATTGTGAATATAAAAAAAAATTATAAAGGATTAAGACTCTGCTTGTTTTTGAAAAGTGAACCATTTGAAATATTTTTTGGACTTCTTAAAGTTAGATGTGTTAGAAAAATTAGTTAACAGAAAACGGAAGGACTCCTGGACGATAGACGTCTAATCTCCAGCTTTTTTTTTTTTTTCTCTTAAATAATTGCATTAAGATAGTGTTATTGTATAATCTTTTATTATAATAAATTTAAGGTTTGATAAAAAAAATAATAAAAAAAACTTTTAACACTTTTTGTAACTTAGGTCATAAAGTTTCGATTTAAAAAAATTTCATGCAAGTTCATGAACCTGAACCAGACTAAAATCGAATGCATGAACGGTGGTGATTGACGTAAGCAATCCCATGTGGAACAAAGTTTGAGCCAATTTCCATCACCACCTCCCCTAGATAGCAAAACATACGGAGCCAATGCACTTTCCAGTCTCCAACTTTATATATTTTACGAATACTCTATTTTAAAAAGAATTACACGAAAATAATTTTAGGCTTTTAATTTTATGTTTTTTCAATACAAATTAAAATCAATATTAATAAGTTTTTAGCCTTACATTTAATACTGGAGTTGTTTCTCTCCATAATTAGGAGTAATAAGCTTAAATCAACTCATTAACTGTCTGAGCTTGTTAATATGAATGTTATCATTATTGAATATTATAAATAATAGAAATAGTCAAAAAAAAAAAAAAAAATTAATTGTCTGAGATTTAATATGAATGTTATCTATTATTTGAATATTTATATATATATATATATATAGTCTAATAAAAAAAAAAAAAAAACTGCAATTTAGAAAAAAAAAAAAAAAAAACTGAATGTTAGACTAAAAGTTTTTGCTCAATAAGGTATTAACTTAATTACTATGACAAATTAATCTTATAAAGTAAATAAGAAAATCCACCTACGGGATGTGACTCAGTTAGTAATGCAGGTTCGGCATGTGAAAAGAACTCTCATATTCGATTCCTACTAAACATATCTATAGGGATGGCGAAAAATTTTAACTTATGACTAAGTCTCAAGTCTTATTAGAAAATGTTTAATAATACGATCTGGATATCTGTGATTTACACACATAAAAAAAAAAATCCGATAAAACTAAAAGTAACAAAAAAAAAAAAAGAATAGAAGGATTAAAATATTGATAATATGTGCACTTTAACTATAGAAATAACGTTATTGTCAAACTATTTAAAAAATTATTACCGAAGGCCGTATTAATCATCGTGAATTGATAGTTAAAGTGTTATTGTCCTGCTAACTATCGACTTATGAATCAAATGATTAGAAAACTAACTAAACGGTGAACATTTCACCAACCTGAGAATTAGAATAAAGTAAAAAATATTAAATATGTTGGACACCAATAGAAAAATTGTTAATAACAAAACATATTAAATAATGAAAATTAGAAAATTAAGGCATTAATTATATTTTTAAAAAAGGAAAATGATTAATAATTTAGAACAAATAAAAAGAGAGAGCAATTCTATCTTTATAGAGGAAAGGAGTCGTAAAAACTTTATTGAGCAATAAACGAAAGGGAACTTGTATTAAAAGAAATTGAAATTCATAATGGAAATTAAAAGAGACTATTTATTTTTATTTGTGTATGAATTTTCTTTTTGTAGGTCATTTTTGAAAGATTACAAAGCATTCACTTCTTCCATCACTGCATTATTGGACGTGGTGTACGTGGTTGGGTAGTACACCGTTGGACTGGGGTAAGGATTGATTACTTTTTCATTCATTCTCTCCGTAACCGTTCCGTAATATTAGTTATTTTATTAATTAAATTTGAAAGAAAAAACAATGGGCATAATTATATAAAAAAAAAAAATCTTCATGAAATACTAAAAGCAATTTTAACGTTTCATAAAAGCTCACTAAAACTATATTATTGAATACTATAATTAATAGAGATAGAGTTGTGATTTGGTCAAAATACTAAAATCCATTGTAAAAGCTATTGACGCACGTGGTTTTTATTTGATGTCGATTATCTATAATTAACTATATACCTCAATATAATTTTTTTTCCTTCATCATCATCTTAGCTAATTAATTATTTTCTCCATTCCCAAAATATAAGTCGTTTTTGAGGGATTATTTTGTTTTGAAATATAAGTCATTTTGAGTATTTTAAAGGGTAAGAAACAATATTTTTTCAATGTTATCCTTATTTGCATTATATGTAATAACTATCTTAATAAGTTACTCTTGATTGTGAGATAAAAAGAGTAATTTGCTTAAATTACTATTGATTTTGTTATAATTTAGGAAAATTAATTATTTCCTTAATCCATTTGCAAAAATCTTAAAACGACGAACGACAGAGGGAGTAATTGATTAAAATTTTTTTATTAGCTATTTAATTAATTTGGACTTTGTATTTAACTAACCGGAATAAATTCAAACAATTAATAGACTTAAAATAAATTAATTAAATGTAAATATTGTGAACACAACCTCTCGACATGATTTTCCAAGGAAGCCAATCAAGGGCTACCACATGCCCTAATTTACATCTCACATGAAAAAATCTTGGAAACTACTGCAATCTTTTAGATTGGATAATAGTTTTTGAGTTTCTTTGGTCATTCAATGAACCCAGTTGAAAAAACAAAACCCACTCTGAAAATAACACCAAAAAAAAGAAAGTCATAAGAACAAACAATTGTAAATGTAAACAATTGAGATGGTGGACATTTTATATGCCACTCAACATTTGAAAAAAAAAAACAAATACAAATTAAAGAGTCTATAAGGAATCTAATTAATACTAAGTTAATATTATTATTTTAAACACAATATAAATATAGACAAAAGATTAGAACAATATTTGAACATAAGTTCGATATTTATATATTATATAGGGATTTTTTTCTTTCCCTTATGAATACGATACCTCTCTCTTCTCTCTTATTTAATAATCTGTTTTACTACTTTCTTAGTTGTAACTTCGCTTGAAAAGCTAGAATTGTAACATCCACACCTTATGAATTGATAGCTTGAGGTATTAGTTTATCTTTGGGCAAATCTGACATCTGAGTGAGTGTAAGAAAAGAGGTGGAGATATAAGTAGTAAAACACCTTAGGCATATAAGAGGCCTTCGAGGATGATCAATGATCACTCTTAGAAATAGGGGTGGCCAAAATCCAGTTTTCGAACCAGAATCATCGGTTCTAGTTCCATCTGAAACCAGCCGAAACTGTCCAGAACCGGTTCGAAACCGGCCGGAATCATAGAAAAACCAGCCGGAACAGTCGATTTTGAAACCAATGAGGAACCGAAACCAAAACCGGAACCATTCGATTTCAAACCGTAATCGAAACTGTTAATTTTCGGTTCGATTCTGGTTCCAAAAAATTTGGAACCGAAACCATCGATTCCGAAACCGAAACCGGCGGTTCCGGAACCGTGGCCACCCCTACTTAGAAATAAAAATTATGTGTATCCCATCCAAGTCTAAAGTGAGGTAAAACTGAGTTTGATCCAAAGAAGACAACATCTTTCCAGTTTATGCTATTATAATTTGGTATGCGAGCTGGCTCATGCTTTTCTATTTGATGGTAGAGCAAATCTCAATAAGATCATTGAGTCTCATAAGCGTGTTAAGTATAACATTCGCAACTAAGAGGTGCTAGCTTACCCTTACGTAAAAAGGAAAAGAGTTAGATGTACCTTGAACTTGTAAAATGCCTTATAGGGGTGATGAATGTTCACTCTTATAAATAAAATTGTACTAGTCCTATCTAAATTCAGGATGCAGTGGATTTATACTTTATCTAAAGCGGATAATATCGTGCATATCTAGGTTGTTACAAGAGGAAAGTACTGTTAATATTTTGATAAATAAATTGTAATTGATCATTTCTTAATTGATTGATTTTTGGGTGAATAGTAAAACATTATTTGATTTTTTTTATTAAACATATTCATTTTTCAATTTATTTTAATGAAAGTGATTGAAAATAAGATAAAATTTAAGAAGGGTATAATAGATAATTTAAGGATTAACTACAATGAATAAAAGGAAAATGGATTATATTTTCGGACAAACAAAAAAGAACGATGACCTATCTTTTTGGAATGAAAGGAGTATGATTATTACAACACAGTAATAAATTGCGAACATAAATAAAGCAAAAAATGCTAATTTGCTCTCTAAATTTAAACCCAATATGTAAAAAGCTCAAAAAAATAGTTTTTTTTTTTATCAATTTACTCCAAAAAAAAAAGTTTGTTTTTTTTAGAACAAAAGAATACATATCAAACAAATAATATTAGAAGAAAAATATTTATCATCTATACATTTGAAGACAAAAAGAATATTTGTATGTTGTCGAATTAGAATCATTAAATCAAACCCAACGAGTGGGAAAATTTAAAAGCAAAAGCCAAATTTTAAAATAAAAAACCCTAATTACCAATTTTTCCAAAATCAAAATGGAATTCCAAAGAAATGTAAAGACTTAAGCTTGTGTAATAGATATGTTAGTGATGTATTAGGTATTCCCATAGAATGCAAAAACATTCAACAAGAATTACAAAACCAATGTAAACCCTAATTTACACTTTTCTTATTCTTCTTTATAAATTTGATGATGTATAAAGTTCTTCTTTTCTACAAATTAAAAATAATAATAATAATAATAAGACACCAAAATCCAATAGTAGTAGTTTTGATAGCATATTTTGTTATAAGGAAGGAATAAAAGATTGCTAAAATAGATAGATACTAAAAAGAGGGATTTAGGGCTTGAAAATAAAAAATGAGAGACACATAGAGAGATTAGATTGGAGTGGACGAGTGAGCAGTGAGATCAAGGTTTATGAAATTGCATAAGTTTTTGCACATAGATTGGAGAGCAGAAGGATAAATAGAAACAGAGATAAAGGGGCAGAGATGGAGAAGAAGAGAGAGAGAGAGAGGTTTTGGGTTATTGGCAGGGACTAAGTTACTTATGCACTTGGGAAGTGTATGTGGGATACACACAACCAAAATTGGATTAAATTGCCAATCAATTGAAATTTATTGGAGCAAATTGATTAAAAAAAACTCCTTTTGAAGCTTTTTGTATATCAAATCCAAGTTTAACGGACAAATTGAGTTTTCTTATAAATAAAATCTTATGCTACTAAAATAATAAGAGAAATTTGTCTTATATTTTTTAAATTAAGGCTCCGTTTATTTTCGTAAAATAACTAGCAAGAAAATATTTTCCACAATTTTCCGTTGTTTGGGTCATTTAGAAAAATAAGTCAACAGAAAATATTTTTCTGGTCAAAGAAAAATTAAGTCATTTTTAAAGGAAAATAATTTCTCATTTTAAGAGAGTAAAATATTTTCGGATATTGACAAACCTTATAAATCCATATTTTTTAAATTTATTAATCACTGTAGTCACTACCACCAATTACTATTTACAACCGCCACAAAACACCGGCTACCACTCCCAGCCACCCGTTGCTTTCATAATTTATATATATATATTTTGCGTTGTTCTCATATTTGACAATAAAAATTTTAAATTATAAAATTTTTATTATTCACAACTCAGAAATTGGATCTTAGAACTATTAGCCAGAGTCAATTGAAATTAGTAGTGGAGCCATAGATTTGTATTGAAAGATAAAAGCTCTCTTTTGAAGCCGTTTGTTGGATAGGTCAAAGTCCGAAGTTTAGACGGACACAAATTTGTAGTTTTCTTATAAATAAAATCTATATGTGCTTACTAATAATAGGATAAGAGAAATTTGTCTTATATTTTTTAAATTAAGTGCTCTCGGGCTTTATTATCGTTAATACTAGCAGAGGAGAAAAATTATTTTTTCGCCACAATTTTTCCTGGTTGTTTGGGTCACTTTTAGAAAAACTAAGTCCAACACGAAAAATATCATTTCTCTTGGTCAAAGAGAAAATTAAGTCCATATTTTAAAGGAAAATAATTCTTCTCATTTTAGCCCCAGAGTAAAATAATTTTCTGGATATTCGACAAAACCTCTATAAATCCATATTTTTAAATTAGTTACATACCCGTAATTTTGTAGTCTCGTAGTACCATCCAATACCATTTACCAACCGCCACAATAGACACTTGCGTACCACTCCCAGGTCCACCCGTTGCTTCAAACGGTGCGTAGTATCATACATCCACCTTCTTTGCCGTTGTGTTCTGCTTTCATAATTTATATATATATATTTTGCGTTGTTCTCATATTTGACAATAAAAATTTTAAATTATAAAATTTTTATTATTATTAATACTTTTTATGGTCTTATGAGACAAAGACTTTAATATTGAATCAAACAATAGAAAATAACTCATTTGAAAAATATTTTTCAAAGAAAATATTTTATATAGAAAATATTTTTCTGCAAGTTATTTTACGAAAATAAATGAAGCATAATATTAAAACTTCACACTATTATTGTTTTAACTCGAGGATAAATATGAAATTATCTCCGAGTGGGCTTTAAAGTTTAAATTTCACTAATGGTGTTAAAATTAGTTATATTTCCATACTACGCAATCATGTATTTATATGTTGTTTGAATAACATTGCTATTGAAAGATGTGACTTTTTAAAAAAGTTTACTTAAATTTTTTTCTTTAAAGACATACTCATGCTTTTTTTTTTTTTTATTTGAATATTTAAAGAGTAAATTATTTATCCTTGTTCAAATGTTCACACTTTTGAAATGAGCAAATATTTGATATTAAAGTGTATTAAAATGAATAAAGACCGAGGGATCTCATTCTCATCGATAAAAATCACATTCAAATTTATTAGTTCATACTACTTGTATGATTCAAAGATTCTCACATATTGTATAACTCGATGCTTGCTGAGTTTTTCAAGCTTGATTCAAAAAAATTTTAAAAAATTCGGTTCAAAATTGAACTTGAATCTAATGATGTTCAGCATTAAAGCTCATCGAGTCTTGTCAAGTTTTTATATACATATACATATATATTTATTTGAGGCTTACTCGAGTCTCAAGTCGAAAATTTTTCTAGTTGAACTTGAGTCTCAAATCAAACTCAAGCCTAAAATTTTCAAATTCGTTCACTTTCAAACTAAATTGTATTTAATTGAATTTCGAGCCTAGGCTTTTTTATACTCCCGCTTATGTCCTCATAATATTGTGTAAAGTTCAATTCATAAGGTAATATATTTTCTACACTGCAAATTGTAAAAAAATAAATAAAGAGGAAGAGGTGCATAAATAAATAGAATATTAAACTAAGAGAATAAGAGGAGTATAAATAAATAGAATACTAAAAGAAAAGTTTATTCCATATTTAATAGATAAGAAAAAAAAAAGAAAATGGAAAAACAAAGTCATAATAATCTCTATATATCTATTATTATAAATAAATTTTAAAAAATACCTCAAATGATTCAATTAAAATATATAGAAAAATGAAGAAAAAATCAATATATATATATTAGTCACAAATATACTTTTGAAAAATACCTCTTTTCATAATTGTTTTTTCCATTTCAAAATTTTAATTAATTAATTAATTTTGCTTATTTCAAATTTTATCTTTTATTTTAACAATAGGTAATGACACGGAAACACAATCCGCCGAATATAAAAACTAAACGGGTTAGAATTGAGTCTAAATGTGTTCGTGTTATAAACAGGTAACTAGTACATGATACGAGTTTAAATGTGTTGCGTCAAGGGTAAAATAGTAATTTCATACACACATATATATGAGTAAGTTTGCGTTATACATATTGTACATGTCATGTTTTCTAACCTGTATACAATCTATTTAATTAAATTGGTTGTATAAGGCACAAACGCAGGCTATTTTAAGGGTGGCCACAAATAAAAAAAAAATTAATTTTCAATGTCAATTGTTTTTTTAGAAAATATTTTAGTTTTACCTACTCATTAAATAAAAATATTTTTTAACTCTCAAACTATTTGGGTTGGATCCCACTGATTTAAATTAAGATAATTGTAAGAAGATTTAAAGTGAAATTTTTCTCCAGATTTTTAGAGTGCAATTATTTTCATGTTTGCAAATTGGTTTAATTATAGTTATTTAAAAATAATAATTTTTATTGCATTAAAATAAGAAAATTATATATTAACATTAAAAATCGTATTATATTTTTAGTGTACATTTTATATTTTAACAGAGCTCACTGAAATTTTATTAAATATCGACATTCATTAGTTAATTGTTAACGATCATTCACCAGTTATCAACATCAATTATAAACTATCGTTTGATATGAATGGTTGAAGTAAACAGATCCATTAATTAATGAGATTAAACTTCATAAATAAATTAATTTTTTTAAAGAAAAAAACTAAATATTTATTTACTCCCCATGCAAAATTGTACTCCTCGGGGACAAAAGAAAAAAAAAATCAAGTAGTAACATATACTATATATATATATATATAAGCAGGGAAGTCTATTCTAGATGAGAGCCAAGTGTAAAAATCTGAAATTGTCACGTGTAATGAGACTTAGCACAATTATAAGAAGATAAACAATTGAAAGAAGATAAGACACAATTATAAGAAGATAAATTGTTTTACGTTTTCAGATAATATCTTTATTAAAATAATATTTATAAAAATGATTATCTCTAACATTAATATATTAATATAAATTTATTTTTTATTACAAAATAATTAATAAGTAATTTACACGCTTGAAAATGTGGATAAATAATATATTATTATTAAATAATAATATATAAATAATTTAAAAAATTTAAATTAGAACATAGAGATATGATAATTTTTTAAAAGCACGACATTTACACACTTAGAACATATTACACTAAATAAATAATATGTTAATATTTCAAGTAAATATATAATCATTTATAATAAATGATAAACATAAAATCAAATAAAAACTTAATTTCTTATTTTAATGACACAAAAAAAATTTTAAAAAAATACTTCATTTTTAATTAGTAATTAAAAAAAATCTTGGTTGATTAGCTTGGTGTATGGAGTAGTCTCGTATGTTAAGAATTAGGTTGCACAGACACGAGACACGAGATATGGTTGATTAGCTTGTGTATGGGATAGTCTCGTATTGTTAAAGAATTAGGTGCACAGACACGAGACCCACGAGATATAAGAAACGTACGAGAATACACAATTTTTTAAAAATGTACGATATTCACACGCTTAAGACACACTACACAGTAAGTAATACATTAATATTTTAAAATAAAAATATAATAATCATTTGTAATTAAATTATAACATAAATAAATAAAAAATTTAATTTCTTATTTCCAATGACATTAAAAATAAATTAAAAAAAATACTTCAATTTTTATTGTAATAAAAAAAATCTTGATTGATTAGCTTGGTATATGGCAGTAGTCTCAATTATATCAGGAGCTGGGTTGCATAGACAGAGGGCACAAGAGATTAAAAAAATTTACATAATATTGATAATTTTTAAACAAATAATAAGTCTCGTACCTGTTACCCCGTTTAAATTAATATTTTAAAATATTTAAAAATAATTATTTTTATAAAGAAAATTATATAATAATATATATATATATATATGATATATAATATATATATAATATATATATACCTTTTTAATTATATTAAAGCTGTTAATTAATTTAATATTGATTTATATTTTTTATTAATAATTTTTATAATTTACTTATTTTTTATTTTGAAAAATTAAAAAAAAAAATTATAATTTTTTTTGATGTTATATTTTTTATTAATAATTTTATAATTTACTTATTTTTTATTTTTGAAAAATAAAAAAAAATATATTTTAATGTAAATGAATTTGGGTATTTAAACAGGTAATTATAATCAGATTCGAGATGAATTTGATCATTAAAAGTGAATTTTTAAACGGATTTGTATATCTAAATTTTTAATCAGGTATTTAAACAAATTGAGATATTTACAATGTATTTAACGATTATTTCATTAATTATATTATAAAAAATTATTACGCTTAAAAAAGAAAGAAAGGCTAAAAGAAGCAAAGTGGGGGAGATGATATAAAGTAACCAAGGTTAGAAAGGGATAAGAGTCCGGAAAACACGGAAGACTAACCATGGTTGAGCAGAACATGGGTTCAGCTTGCTGATGGTAGCAGAGTTTGGCCTTCTGTGAGTTTGCCGTTCTTGTTCTTTATAAGCCGAATAGCCAGAACAAAGAGGCGTGGGAGGCAAAGCAGCCATTATTATATCTTCTCCAGAGCACATATTATTTATGACTTGTCCTTAGCTGAGCCCATCAAAGGCATAGATACCATTTTTGTTAGATAATCCCATGAATCTATTTCTAAGCTCTTGTTCTTGAGTCTTGTACACCTATATATAATTTCTTTGTCAAAGCTCCTTTATAGTGTAAGGCTCTATCACTTGCAACTCCATTTTATAATTTTTTTTTTTCTTATCCCTTTTCCCTTCTCCTTTCTGGGTTTCTTTGAAATGTTAGAATTATGTACTTTTGTACCATTGATATGAATTTATGAGAAATGCTAGATCTTATTTCATTCTTTGATGCATTATCTTAATCGGTTTCATTTTGGTTCATTGAATTCATTTGGAATTGTGTGATTTGAGCTTGTTTTTCTTTCTGTTTCTAGCTATTCACCTTTTCCTTTTAATGTTTTTGATCTTCGATTTTAGAGCCAGGCTAGATCTTCTTAATATAAAATTGTACCCTTTCTTCTTCCTTCATTGATCAGCAAGCGCTTCTCTTTGTATAGAATTTGGAGAGTTTTAGGATTGGGTTGTCAATATTAAATCGGATGGCACAAAATGCTTTGCTTTCTTTTTATATTTTTCATCTTATAATTTTGTCTGTTTTCATTTGTTGGATTAAGGATTTTGATACCTCAAAAACTAGAGTTTAACCCAATTTATTTACAGGAATGGCTTATTTAAGCGATTTTGTCACCATTTGCCGCTTCCTAAATTCTATATTGTCTCTTAACTCTATTAGTACTGTTTCATCAATGTTGAAAACAAACCCTTGTGTTTCATTAATCTCATTTCCCTATTTTGATTTTGGCTTTATGATGCAGGCCAGGTTTTTGGCTCCTTTAACAGGATTTAGCCTCATCTTGATCATATTCAAAAGCAATTAACCTCACAAGGTAATTGATCAATCAGTTTTTAATTTACTTTTTAATCATTTAGTTATGCAAATTATCTTATATGTATATATGTTTCTTACTACTGTAGCTAGTCACTATCCCTTATGGTGTTCTAACTCTCCTTTTAATGCATCTCAGATCACATATCAAGAAAAGAGGGAAAACATCTGGATCTCGCTTATTTGTCTCCTCTGTGATTGATAAAGAATTGACCCTTTTACTTCCAATTTGATCCGAAATATGGGTCTCTCAAATCTTCCAGCTCCATCTGAAGGAGTACTATGTGTGCTTTTGGTAAACACTGCCTTATCAATCTCCCTCTTCAAAGGGTTGGTCAGGACGATTCTTCACATTGTTGGCATCCGTTTATCATGGTCCTCATCATCCTCCTCATCAACCCCATCCTTGGATTACACAGAAGAGCCCAGTGAATCATTTGAATTTCGTTTGCCTCCACCACAGACTTACATTCAGGAGTTCCGGAGCAGGACTCCAACAACGCGATTTGATGCAGTTTGTAGTTGTAAAATACCCGAACACGACTGCTCAGTTTGCTTGACTAGATTCGAACCAGAATCAGAGATAAACTATTTGTCCTGTGGCCATCTTTTTCATAAGGTGTGCTTGGAGAAATGGTTGGATTATTGGAACGTTACATGTCCTCTTTGCCGGACTCCTGTGATGCCTGAAGAGGAGACATTTTCCTTTTGGTGAAAGCATATACCAAGAGTCTGCTAGTCTCAGGAAAATGTTGGTATATAGCATGTAGTTAACAGGTACTTTTACTCGACTATGTGAGCCATGCCACTGTGTTGTATACTTGTGTTTTGGGCGAGATCAAGGTGTTGAGAGGGATCAAAATTTTATTGTACATATTGCAAAGTTTATGATGTTTAATGCAACTATCCTACTTTGGTCTCAAATTGCTTTTTCCATGTTTCTGTCTAATTTCGAATGAGTATAGTGAGTGTGTGAACTGGCTTAGCTGTTACTGCTGGGTGAGGTTTATTTTGAGACTTGCAGCCCTTGAACAGGCTTCAAGAATAAACAGGAGAGGAAATAAAAAGAGACATCATTAGTTTCTTTTTTGGTTTTAACCATCCGATATCCGAGATCCACTGGCCCGATTATTCAGTGGGTCTACCGATGTTTAAAGAGATTTCATATCCATGTTCGAGACCTTTGGTTAAGGTGATATGTGACATATTTGAGAAAATCTCATTGCTATTAGTATTTAGGAGATCCACTTGTGGAAACCTATTAATTCTTTTGTTGAGAATTGCTTAAGTCTTTATGAAGCACCGCTACTTTAATCTTCAGGTTGTGTCGATGTCGTATTATGTTTCATGTGTCTTCTGAAACAATATTGAGACAAACATGTATGCTCCATAATCATGTCCAAGTGTTTCGCTTCTGTGTTTGTGCCTCACTGGGGGATGGGGGGAGTAGTGAAAAATAATCTAGAGGCCTCGGACCTCCATAAACTATACTATAGCCCTAGACTGAGCACAACAGAGGAAATGAATACATTCCAAATAGATTGAGATTAAAGTTTAGGTTGTGTTCGGTAAAAATTTTTTAAGTAGCTTTTAATATTTTGACATTATTTTTTATATTGTTATGTGTAGTAAAAGGTTAAAAAAAGTTAACCTTAGCCTTTAGATTTTTATGAAAACTATTACAAAAAGTACTAGATACTCAAACAGTTAAACACTAACAGGTAAACACTAACAGGTAGCTAATTTTGCTAAAACAACCCTTAGTTGGATAGTGTTAAATAAGCAATTCCTTAGAAGGTTGAGAGTAATGGAGGTGATTTCATGACCTGGTCTTTTCTAGTACTGTAACTTGGAAGGACAAGGTAATGTAATGGTTGAGCAAAAGGCAAATCTGGATGGCTTCTCCTTTGCAAGATTTTCCAAAGAATGGCATGACCTGAAAATGTTGAAACTGCCATAAATTCATTTATTTGAGAAAACTCCTTACGAAGATTTAGACAAAAAGGATGAATATGACAATGATCCTTTTTGAGAGTGATGTTTTTATATATATATATATATTCAGAAATGCAGAAATGCTGGAAAAATCTGAATTGAGTTTCAAAATTGGCAGACCCACTTTTTCTTGATATTGTATTAAATAATTTTCAGCTTTGTAGCCTAAAGAATAAAAGAAACGAGAGAATGTAGATAATAATAATTATAATAATAATATTATTATTATTATTATTATTAGTATTTATTAATTCTGTTCTAAAGATCATTGCATTGTAACCCATTGTGCTGACTCCGTTTTATACACATTACAAAATAATTGAGTAGCAATTAGCGATTTTTTTTTTTTCGTCTATGAAGAAGACTTGAGATCGGGTACGAAAAGCTGTTATCGAATAAAGCTAAAAAAAAAAGATTTTATGGATGTTGATAAACCTGTTATCATCTTAAAGTAAATATATTTATGTTATTACTAACAAATATCTTGATAAACTTGTCACCCTAAATTACAACAGTTTATTATTTTTATATGTTTTTTTTTTTCATATTTAATAAATATGGAATGTTTTTCTAAATATCTTTATTTTTTTCTGATATTTTTAAACTAGTCGTTGATGTTTGCAAATCAAATAATAGAGATTGAGTTCTTTAGTACATATTTTTCAAAAGAAATATTTTCTAAAATAAATAATTTTGAAAAATAAATTGAGCCTTGCAGTTTGAGTAAGCTTGAGTTTGAATCTATCCCCAAATAATACATATATACATATAGAGGGTGTGATGCTTAAGGGCATGTTGGACAATAACGCTCAGAGTAACTTTTAATATTTTGAACTAGTCAAAATACTGTATCTCTCTGGCTTATTGATCTAACGTTTAGCGTTTCATTCTTTTGCTAAGATTTTTTTATTATCTTTAATTAATATAAAATCATTCTATTATCACATTGCGTATTTTATTATCTTTATGTTTGGCTTGTTTACAATTGATAGCAAAAGAAAAAAAAGCACTCATTCGTATATTTGTATTTAAACTCAAAAAAAAAAAAAAATGTTGATCCCCTAAAATATTAAAAATTTCCAATTTAATTTATAAAATAGTGAACTTTTCAATTTTTGCTCCCTTAAAATTTAGGATGATCATGGATCGAATTCGGATCAGATTATGCAAAATCCATATCTGATCCGCAAAAATATTCATATGTCCATATTCGCTCCACTCGGATTGGATTGGATCAGATGTCAAAGTGGATCGGATATTATCCGTTTTTATTATGTTTAAAGGAAAAATAAAAACAAAAAAATTATTTAATCAAAATTCATATTATTTATTGTGCTTGAAAATACACAAATTCTTAACAATAATTGAAATATTGTATACTATGACAATTGGAAGAGACTTTAAGAATTATTAAGCGCAAAAAAAATCATGCTAGTGATCATAATATTTGACTTATATTCTTTTGTTTGAATCATAGATTAAAAAATTGAAAAATTGTGAAAGAGTTGGAGATAATGATTTAAAATATATATAAATAGAAAAAAAAGAAGGAAGAAGCATAGAGGCAACTGCACATTTGGAATTATAATCAATAATTTTAGAAATACAACAAAAATTAAAATTACCTTTCGCGGATCGAATTATGCTATACCCATATCCGCATGGATTTTATTTTAAAAATCCATATTCGATCCACCACTATTTGGATCGAATTTTATTTGCTCCATTCGGATTGGATCAAAGTGGATATCCAACGGATCAGATCATTTGATCATCCCTACTTAAAATTTGAAAATTTAGGTTTAGCGAAATCCGTTTTATATAATGAATTTAATTGAAACTCTAGCTTAATGTTTCAATGTTCTTTTTGTCATTTTAAATTTATTGGCAATCAAATAACTGTTTTATCGAATATTTTTGCTTTCAACTACTATTTAAACAGCTAACAGCTAATATCTTCAGTTAACAGCTACTAAAACAACTAACATATATTAAAATAACTAACGGCTATTAGAATAGATAGTATTACTGAACAAGCTCTAAGTATGATGAAGAGTGTAATGCCTAAGTGGACATTTTTCTTTAAGTGTTAGTGTTAAGAAGTACAAATTATAGAACAACTTATAACATCTCAAATGCTAATGTTGATGGCTCTTATTTAATTGCTACATCAAAAAAATGGAAAGATCTTTTAAAAAATGATCTCGAATGGTAATGTCCATTTGGTATGTTAAGATGAGTTGTCAAAAAAATAAATAGATGTTGTCTAACACACTTTTTGATTGATTGCATATTGAATTGTCGGCCCGGAAAAGGAAAGAAAAAAAAAGAGGATGGAAGAGAATTTAAAATTAGTGCATTGGAGAGAAATTTTTTAAAATTTAATGTCAATAAATAGATATTCAGTCACATCAAGATTGACGCCTTCTATACCAAATGACACATTAGTCGCAATCTACATTAGCATTGAAGATGTTCTTACACTGTTTCACCAAAAAAAGACAATTGCATTATGATGAACTACATTTCATTTAGGCCATTCAACAATAACTTTTAAAGTGGGATTCAAACCTTTTAATTAGAATCAAAATACTATTTCTATTAATTGTATTGGTTCCTAATGTAAATTTTTATAGTAATATTAAAAGTTAAGGATGTATGTCATGACATATTACTCCTCAAAGTTTAACATTTGACAACAGTTAATTAAATTTTTTTATTTTAGTTTACATTTAATAAATAATCAAATAGTTATTTTTATCGAACATTTTATTTTAAAATCACTATATAATATAAATAACTAACTGCTACCTGCTATTATTTAATAACTAACATTTCTATTTGCTAGAATAGCTAACATTATGGAACAATACATATTTTTAATACATTAGTTATTAGTTTTTTTTTTTTTGTAGGGAAATTACGTTAGTGATTAGTTGGTCAGAAAGGCAAAAAGCTCTCTTATATTATAAAAAAAAAAAAAAAAAAAAAGCTAACATTATGTAAACAATACATATTTTTAATACATTAGTTATTAGTTTTTTTTTTTTTTGTTAGGGAAATTACGTTAGTGATTAGTTGGTCAGAAAGTGCAAAAAGCTATCTCTTTATATTATAAAAAAAAAAAAAAAAAGAAAAAGACAATTCTCCAACTGTGATTTTGAGGTGAAAAAATTTTCAAAAACTTCATTCTTTCAAAGAAATGAAACAAAAAAAAAAATCCTTTATCACGGGAGAAAGAAAGATTTATGCACCTTCCAATTGTCTTTTCTATAGAGGGATGTCAGACGCCATGTGAGAATCTTATATTATAAAAAAAAAAAAAAAAGAAAAAGACAATTCTCCACTGTGATTTTGAGGTGAAAATTTCAAACTTTCATTCTTTCAAAGAAATGAAAAAGAAAAAAAAATCCTTATCACGGGAGAAAGAAAAGATTATGCACTCCAAATTGTCTTTTCTATAGAGGATGTCAGACGCCATGTGAGAGGGCATTTTACTTTTTTTTTTTTTCCTTATCATTATGGTTTAAATATAGGAGATTTGCTGTTAGATAAATGCAGATTGGACATGTGAGAAAAACTTTTAAGTTCAGTCATCATTACACACCTGTAGAAAAGAGCGAAGAATTTTAACTGTAACTAAACTCCAAAATTGCTAATAGAGTCCAGACACTGGTGGTTTACACCTAAAAAAAATATCATGTATCAAATTAGTAAAAATTGCAATTCAAATAATATTTTAAAAGTAAAGATTTCTAAAAGACATGTACATCAAATTTTCTATGAAATTATTTAAATAAATATGTTAAGAAAATACTAAAAACACTTAAAAATCTATTCGTTATTACATATATAAGAAATTAAATCAAATTTTTGTTCCAAACCATTTTAGCATAAAAATAAGAAATATACATATAGAAAATTGAAATTTTTATTCTCAAAAAAAAAAATTGAAAATTTTTATTTAGAGATGATATTGGCAAAAGATAATAATATTTTGAGTAAAAACTGGCATTTTTCAAATAAAATAACAAAATAAACATTTTATAATATTTTTTAAATTTCATTACTTCGGAAACTGACTACATTTGAAACTCATATAAGAGTTTAAAACACCAAACATAAATCATAATTTTTGCTGAATTGATAATATAGTTAGAAAGCTAGTTTAATGGATTTATTCCTTCCTTCTCTATTTAAAAAAGCTAGTTTAATGGATTTTGTTAATGAAAATAGAAGTAGCAAAGTGTTAATGAAAATAAAAGAGAAAAAATAAATTAAAAATTAACTATTTAATTTAAAATTTTTAAAAAAAATCTCAACTCGCAGTGTTATTTCGGCCCATTGAATTTCTATGAATCGAAAAAAAACTCACATTCTTAATAAAGTGAAAAACTATGAGGCTAAATGAACCCAAAATGTTAAGTTTGGTCTTTTTAATCGTTTTAAATAAACGAAATGATAATAGGATGATGATAAGGGGTTATTCTATTTGGATCATGAGGAAAAAATGCTTCAAAAATATTAGTGATCGATCAAACCTTATAAATTTACCATTGTACTTTACATAAAAAGTTGTACTTTATATAAAAAGTTTTGTGGCATTTTTTAACTTCACTAGGGAATTATTATTCTCTTAAAATTATAAATTTTAGTAATATTACATACTTTTTCATATTAATAATAATAATTTTTTTGTATTTTTGATTTTTACATGTAAAATATCGATTCATTGTCACGGTATAACAACTTTTAGAATAATAATTTCATATTTCTCGACTATTTAATAAATATTTGATTGATCTAAATTTAAAAATTAGAAGAGTGTCTAATACAAAATTTATGCATGATACAAAATTTTCAATACATAATATGTAATACATTTTAAAATTATAAAAACCTAAAATTCTAATATAATATATATTGTTTTAGAAGCCAAATAGATAAGAATAGATAAATTCGTTTTTCTTGGGTATATACCACATATATCCGTAATCGATTGAATACTCGATCTATTATTTGAAGGATCCGATGAGCACTTTTCACTCAAATCAAACTTTCTCGGCAGAATAGACAAATTCTTTGACGTGAAAGACTCGAGTTTGAGGTTTTCCAACTTTATATAAACAGAAAAAATATTTAAAAGGAAAATTAGGTTAAACTTGTGAGAATCTTTAAATTTTTTTAAAAAAAAAGAAAAATTCAGGACACCCGTGTTTAGAATTGGGTACACGTGCGACACAAGGCGCCAAGCCAAAAACGCCATCCTAATTTTATCCCTCCCCTCCCTCTTCTCACACTCTCGAAGCACAAAACCCCCTTCTTCTTCTTCCTCTTCTTCCTCTTTGTCAGTCTATCTATAACCGTACAATAACAGACTCCTTCGCTCATTTCTCATTGACTCACTGCCATTCCTTAACAATCTCTTTGACCTCGTTTTAACTTAAATGACAAAATTACCCATATCTTGCCTCATTATTTACCACCTCTGGACAATCTCCCATGGCTTCTCTGCTTCACTATCCTCACACCACTGAATTATACCATACCAAGACGTTGATGGACGTCATCGATGCTCGGCCTAGGCCTGGGCCTCACTTCCACTCTCTCACTCAGCGTTCTTCTTCTACCTCTTGCTTTCTTGGCCCGGACAGGTTCTTATCGCCGTAAGTTCTTAATATTCTTTGTATTGTAGGTCTCTATGTTAGTTTTTCTCTTTGATTTTCATTTTGTTACTCCTTTTTTCATGTAATTCAAAAAGAAAGTTAATGGTGTTGCGTACAAGCCATGTTTTAGTTAATTCTCAAATTACAATGCCTAAAATGTTATTCTGTTGTGGTTCATGATTGTAAAGATTGTTCAATAGTTTTACTGCTATCTCTCTCTCCATAAAAGTTACCATTTTCTCTGAAATAATTTTCTTCCTACTTTGAAACAGGTATATATGTCGTCATATGCCTCTTGGGAATATATTCAGATTTGCGCTTTCTTTAGGGAATTTTAGCTCTATCGCTAGTCCTGTAATGTCTATGAAGAAAGGTATTTCATGTGGCCTGTTCAAATATTTGTGATTATATTATGAATGCCTATGCAGTTTTTAGTTATAAATGTAGCTATGTTTGTCATTGTGTAGATATTAAAATATATCTTTATATCTTTGATGTTTCCTTCTTCTTTGCATTTGCTTTTGGAAGAGAAGAGGAGCGGTGGTGGTAGGTTAGGATCTTTATTTAGTTAACTCATTTTTTTCCCATTATATTCCTTTAAACCTTATAGTTATTAATTGTCAAATCGAGAATCAGAATTCTTATTTTTAAAAATCGAGAATGGATAATAGAATAGTATAGTAAGATTCAGGATAATTTTTCAAAATTAATTAAAAATAAGCATACACATTTATGGTTACATTTCCCTTTTAATGTTATCAAAAATGCTACAAATTTAATTGCAAATAATGTATTTATATAAATTTCAATTCAGAGAACCTAATTACTGGTGTAGTTTCCAAATTTAAAATAATAGCATATCCTCATTCACATTCCCTGTTTGATTTACCTTAAAAAAATGAGTTGAACTCATCGACAATACTTTTTCTATTTACAAACTCAATCAACTTCATTTCAATTGGTCAATTCTTTCTAGGAAAATGAATAAATGGAGAAGTAATGTGAACATCTTGGAAAGAAGAATGCTTTTAATTTTTCTCTCCAATATTGAAGTCCCCTTAACATTAAAATCATTGGCCTGTTATATGATTTCTACTTGAAAGAGAAAGCATTTCCCTAATATATTATTCTCTTTACTTCTAATGGACGGGGATAATTTTCTTTATAGGTTGTTGTTTGGCATAATCCGTTCAGGAAGTACTTTCCTATAGTTTATGATGGTCTACCACATTCTGATTTCTCAGGCCATTCAAATATTACTTCTAGAGGATTATGCGATGTAATTTGGACTGTGGAAGCTGCTTTGGCAGATGGTCAGTTCCTCTATGTTACTGGGGATCCTAATTCATTAGGTGGCTGGAAGCCAGAAATGGCTCTCCAAATGTGTCCCACTGAGCATGCGAACTTGTGGAAAATTGAAGTCAAGGTAATTTTATACAGCTGTGCTGATCATAAAATTTAGAAAGTATATGGTATCTTATGAAGCATCAAATTTGTTTTGGAAACTAAAAATTTCATTTAAAGATTTGAGTATTTTGAGTATTTTTTATTAGATATATTCAGGTTCAAGTTTCTGATTAAATTACGATACGGATGCATCATAATGATAAAAGTATCCATGCTGCAGTAAAATGCAAGGCACTGTTAAGTTCAGTAATTTTCTCATTGTTCTGGTTGCTGCAATATGTGGTTACTCCCTCCTTTCTCTTTTTCATGGTCGGTGCTGTGAGATTCACTCTTTCCTCTATCACATGCACACTGCTAATATTGGGTAAAGGGATGGCGCTTTATTACATGGCTGGTTGCTCTTACTGATAGTGTATTCTTATCAATGACTGGTTTTCTGTTATAAGAGTTGAGTTTATGCTGATTACCTTAGGTCTATGAATACTTGTCTTTTTCTCTCTGAATATTGTTAACTAAGTGAACCATGAAGCTTTTTGCACTTGGGAAAAATAGCATATGATCCATCAATCTACGTTTTGAAATATGTTTCAGAGTGATTTAGTCGACCAATAACTCTTATTGCTAACAATGAGTATCTGGCAGACATTCTTACCATTTAACATGTTTTTTGTATGATATACTGGTCAACTCCTAATTATCTATTGACTGTAAATTAACACTATCACGTTTTCCTGCTTTCCAGATGCATTCAGGTGTCAACTTTAAGTATAATTATTTTATCAAAGAAGAATCACGGCCTTCAAGTGACATCATTTGGAGACCTGGACCTGAATTTTCTTTATCAGTGCCTTTGACCATCAAAGATAGAAAAATCATGGTAAGAGATTCATGGTTGAAGTTTAATACTGAAAGACCTCCACCACATTTGTGGGGCTCATGGATCGGGGAGAAATATCCACCAGAGCAGCCTTTAGTTTCTGCTCAAGCCAGAGGTAACATCTTCTTCTTAGCAGCCTTTTTTATAAAATTTCTTTCCTTAAATTGTTTCTGAACACTCAAATGCTTCCAGTGCTTTGACAGATGAACATGAGACTGTGAATCATCATGCCATTGATTACGAAGGATCAAAGACATTCCTGAATGGTACCAAAGTTGAGGAAAAATTGTACTTAAATAAGCAAACAAATATGGCTAGAAATGGAGGTCTTAACTCTAATTTCTCTGAAAGAGACCAACCTGTTGAGGAACCCTGGTTACTCCAATTATCCTGTGTCCTTGTCTCAAAAGATGAGATCATGCTTGATGTGCCCAAAGATGATGCAATAAAGTTCGATGTTAGCAGTCAGCATCTCCAAGATGAAGATAAGTTGTCTGCAGATGGGAATAATCTAATGTTGAAGGATGATTCTGTTTCTACTATCATATTGATTAATTCTTCAATTTGTACCATGCAAAGGATTGCTATATTGGAAGATGGGAAATTGGTAGAATTACTATTGGAACCTGTTAAAACAAATGTGCAGTGTGATAGTGTATATCTGGGGGTGGTTACAAAATTTGCCCCCCATATGGGTGGTGCATTTGTAAATATTGGGCATTCAAGACCTTCTCTTATGGACATAAGGCATAGCAGGGAACCATTCATATTCCCCCCATTTCGACAGACGACAAAGAAACGAAAAGTCAATGGTTCTGGGGTGGAAGGCCCTGAAGAGCAACCTGCTGCTGATGAACATGCATTACGTGATGTTGAAGGTATTTATGATTTAGTAGAATTCATCTCCCAGGAAGATTTGGTGCCATTTACTCATCATGACCAGGAGGAGCATGAAGTTGATGAAGATTTTGATAGTTCAGAAGTCAAGGGAAATATTAATGGTAGTATAGTTCATTATGGTGAATTGGACACTATTGATTCTCCAATGTCTCATCCACAAGATATGAAGGATTCTGAGGCTGATGAAAGCAAATGGGCCCCAGTTCGTAAAGGCACCAAGATTATTGTACAAGTTGTCAAGGAAGGATTGGGTACAAAAGGTCCTACTTTGACTGCTTACCCAAAATTGAGAGGCAGATTCTGGGTATGCTATGCCACATTCATGCGTCTGCTGTGAAATTTAATGTGTCACTTCTTATGTTTTTTTTCCCTCCAAATCTGTCATATTTTAAACCAGCTATAGTTTTTCTCTGAAGTACTTTCTATGGCTTGCAGATACTAAGTACTCGATGTGATAGAATTGGAGTTTCAAAGAAAATTTCTGGTGTTGAGAGAACGCGGCTTAGAGTTATTGCCAAAACCTTGCAACCTCCTGGTTTTGGTCTCACTGTAAGGACTGTTGCTGCTGGTCATTCTTTGGAGGAATTGCAGAGGGACTTGGAAGGTTTGCTTTCAACTTGGAAAAATATAATGGAACATGCAAAATCTGCTGCTCTTGCTGCAGATGAAGGTGTAGAAGGGGCTATTCCTGTTATATTACATAGGGCAATGGGTCAAACGCTCTCAGTTGTTCAGGATTACTTTAGCGAGAAGGTAATTTTCCCGTTTATCTTAATTCCACTGCTTGCTTTCTTCTACCTGTTGATGTTTTATCAATTATCATGCATCAAAATCTCTCACAATATGTAACAAAATTACTTTTACATGTTCTGATTTCATTCTTTGTTGTAATTTTTTTTCAGGTTAAGAAAATGGTGGTTGACTCCCCAAGGACGTATCATGAGGTATGCTATCTGCTGTGAATCAAACAAGATATTTTTACTGATTAATATCCATGAATATGTGAGCAGGGATGTTGGTTGTGCACCTGTATGTATGACAGTGTGAGCATGCAGATGTTTCTATGCAATTGTTTTCTGAAATGAGGATGAGTTGTGGAAGTGGGTCAATTCTTTCTCTGGCATTAAACATAATCATGTCTAGGCAGATGACTTTAAGTACATGTCCTATGGAAATGTTGGCAAAAATATATTCAACGTGTACGAATTCCAAACGGATTTGTGCTTATTGTTAACTGAATAAAAGAACTTAACTTTTGTGCTTATACATAATAAATAGTCTTTTTTATTTATATTCATGTTTATACCATTTCTTTATTAAGCGCTAAGTCTATATGTAGGAAAGCTTTGACAATATTGGTAAGATTGGTAAAAACAAGCCTAGTTATTGACGAACTTCTTACATATTCGATGGAATAGTGGTTAAGCAGCTTGCTTAATTGCAAATGTATATTAAGAATTTGCTTTTGTTTCTATTATCTTAATTCTCTCTGAGCGCATATGTCATTTTTGTTGCCATAAGCATACAAAGGAACTAACTTTTTCTCCCTTTTGTTTTTCTCAATCATTTCCTTTTCAGGTTACGAACTACCTTCAAGAAATTGCTCCTGATCTTTGTGACCGAGTGGAACTGTATGATAAAAGAATTCCGCTTTTTGATGAATTCAAAATTGAAGAAGAGATAAATAATATCCTTAGCAAAAGGTGAGGATTCATTGGTGTCACTTGTTTTGGCACAAGTCACTTAAATGATTGGTGCATTTCATATTACTTGCGTTCTTATCTCTAGATGACCTAAGTTTCATAAATTCAATGATCATGATGATGGGGACTCCAAGTGCAAATCAAAGTATTATTGTGGCATGTTACAGGAAACTACCTTTCTCATGCCATTGAATGCCACTGAATTTTGATATACTAACTCTAAATAAACAATGTCAATGGGGTAATTTCTGTACCAGGTTTACATTCTTCCTTATGCACCTCTCATGATTCATGAGGTCCTGAAAATTGAAAATGTTTTGGTAGTTATTTTCATTCAGTCTATTGACTGTCATTCAAATAACGAGTTCCCCTCGAGAACCTGCAATGTAGTAGTGAGAAATTTTGTGTTTGTAATTTTTACATATTATTTCAAGGTTGACTATGTTCAGTGAGCTCAATGCTACCTTTTTGTTTAATGTTAATTATATTTCTTTCCTTGCAGGGTTCCAATCCCTAAGGGAGGTTCTTTGGTGATTGAACAAACAGAGGCACTAGTCTCCATTGATGTGAATGGAGGGCATGTAATGTTTGGTCAGGGAACGTCACAAGAAAAAGCTATTCTGGATGTCAATCTTGCGGCTGCAAAGCAAGTATGTTCACTATGAACTTGCACATCACTTTGAATGAACAGGCTGTTTAGTTGGTGATGGGCTATTTCTTTATTTGCTATGCTTACTTGTGCCTCAAAAATTAGGTCATGGATGTTCAAGTTCTTATTTTTCTGGTTATAGCCAGACTGTATAGAAGTGCAAGAATGAGGAGTCTGTTAATACTGTTGTTATTTGCTTCTGTTCCTTTGAAATAATCTTCCCCTTGATTGGCAAGTGCTGTAACTGTAGTGTATGCAAAAAGCAGTTTCTGATCTTTGACTATCCCCTTAGAGAATCATGAGTTTCCTTCTAGAAAATAGCCTTTTGACCTAGTCATGTATGAAACTAGACATCATCAATGGCATTGTATAATCCTGTAGACTACAAACAATGAGGATACTAAGACTTTTGGACAAGCTTGTGAGTTTGTGACATTCGAACATTTGAAATTAGTGGCAAATTATGAAATTTTTGAAAATAGGCGAATTCCAGTGTTTTGTACATGGAAAACATACTCATATCACATACTCACAGCAGTGTTCATGGCTAACTTGTAATAAACTGTAACTGGAGCATTCTGATTATGCTTTTGAACCTACTAAAGTTTTCAGTGCTACATTTTAATGTGTTTCAGATTGCAAGGGAGTTACGACTCAGAGACATTGGTGGTATCATTGTCGTGGACTTTATAGATATGGCAGATGACTGTAAGTTAAAAGCTCTTCTCTCTCTTCTCTGCATACACATAGACACACTAGTATATGCATGTGGATCTGTTTGCCTTCATATTTAATATCTTAGGACCCTGGAAAATATCAAGTTCGTCTGCAATATCATTCTGTGAATTGTCTTAAGTTGGCAGCTTGAGATTGGTTTCAAACTTTTTCAGCCTAGTATTATGCTGTATCATCCAAAAAAAATTTTATTTATTTTTTCCATGAGTACATGAACTATTCTTGCTGGATGGAAACTGGCAGTGATGGCTGAAGAGAAGCTGGTTGTTTTAGTTCTTCCGCTACAGTAACTATTTTCTGTGATATAGAAACCCTATTTATTGCATATGTGCTTGTAAACTGGGTTGGATGGACACATTAAAGCTAAGGAATTCATGGAAGTTACCAACTTTACTTGAATAGCTTAAGTTGCTTGTCCTAAGATAGGTTGACAGCTGAGTGCATAGGAATGAGTTTTTAGTGAGTCTATTCCCCTTCACACTGCATACTTTGGGATCATAGGTTCCTATTCCAAAAAGTTTAATAGATATCGTGAATTGGTCCAAAGCATGCTTCAAATCAAGGGAGAATAAGAATTGGATTTTGAGTTGATCTTAGGAACAGGTTGAGCAGATGACTTAAAATAGGGAGAACATACTAATTAAAGGCGCAAGGTGCACTAAGGTGCCAATGTCTACTGAAGCCTAGGCACTAGCCTTTGGTTGAACCTGCATGAGGTGAAGCAGAAAAGGAAAAATAAAATAGAATAAAATAAACAAACATAAATGCGAAAATTATATTTTAAGATATCAGATTAAAAAAAGAAAAGTCAAAATGGAAAAAAGAAACACATGAATCAGAAAAAAAATCTGTGGCATAACAACTTATGTTTTATGGCATTGGAGTTTGGAGTTCAGAAAGAAGGGAGTAGACCATGGGAAAAAAAAAAAAAAAAAAAAGAGAATAAGAAATTGGAATTTTGACGTTGGATCTTAGGGAACAAGGTTGAGCAGATGGGACTTTAAATAGGGAGAACATACTAATTAAAGGCGCAAGGTTGCACTAAGGTGCCAATGCTTACTGAAAGGCCTAGGGCACTAGCCTTTGGATTTGAAACCTGATGAGGTGAGCAGAGAAAAGGAAAAATAAAATAGAATAAAAATAACCACAAATGCGAAAATTATATTTTAAGATATCAGATTAAAAAAAAGAAAAGATCAAAATGGAAAAAGAACACCAATTGAATTCAGAAAAAAAAAATCCACTGTGGCATAAATCAACTTATGTTTTATGGGCATTCTGGACCGAGTTTGGAGTTTCAGAAAGAGGGAGTAGGGACCATGGAAAAAAAAAAAAAAGGAAAAAAAAAAAAAAAAAAAAGAAGAAACTTGAAAGCAAATAGAGAAATAGACATTGAGAGACACACACTTGAATGGCTGCAAGCTGGTGGCTGGATTGCTGGAGGTATGATGCAGGGGAAGATTAGGGTAATTAATTCTCAACGATTATGCTAAAATAGGGTGATTGGGTTTGGAACAAAATAACATAATTGGTTCAAAGAAACCCTTAGAATTAAAATTCTATATTAATAGAGAAAAATACCATACGTGAACTGATTGTTGTTGTCCTATTTATATAAGTTAAGACAAATCCTAAGTTTATATTATCAATTATTCCTAATTAGTTAATACTCTGTTAAATAGGACTTCTAAATAAAGAAGGAAACCTGAATATTCCTAGTTAATTAACATACCATATCGGAATCCTAAAAAAAAAAAAAAAAAAAAAAAAAAAAAAAAAAAAAAAAAAAAAAAAAGAAAAGAAAACTAAAAAACTTATAATTTTAACTTGGATGCTCCTGCATCATTTTCCTCAGGTTTGAAAAGAACTCAGCTCTGACAAGAAAAGTTTAGATATATCAGTCATAAGAAGGATCAATTCATGTAAACTTCTCCTCAAAGTACCATGTGCTTAGGGCTATTGCAAGAGCAGACAACATTGCAAGCCATTCAAATAATCTATCCTTTTTCGGAGCAAGTCTGGTTCAACACAAAGACTTTACCATGTTTGCAGTAGCATTTTGCTTGAAGATGTAGTTCAACTTCATGGATACTTGCATAAAAAAATCTGCTTTTGGCAATTTTATACTATCAATATCCACGAGCAAATACTTTTCTAAAGAACAATGATCTTCCTTTGTTTTTTCACCCTTAACATTCCTTCCTTCTTGTTCTTCTACTTGTGGGGTAGTAAGAACATGTTGAATAACAATAATTTCTTCTTGGATAACTACGATATCAATTTCTTGCTCTTCTTTATCATAATACTCATCATAGATTGGTTCCCTGAGATTCTTGTTATTGTCACTGTTTTGAGCATTAAAACAAAAAACTTCTTTCTCCTTTCTCTCTTCTTAGGGTCATCAACGTCTATCAATGTTGTTCTTCCCCAATTGCTACTTTTTATGATCTATTTAAATAGTAAATTTTTATAAATTTCAGAAATTTGTTGAACTTGTAAATTAAGATCAAGAGCTCTCACCAAGCTCTCTTCTAATCTACAATATGCGGATTGTTCACGAATCACAGGATTATGAAACAGGTTGATCTACTCCTCAATAGACATGTTATTTTAAGTCAAAAATTGGAACTTTTCAAACAATTCCATCATAAAATCATCGGGTAAAAATTGCTTCCACAGCTTAGTTTTCATGTGCTCCCAAGTGCTGATTTTGAGCTCCCTTGTTGCACATGTTGCTCCTCAACTCTCTTCCACCATTGAAGTGTAGTGCCCTTCAATTTAAGCTTTACAAATAGCTCCTTTCAATTTTCAGCCATGGATTTCCATTCAAAGTAATTCTCTTGACTAGCTTCCCAATCTAAGTAATCCTTCACATATATTTTCCATGCTGCTTCAATCTCCACCCTTCCATTATTCAAATCAAGACTCAACTCTCTTCCACCATTGAAGTGTAGTGCCCTTCAATTTAAGCTTTACAAATAGCTCCTTTCAATTTTCAGCCATGGATTTCCATTCAAAGTAATTCTCTTGACTAGCTTCCCAATCTAAGTAATCCTTCACATATATTTTCCATGCTGCTTCAATCTCCACCCTTCCATTATTCAAATCAAGAGTATGTAGTAACCGCCCTTCCAATCCACCAGAGGAGAAGCACATTGCTTGCTATGATCATTGTTTGAAAAAAGTTCACCAGACATAATGGACTGGGTCCTTGGGTAGGGATCTAGTGATTGAAGTGAGTTGTTGTAAGACATTGAGGTAGTAGCATAGCGGTTGAGTGCCTGTCTCGTAGTGTATAGGGTCAGGAACTCAAACACTAACAGCCCCTTTTCCCTTTTGAGAATTTTCAATGTACCAAAGAAAAAAAATCAGTTGTTGTAGGTCTGAATTTAGTAGAGACAATTTTGCTCTTTCCTGTGATTGATCATCAGTTCCTTCAAGAATTGAATTGTTCAGATGAATGTTGCTGTTGAATAGTTTCAATATGGTCTTATTTTTCATTTCTTTGCTGCCATATTTTCAGCAAATAAGAGATTGGTTTATGAAGAAATGAAAACGGCTGTTGAGAAAGATCGATCAACAGTGAAGGTATCCGAATTGTCAAAGCATGGACTAATGGAAATAACTAGAAAGAGGGTATGTCGCCTTGTGGTGGTTATCTTCTCTCTGTTTCTAGTATTGCTTCTTTTTTTTTCCAAGAGAGATTATAATTGCTCAATTGAACCTTTTCTCATCTATTGCGACTGACTAGAAAGACTCAAAATTAAGGAGAAAATGATGTGTTAAGAACTCAAAAGGAATTTATATTCAAAGGAACGTGGAAATTACCAAAACAAGATTGCCAAATGCATTTTAATTCAGTAGCAATAATGTTTGGCTTATTGCTATTTCTGGTTCAACTGATAGTAACTATTATATTAAATAATGATGCAATGTTGAACAGGTTCGACCTAGTGTGACTTTTATGATTAGTGAACCTTGCACTTGCTGTCATGCTACTGGGAGAGTGGAAGCTCTAGAGACCTCCTTCTCGAAGATTGAACAAGAAGTTTGTCGATTGCTTGTAAGTAGAGTTTATAGTATCAAATCATACTTTTAACCACATTATCCTCTATGGGCATGGCAAATAGCCCAGTTCAAGACCCATGAAAAGCCATCTATAAAAATATATCAGCTACATAGCTCCATAATTGGAGCTTTTCTGGGTGGGACTCTTGGGGTGTTGGTTAGGCTTAAGTACCAGCAGAGTAATTCTTGATAGAGGGAGAAAACGAAACTTTGTGACATGTGAAACCAAAATTTTTTAAGAGTTTGATGATTACCATATTAGGAATAATCAATTTGTTGAATCATTCCCCAATTATTTATCATTATCCTCTTTTTTCTTTTTTCTTTTTTTTTTTTCTTTTTTTTTAAAACAAAAAAATTTCAATAGGCAATGATGGAGCAGAAGGCGAACCCCGAGAACCCTAAGACCTGGCCAAGATTTGTATTAAGGGTTGACCAGTACATGTGTAACTACCTGACTTCTGGGAAAAGGACAAGACTTGCAATCTTGAGTAGTTCTCTCAAAGTCTGGATTCTTTTGAAGGTATCTCATATTAGGATTATTTTCTTTATTCACATTCAGAATCTTCATGCATTTAGGGTAGTAGAAATCATTAATTTTTACAGGACAGTTCTGTTAAAGGTAGGACTGATTGATACTTGACCCCACAACCTGATAACTGTTTTTCTAATGTAGTTAGGATTGTTCGAAATCTAAATCGGGTTGATTAATTTGGTTTTTGAACAGCCCGAGTTAAAGGTGCACTTTTTTACTTGGTTAGGGAATTAGCTTATGCTATTGTTTGTGGCATTTTACGAAATAACATGCTTGAATTGGCTAACCATATCTGCAACTATGGAAAACTAATAACATAAAGGTGATTGAACAGTAATTCTAAGGTGATTGTAATTCAGCTCAGCCACAATTTTTATCTTTAACAGCCCAAATCACATTTCTTAACTCATGGGCATAGCCTAGTGGTAGATACTTGGGGAACAAAGAAAGTAATCTTTCTACATCCTATGTTTCTTGAGTATATTTGTCATGTCAAAATATCTGGAGTTGCCTGTGACAACTCAGCATTTCTAGAGAAGTAATGGTATAATAAGTCTGCTGCTTTTAACATCTTTGATTCAGATTGCTGAATATCTATTTAAAGGAGACGGATATTATCCTGATCAACAATTTTGTTTTAGTAGTACCAGATCAATATATCTACATAACCCATTGACATCTTAACAGCGGCCAGGCATATCAGAATAGAGCACAAATATGCTCTATCCACCCAGTTTCTTTCAGAGATGGCATTATAATTTGTTGAGATATTTTTCTCATTTTCTACAGCTTTTAAAAGCATGGGACACTGCATTACCAATATTTGCTTGCCAATGAGATGGTTTAAGTTCTTATAAATATTTTGGAAGTTCTATTAATATATATTAGAGTAATGCCGTTTACCCACCAATATATATATGCACTTTTCTTTTATTCACATGACTATAAATGCTGCATCAGGCAGGACAATGATGGTAGTATATTGGCGGATCAAATAATATTGCTCTATAGATTATAGGTGTATACTGTAAAGATGAAGGATGTAAAAGAGCCGAGTTGAGCTCGAACCTGTCTGGCTCTTGGCTCGAAACTTGACAAGCCTGGAAATTTTGGGCTCCAGGTTGGCTCAATAGCTTGACAAGCTTAATATCATTGAGCTCAAGCTTAGCTCGTTTGCTAAACGAGCAGGCTCAAGCTCAAATTGTGCCAAACTTTTTTTGAATTTTTTTCAAGCCGAGCTCGAGTAGCTTTCGAGCCAGTTCAGCTCATTTACACCCCTAGTACAGATGAAAGAATGCTAGCGGGTAACAGAAATGTCTTTGGGTTCCGTCTCCGTCTCATAAAAGGGAAAGGAAGATAACTGCTCCAACATGAATTGAATTTTGATACACTCTTACTTTGACTGGACTTCTTCCTTTTCTTTTTCCTGTAATTAGCAGTGTCAAATACTGACTAGTGCTTTTTACCTCCTCAGGTTGCCAGAGGTTTCTCTAGGGGAGGATTTGAGGTAAAACCATTTACAGATGACCAGGCAAATGAAAATCAACATCAGGTTGCAATATCAATATTAAGACAAGCAAATACTAATGCTACCAATTCTGGGAAAAAAGTAACTCTAGTTCCTGTCAAAAAGAGCAAATCTAGTGGAAAATGAAATTTGCATAAACCTTCATTTTTGTACAATGCTGCAATTTTTATTTAGCATTATCTCGTTTATCTTGTACTTAAAGCGGCGAAGAAGGAAAGAGGACACTGTATTTCTCGTTCCATATGATGCCTTCACGATGTTCCTTACTACAATTGTCAGACTAGCTAGTTTCCTTTGTACTATTGCAAAGTCAAGCCAATTTTGCTGCGGAGATTTTTGTCATGCAATATTGATAATTACAGCAGTTTTTCGAGTTCAGTGTTCCAGACTCTAAATTAACCAAGTAAAATGAAATACAAATTGAGAATACTTCTACTTCCCTGCTTCCTACATGACTCGTAAGCATAATATTCCAATGCAAACTGTTCTACTAAGTTTGGTCGTTGTTTGAGAAGTAGTGGGATTGAGGATCTAGCAGCAAAATGGGGGATTGGGAAAAAAGAACTTGAGAAGTAAATTTTATCTTTGATAAGGTACCACATGATTGCTTACACATGTAATGCAATGAAGCAAGAATACAAGTAATGAAACACTGACGATATATAATGTTCTACAAGTACAAAATTCATGCTCAAGCTACCAAAACTAATAAATAATGCTAACAGTTCCTCAGAAGCAATAAAGACAATGGCTACAAGTACATGTTCTTATATTCAGTACTGCAAAAAGAGAAGATTCCAACCTCTTATATAAGAATTAACTAGCAGCAGTATTGCAAGTATTAATGCCATCTTTGCAATCGTTAGTAAGATCATTGAAAGTTTCAATCTGCTTTTTCCCTCTCAAGAACACTTCTGTATCGACGGACACCCTCATATAACCATCAAATTCAACTGGAACATCTTTGTTAAGTTTGGTTGTCTCCGAGTACCACTCGCTGTTCTCATCCCAAAGGTCCTTGTACTCATCAAGAAAATGGGTTGTGTACTTGTCCTTCAAAGGGTCAAAGAAGGATGTGTCGGGTTCATTTGTTGCGATGTAGAGGCTCCTTCCATCTTCAATCTTGTCAGCTAAGGTCGCGAGCAATGCATCAGGTGAAGTATCTTGTGCGAGATTAGGCCAGAGCTCCTTGTTCTTTGCTTTCTCCCCTCTCTCGATGTGAACTGCATCGTAATCCCAATTCAATCTCGTGGCAATTGCAGAAACAATATCCATCAACCTACTCGATTTCCATATTAAATGCCATGGCCGTTGAACAATGGACTCTGTCTCTCCTTCACACACTCTATACCAGTAATTATCTGGTTCAACAGATCCAAACTTCCTCATAATCAGAGTATCTTGTACCTCTGCAAGCTTCATAGGCGTGATCCTGAAATCCTCTACAAGGTGAAGACTCAACTTATCTTGTTTATGCCATTTACCCCAATCATCCCAAAATTGAGCTTGATCCAACACTGATGCTGCATCCTTCAAATGCTCAAAATCAAAATAAAACCTGAAATCCTTCCCTTCCTCATCCTGATTTGAAGAAGTATACATTGAATTCAAACAGATAGTCAAATCCATAACCAATGTTCGATTTAGATACTGCGCTTCACCTAATGCACACAAGAAACTCCACAAATAATGATTCATACTCTTGCATCTATCACCACCACCACTGTAAACCAAATACTTGCCATGGCTAAATGAGTTTTCAGACTCAACCATAGGAAGCGAATCATTCACAGTTTCCCCAACAACAGGCAATGCTCCCCCTTCTACAATACTAGCTGGCTTCTTTTCAAACCCAGGTTTCTGATGCTTCTTCCTCTTCCTTGCATTTACACCGGTATGGTAATCCCCAATCCCCACAACACTAAGTGTACAGTTCTCCGACCTAGCTATCACAAACCGCCTATAATCCTTATAAAATGAAGCAATTTTCCCTTCCTTAGGCCTAAACCGCCACGCCATGTCACAACTACTATCATTGGCAGGGACTGGTTTCCCAAACCGATAAAAATGTATATCCTTAAAATGCTCTATAGCCTTTCTCATCATCAAATGAAACACTTCTGGGTCCTTACAATCTATAGGACCAACACAATTTTCTGCAGCGGATTCAGGATTACCATCACTACCAGCACCACCATCATTTGGGGTTTCTACATCAGTAATGTCAATAGAACTGCCAAATTCAGTCTGGTTACGGGCTATGAAATCTTCTCCAGTTCTTATCAAAGTGTTATCAGATTTGAATGTTGCATTTGAGGTTGATATGAGAAATGTATTAATTTTTGTTGATGGATGAAAAAGTGGGTCCTCAGGTTCATATGTGGCAGCAATAATTGTGAAAATTAGAACTCCTAAAACAAATATTGTAAAACAGAGATTACCAATCATGGCCAGTGCATTTTGGCCAAGATTTTCTGGCCTGAAACTTCCTGTTCTTGACAAAGTAGACCGACCCAGCATCTTTCCCCTCCTTTTCTTTCTCTTTACACCTTCAAGTTTCTATCTTCCACTAAAATCCACTAAATGCTGTAGAAATCGAAGAAAACGCAGATTACAGAAAACCAAAAACAAAGCAAAAATCAAGTAAGATTCGAGAGATCTAGCAATTAAGTGGTTTTACCATTTAAGAATCTTAAAAACGATAGCAAATAATAAATTCTAAGATCTAAAATATACTTGCATTTTCAACTTGACATGTGAAGCTCAAGCAAAACCAATTAGCAGATTCATATCTTCCTCTCTCTGTCAAAGCAATCGATATGTAGATCCATTATTCGATTTTTAATTCTTTTAAGAAAATGAATGGGATCGTTGATGCTGTGAGCCCGAGGCGCTGTGTGATTTTGCCACGTGGAATAAACGCTTTGTCTGGACCGATGATTGTCTCTCAGTTGATATGGCGAGAGACACCGACAGTGGCAAAAATGTAATTGACGGGATGTGGGTGAATTACTATTTACGGGTAAAATTTCCAAACAAAGATTTTTATTTTCAAAAATTAATTAAATAGTCTCAGGGGCCTTTTCACAAAAACAATGCTTTTTAAAAAACTATTTCTTAATCTAACGTCGTTTCAAAACTATTTCTCAATCTACTGTCATTTCAATATTATTCATCAATATAATGTTTGTTATGAGAGAGAGGGAGTTACATTAAAACTATCAATTGAAGCGGTGATTTTATTGCAATAGAAAAAGTAATTCGTACTGACAAACAGTCAATAAAAAGATTATATGAATAAATAATAATTTTTATTTTCTATTGAGACCACCAATCCAATTGGTGGTTTCAAAATAGAATGAAAATTTTAAGTTGCCAATTTACATTTTCACTAAAATACACAATTTATTTGGTGTTTTAGTGCAACTATGAGATTTGACCACTAACCATCAAAAAGTACATGAAAAATAATGTTTTATTAAGAGTCTACCGAATTAATTAGTAGTTTCAATAAAAGAATATTTATTTGCTCAAAATATTTTTTTACCAAAAAACATTTATAATCTGGTGGTTTTGGTTCACAGTTATTTTAAGTTAAGTAATAACAATATAAGTTTCCTTACACAGTTAAAAATTATTGAGACTAAGAAAGTGTTTCGAATTGAACTTGTATGATGTTAAAAATGTCTTGATAACTAATACATGGAAAATTAATCATATTAATATCTACTCACATGTCCTCTTGTACCACACCTTGAAGGCCTCCTATTACGACGTGGATTTCGGCGTACTGCATCTTTTCTAATACCTTGATATTCTTTTTCATGCTCAATATTTATATCGGCACTCATGCGAGGAGCTTGAACCACATTTACAAATGGTTAATATGAGCTAGGAAATGTCAGATGAGTCTATTGCTCGGGTACCATCATCCTCTCAAAGAAATCATTAAATGAGTGTTTAGCATGAGATGTAGATCCATCACGTGTGCCGAAACATACTACAAAAGTATTGAAAGTAGGTATTGTATATTGAAATAGTGTTACCTCGCTTATTTCGGAGAAAGAAGCATAGGTTTGCTGGGTTGCCATCATTAGAGTATAATGAATGTTCAATGACATTTCTAATGTTGCAGATGGTACACTCCACTCAGGTTGTAGTGCATTTGATGATGTGTTGGGAATATTAACGTAATAACTTTCATAATAGTTATATGTCATATGGGGAGGAACTTGAAGTATATCGTCCATTGGCAGGACTTAACTGGAATACGTCTAGACGTCATTTCACGTCTCTTTCACCTCTGTAGTTTTTTTGGTTTTGATCAGGAGAAAACTATATAGATGGAGGGGCAGGTTGAAGCATAGGATGAGTTTCGTTACGAATTTCTTCATTCATTGCACCGAATAAGTTAAATAATCTTCGACGGAATGATGGATTTCTACGTGTTAGTGATGTTGAACTGTGATGTATATGTTGGAGCCTATCAGCCTGTATTAAAAACATATTATGGAAGAAGAGCAAAATTTATTATTAATTAGATTAAGAAATGATAAGATAAGATAAAAAGATATCGAATAATTACTACAACTCCAACTTATGCACATTGAAACAAAACCCAACATCTAGTTCGTTACACATATTAAGCGTATTGCATCAAAACCATCAGATTATTTGTGTGTTTAGGTGAAAAAATATTTTGTGAATAAATATTTTTTTATTGAAACCACTTTATTTGATGTGTTTTAGGTGAAAAAATATTTTGTGAAATAAATATTTTTTTATTGAAACCAACTAATTAATCTGGTAGAGCTCTTAACAAAATATTATTTTCCCGATACAACTTTTTTTTTTTTTTTTTTATCTTGATGTTGACTAGTCTTTTTGTTGACTAGTGGTCACATCTCATAATTGTACTAAAATCACCAAACAAATTGTGTGTTTTAGTTAAAAAGCAAATTGATAATTTAAAATTTTCATTTTGTATTAAAACCATCAATTGGATTGGTGGTCTCAATACAAAATAAAAATTATTGTTTATTCATATAACTACTTTTGCTGACTACTCTAACTTTTTCTATTGTACTGAAACCATCAATTCAATTGGTGATTTTAGTGAAATACTCTTTTTTTATGTCAGGACAAACATTAGATTGTAAATAGTTTTGAAATGACATTAAATTGGAAAATAATTTTACGAAGAGCATTATTTTTGTCAAAAGTCCCTCTACTACCTAATTAAATAGTTTCCTTATTTTGCAGTTTTTCAACGGCATAGA
The DNA here is from genome assembly GCF_014843425.1 of Jatropha curcas. The sequence continues at coordinate 650,241 of NW_023590999.1, forward strand.
AATTCTATTAAAATGTTACTATTTTTTAATTAGTTAACTAAAATAAAAGGTCAAATAAAATATTCTTATTTCAATTTTATTTTTTAAAAGTAGAATAATTTTAGATTGCACAAGAATAAAAAAATCTTTAAATGACTTCAATTTTTAAAAATTATGATTTTATTAATAATTAAACCTCACTTTGTTGAGATACCAAAAAATTAAGAGTAAAACTGAAATATGTATATATATATATATATATATATATATAATATAGTATATATATATATATATAATATATTATATATAATATATATATATAATTAATTGTTCTAAAACTAAGCATATAGAATGAAACATATATTAATTTTCTAAACTAACATATAAATGAAACAAAAGAATTGAAATTGTATCGCTTTTAATAGAATTAAGAAATAAAAAAAACCAAAATTTATTATTTTGACGTACAAATCAATTAACAGACTAATTGTTGTTGTGAAAATTTATATCTTTTGTCAAAATAAACTCCAAGCGGAAAGATCTAATATTATTATTATTTTTTCTATGTCTGGTCTATATGCTTATTTGTAATTCTTGATATTATTATTAATGAATTACATTTTAAAAAATCAAAATTTATAATATTTTATCTAATAATTTAATGTAAATATATGAACTGGCATGTTATTTTAAATGCGTTTTATTTATGTGCTAAAATTAGTAATTTAGGATAAAAGGGAAAACTCAGGATTTGATTATATAGTGATATGTAAAAAGAAATTCAAAATTTTGATCACTTTAAATTAATATTTTATTTTAACTAGGTCTTTAATGTTGTGCTTTACATGTTGGTAGACATTTTTTATATTCGTGAACATTTTTTAATATTTCTTTAATTGTTGTAATAATAAATTACCAAGAATGTTTTCATCTATTAAATTACTTTTGCTCCTTCCTCACATTAATAAGAAGTATAAGATTTGTAATTACTTCAGTTAAAATAAAATTCATGAGTTAAAATGAAATAAATAATTATTATTATTTAATAGTTTAATAATAATTAATTATTATGTAATAATACTAAATAAATATTTTGATAATTATTATTATTATTTAAACACTATATAATATCGGCATGCAAAGCGAGTAAAACTAGTTTTATTTATAAAATTTAATTCAATTAATCAGATAAATGAAATTTGAAAAAGAAAAAATATTTCATTTTTATTGCTTGATTTAGTTAAAAAAAGTAGTGTATACATTTATTTATTTCATCCTATGCTTATTTATAGACAAGTATCCACTTAAATAAGAGTATTTTAGATTTTTAATAATAAATTTTATTTTTTTGAATAATAGATTTCATCAAATAAATTGAATTTTTGGAAAACCTGATAGTTCTAGTATTATTCCATTTCTTTCAAGATAATTTTTTTAACACAAAAAAAAAAAAAAAAAAAACAAAAAAAAAAAAAAAAAAAAAATCAAATTTAGTTTGATTTATACAATTCGTGTTCTAATACAAAATCAGGGGGTAATACAGTTCAAATTGTAAATTGAATTTGCATTACATAATTTGAGTAAAAAAAAAAAAAAAAAAAAAAAATCAAATTTAGTTGATTTATACAATTCCTAAACAAAATCATGGGAATACAGTTCAATTGTAAATTGAATCATTACATAATTTGAGTAGCTAAATTGAGCAAACATACAATAGAGCTTAGCCAGTTTAAAAAATCAAGACAAAATCAATTGAATGTCCATTTGAATACAATAAAGAATAATAACATTGAAGTCCTACTGTTAGGAAGGGCAAGTCACGAACCCAAACACGAGAAAAAGTTGGATACTCCCGCTATAATCGGGAAAAAAAAAAAATTGCTTCTTGGAGTTGGATGTAATCCTCCTGAGGGACCAGAAAAGCTTTCAGATTACTGTCAATGATATTTTGAGATCCTCAAATCTAAATCTGCAATGGGTAGCTCACCCAACACAACCCAACCAAGTACAAAGAGGGAAAAATCACAAAGCAGTAGGACCTATAGCATGTGTAACTAGATTACACTTTGCTGAGAGGAAAAAAACCTTTTACAGTGATAGAGGATTACAAACCTCCTCATTATGCCGGAAAAAGAAAAGATTGGAGTACAAAATTGCAGCACAAACCGATCCATATGGTTCTAAGTTCCCCTTCTGGTAAAGATTGTTTGATATTACCGTTTTTAGTATATTAAAGATGATGATTAGAGGTCAAAACGGCTAAACACCACTGCCAGATTCATTTTTCCAACAGCTAAGGTAGTGTTCTTCACAAAACATCTAAACTGGTTCTTTTTTTTTTTATCTTAATAAAAACAGTTTCAACCTTGAAAGGTCACAATGCTGCGAAACTTTTGAACCACCCATTATTATATCGCTTGTGACAGAAAATCAACCACTGCTCTGGGCACTAGCTAGATGAGAAGAAGGGAGTACATATAAGGTTTTTGTAAAAGGACTGGACTTCATATATACATGATCAAAAGGGATGTACAACACACTATTGAGGTCACAATCAATATCACCTCACAGAAAGCAGACTCTAGTCAAATCTAATTCGGTATATTAGTTTGTCCATTCATCTTTGTTTGATGGTGACATTGAAATGGTTACAAGAGTTTTAACTGGCCAAACAAAACAAAGATTCAGATTAAAACTCTAACCCGGGTTACTTGTAAGCTTTCTTCTCAAGCTGAAAGGACACCCCTCATTTGGATGAGATCTCAGAAGTAGTACAAGATGCAACGCTACGCTGTATGCGGTCCATGCTGAGCTCCATACTTCTTTGAACCATGTCTTGCAGTAGCCTCCTGGCATTTTCAGCAGCTTTATCAGAGGCATCAACTCGTGCAGCAATGTCATGAACGATTCTCTCCAATACTGAGGATGCTAATTTCTTTTCCTTAGGAGTATCCCTGAGCAAGTCTAAGAGTGTTCGCGCTCTTTCTTGAGCTTCAGAGGTTCCTTCTACAGTTAGTCGCAGAAGCCCCGGGATTGCACCTTCTTTAAGAATGAGTTCTCTGTACTTATCTCGACTGCTCTGGCACAAAGAAAGCAAAGCTCCAACAGCGTGTTCTGTGCTAACAAGTGATCCATCTTCAACTGTCTCTACTACAGTTAAAATCCCACCATCTGAGTCTGTGATTGCATTTCGTCCTTCTTCAGAGTGGGAAATGATTTCAAGCAAAGCTGTTGCTTTCTCTGCAAACTTTGAATATTTCTTACATTCTTTGAGAAGTTTAATTATAGGGGGAACTGCCTTGGCATCAACAATTGAATGGGAATTCTTAGTGCAGGTTGAGAGGTTGTGTAATGCTGTCACAGCATCAACTTTTCCTTGAACACTCCCAGAGTTCAGAATCTGAACCAGAAGATGCGGCGCTCCTGAATCTGCAATGGTTGGCTTGTTTGGTTCAGCAGCTGAGAGTGTTAAAATTGCAGCAGCAGCTAACTCCCTTAAACTACCATTTTGTAACTTGAGAAGTTCCACAAGTGGGGGGATAGCACCAGCTGTCACTATGTTGACTTTGTTTCTGATAAACAAGAAATATAAAAAGGACATGATCAGATAAAATGACTTCATAGAGGATTTCTTAAGTAAAGTTAGAACAATAGTCAAAGGTTAGCAGAACAAGGAAAATGGGCATAGAGTATAGAATACAAAAGAAATCACATGGAAAATATAAATAAACTGTACTAGAATACATACGAGAAGAATTCACAAAACAAATATGAAAATTCACCATTATTTTGATCATATATCACATAAGTACTCAGTTTACTCACAGAGATGCATAGTAGCAGCATAAAATGGAAAAATAAAAAGGGGAAAAGAAAACAATCCTGGATACTGTGTCTAAGTGAGTAAATGAGACCTTCAAACCAGATATACTGCAACTGAAACGATTAATCAACTGAGCCGGAAGGCAATTTCATGTCTAAAAGTCAATGATAAAATCCCATGGAAATTCATTATGGTATTAACGACAATCCCAATACAATTTCCCACCCCCATCCCCATTCAGGAAAAAGGTATAGAAATTAATGTACTTCTGCAACAACTAATCCCCTCCAAACAAATTGTATCATTGCTGGCAAAATCCAATTATGAGAAACCCTCTCCAACATTTCATAGCATATGAAAATACTCCTCCATGTAATGATACCAATAATTGCAGGTAAAAATTAGGAAAAACTTAAGATACTTAACTTTGTAAGTACAGAATTTCCCAGGAGTAAAAAAGGGCCAAGTTAATTTTTCCCATCATAAGATCCACAGTAAGACTAAGACTTGCAGTCAATCTTCATTAAGGAGATTCAAAACTCAAAAACACATAAAATCAAGACTTTGATTCTATTTTCAAATTGGTTACTGCGCATTTCTTTTTTCTATTATACCCTCCGAAAGTACAAATCAGTGCCCACCAGAAACAAACTGTTTAAATTCCATTTGGCCAATTATCAGAAAATCCACAACAGTATAGAAAGTAACCATTAAAAAAAAATGGAAGCTTATGTTCAAGAAAGAGAGAGACCGTTCATTTCTGGCGGCGAGATTTAGGAGAGCGAGAAGAGAGGCGTGACGAGCGTCGAGATTAGAAGAGAAAAGCATGAAAACGAGGGGCTGGATTACGCCGGCTGCGGCGAATTTGCAGCGAGTCTTAGCGGAAGATTTTCTGATAAGCTTTCTTATATCTCTAGCTGCTTGTATTTGGGTATGTAGATCTCCATTAATAAGCCTATCTGAAACTTCAAGAATTAGGTTTTGCTTCCTGAAATTCCATGCCTCTTCATCTTCGTCTCTAGCGGTGGACGATACTGTAGATGATGTATCTTCCTCCGCTTCTTCCTGTCCCATTTCTTTCTCTCTGATTATCTGTTAGGTGGTTTTTGTCTGTGTTTCTTATCTTTTCGATAATTGAGGTTTCGGTCTTTCCTGTCTGAAAGTGAAACCCACGGAAAAAGAAGAAAGCGGAAAAAAAAAAAAAAAAATGCAATAAAGGTGAAACCACGGAAAAAGAAGAAAGCGGAAAAAAAAAAAAAAAAAAATGCCAATTTCCTTTTATTTTTAATATAAATTGGCCCCCTTCAATTTTTATTACTTTATATCCTCAAAAAAAGAAAAAGGAAAAAAAAAAAAAAAAATGCAATTTCCCTTTTATTTTTAATTCATAAATTGGCCCCTCAATTTTATTACTTTATATCCTCAACTTTTATTTTTATTACCAAACACTTAATTTATAAATTTACATTTATTAAACACTTCTTTTTAACTTGCAAATCATTTTATTTGATTGATTGATTAAATAATTATTAAATTATTAAAAAATATAAAAATTATTATTTTAAAAATTATACTAATTATACATTAGATCAATATTTTACATAAAAATAAAAAAATCGTAAAATCTATTGTATATTTTATAGAAATGTGTACAATGTCAATAAAATTTGAAAATTAAATACATGATAGGTCATTTATAAAGTTCAAAATGTCATATGATTAAAATTATAAAATTAAGGAGTAAATTTATATATTTGACTTTTTTTTTTCTTTTTAGCATTAATAACAGTTCGGTTTGAATTGAAATTTAATAAACCAAAATCGATTTATAACTACTTATCTCAAAATTAAATTGAAAACGACAGTTCACATTCATATATAAATTCAATTTACTTTAAAAAATAATCGAAACTGATGGTTCAATCATCGGATACTTGAATTTAATCTTGTTTAACTCAATACATTTTTTTTTTTAAAATCTACTAATTTTGGGGTTTAACCCAATGCAAGCTTGTTTATCTTTAATGCCAAAAATTTTACTTTCAATTTAATTAAGCTTAAACTAAAATAATTATTTGTGAATCTTCATATTTAATAAATTAATGAAATTTGTAAATTTAACCATTACAATCTCTTTATGGTTAAACATTACATTTCTTAATTTATAAGTTTAATAAAAAATTTTGCCTTTGAAAATTTCCTAACAATTTATTTAATTAAGAAAATTTGTAAAATTTCAAAATTATAGTTTCTTTGAAATTAATTTGAATATTCATATTTATCTGTAAAGTTATTGATTCTTTTATGAGAATTTTTGAAATTTATTGGAAATAAAATATATTAATATTTTTCAAAATATTTGCATTATATTAATTATATTTTTCACTCTAAAATAAAATAAGACATGGAATGAATACACTACGAAGAAATTTCAGTATTTATAAAGAAAAATTTTAGAAATTATATGGTCGGTCACGGTTTAATAAGGGGAATTGAAACCCTCGATGGGATATATAATTCTTTTTGGCATTGCAAATATCACCTCCACAAAAATAAAAATTTATTGGATGAACAAGAAAATTTAGGTTAGGGCTTAAAAAAACATCATTAGAAATTATAATAATAAGGTTGTGAAAGAAAAGCCGGCAGGCAACATAGAATATAACTAGGATATTATCTTATTCTATTCTATGTTATGAAGTCTATTGACATATATAATGTCGTAATATTATATAATATTTCTAGGTTTTGATTGCATCCCGAATTATTTGATTTCATTTTATTCTAATAGTTCATGCGATTGTTATTTTCCTTTTAAAAAAAACGTATATAATATGGTAGGGTTAATTATAAAATTTTTTCAATAAAGTTTCAAATTTTGCAATTTAATCCATATAGCATTTGAGAAATTTTGATACGGTACTTAAAAGAATTTTAAAATTGGATATTTTATTATTATTATTACCTTTTGAAAAATGCATTATTTAGTAAATGAAATTTGATTAATCAATTATTTGATCATTCCGTCAGAATATTAAGCAATTTTAGTTGTCAATTGTGCAACAAAAATTAAAGTAAAAAAAAAAATCATCTCAGGGTGCAAATTATAATGAATGGTTTAAAGTTTAATAGTTTAGGTTTTAAAATATATATTTTTAAAATTTTAAGGGCTAGAGAATTGTAGTTTTAAAGTGTAAAGAACTAAAGTGTGATAAGAGAGTTTAAATTTTTGTAATAAGAGCTTGAATTATTAGCAAAATTTAGTGGGTAAAATAGCAATTTTGAAACAATAAATGTCATATTTATGGTCCTTTTCGGTAAAATTAATTATTTTCAACAGTTTTATTAATATTTCATTAAATATTGAAGTGAGTAATTTATTTTTTCGTATTCTAAATATTAATATAAATATTACGATACAAAAAATTATAAATGATAAAAATAGTATCAAAATATGCTAAAAGCTGTTTACGAACACAAATATATATATGTATTAGCGAAAACCTTATAATATAAGCTTTTTGTAATTAACTATGCAAGAGTCCTTTTCAGGTGACACCAACGAGGTGATGGCTGCAATTGACAAGAACAAATAGAAGGGGTTCATATATATAAATAACAATAAACAAAAACAGTTAAGATTTCTTAAGATCAAAGAAAAATTGGTCTTGTCTCATTTGTTATCACAGTCAACATCTTATATAATTATGTCTCAATAACTATAATCATGTCTTAATACACTGCTGTCATTTCCATATAAATTTGCTTTAACATATAACAATAATGTTGTTATTTTTCTGTTTTTATTTTTATAAAATGGTATTATAAATTAATTTCTTGTCATTTACATTAAGGCTATATATATTTGGCCATAATATTTAATGCAGCAGAAGTCAAAATATTGTCTTTATTAATTATTACGTTCTGTAGCATAATATTTATATTAATATCTAGAATCTGAGGGAACCAATTTTGAATATTGGCCGTAGATTTAAACTCAACATCACTTCTTCAACAACATTATTCAATACACTAGATTAATGCAGGGGAGTGTGACATCCTTAAAATCGATCAGAAACACCCTTAACGTTAAATATCAAAAAGAAAAAAAAAAAAAAGTGTTTCAAATATCTATTTATACAGATAAACTCTTAATTATTGATTGAAGATTGAAAGTATAATAATTCATCATCAAACAATATCAATCTCCTTGGCTCTCAGTAATAGATTTCAACGATGGCTCCCATGCTTCAGACACACTCCAAGGCCTCCTCTTTCCTTTCCAAGACGCTGAACCTGACTCCCTGTTTCCACCTTCTTTTATCTCACCTTTATTCTTCTTCTTCTTCTTCTTCTTCTTCTTCTTTTTCTCTGAAATAATCGAACCTAACCCCTTCTGCTTGACATCAACGCCAGTGAATCTAACGTGCTTTTTAACCCCACTTTTACTTCTACTTGAAACCTGCACAACAGCATTACTATTAGAAGCAAAAGAAACAGACGCGTCGTCTTTATAACTTGGTTTCTTGATTTTTCGCCGGAGTTTCTCGACAGTTTGAACCGGAACAAGAAAATATTTCTTTCCAGGAAGAAGGATTTTCTCCGGTCGGACAACAGAATCCCAAGGACGTCTAAAAACCTCAGGCTTGGTAAGAACATAAGAAGGGTATTTTTCCAAGATTCTTACAGCAGGTATTGCCATATAGTAAGATTCTATGGCTCCACCTGCATGCACAATTTTGAGGGCAGAAGAACCCTCATTTTCAAGAGTTGAAGGATTATTATTCGACGGCTTTGGTTGTTTATGGAGTTTAAATAACTTGGTAATCATGTTTGGACGATGATTGATGTGTAATGCAGTGGTCAACAAGAATAGATAGAATAGCCTTTATTAAGAGTGTCTTCTGCTTTTATGGTTTGAGTTATCGATGAGTTCAAGAAACAGAGAAATTTCGTTTTTCCTCGTTATTTTTGAATGAAATGTATAAAAGGAATGTGGCCTATTTTTGAACCCGTGTGTAAGTCCCAATTGGTAGGGCAGTTGAAGGGTATAACCTGGCCGAATTCTTGAGATATCATAACCGGACTTAGATTAGTGTAGTATAACCGGATCACTATCATTAAAATCTATGCTATTTTATAAAATGGATCCTTTCATATGTAGATTAAGTAGTAGTAATAAATCGGATGATTCTGCATCTTCAGAATTTAAAAGGATTATTAGTAGCAATGAATCAAATTTTAAGGATATAAATAAAGCTATTAATGAAAAGATGATTTCTACAGTAATTGTTCCTGATAAAAATGATTTTAAGATCTCTACAGTAAATGTTTCTACAGTTTTCTACAGTAATTGTTCCTGATAAAAATGATTTTAAGATCTCTACAGTAAATGTTTCTTCAGTTGCTAAAAACCTCAATATTTTAACTAAAAAAGATATTGAAAAAGATTTATTAAATGAAGTATCTAAAATAAAAAACTTAATTAAAATGAAGCAGATTCTAAAAACTCATACTTTTGAAGAATTAAAATCTGAATATTTAGATTATAGACTAAATAGGCAAAATGAAATAAAATTCTTTGATTGGTATAACTTAATTAAAGAAAAAATTCAATCTCATGTTTGTAAACCATATCACAATTCACAGTCTAGTAAACAAGAATTTGTCAACATATTAAAAGATTAAAAGATCAATTAAGTAAACTTGAAGTGCATTCAGCAACTACTCAACCAGTAGCTCTTGACACACCTCAAGCATCACGAAATATAAATAATTTAGAAAAAACTTCTAATTCTGAACTTAGTGAACCAGAATCAGAAGATGTAAAACAATTTGAATTAAATCCAATAAATCATCATGGGGAAATAGTAAATAGAGCTCCAGATTTAGGTATAATTGATAAACCGAATACCATAAATCAATTTAAATATAATGCTTCAACAATTGATAAACCGAATACCATAAATCAATTTATGGTTTAAGTGAATATAATATATTAAGTATTTTGCAACAAATGACAATGTCTGCAAATGCTTATAAAACCCAGTCAACTATTTCTGATAAAGCTATATCAGAAATCCTCATTGCGGGATTTACTGGACAACTTAAAGGTTGGTGGGATTAGAATTAGTAGTTGTTGTTCTTGTTTCTTTAGTACCTTCAGTGGTTCCTATACCTGTCATGTTCCTTGGATTATTTACAAGCGGATGGGAAAAAACTTCTTTTCAAAGAGAATCTTTTTCCATCTAGGGGAAGAATCCCCTTCATTATCTAAAAAAAATCTAAAAATCTTGCCTTGTGGTAGGTCTCTGTAAACATCTCTTCTAAGTGGGAAACGACATTCTTCTTAACTGACCAACAACATGAAGAAATTTTAAATAAAATTAAGGGAAGATTCAAATCAAGCTTTTTGGAAAGAGAAGTTCTTAGCTGGACTACCTTTCTATTTAGGCGAGAAAATTAGAAATTCTATAAAACAACAGTTTGGTAATCCAATACCTTATGATAAATTGACTTATGGTCAGTTAAATAGTATCATTCAAAAGGAAGGATTACAAATCTGTCATGATTTAAAGATTCAAATAAATTTAAAATCTGAAATACGTAAAACTCAACAAGGATTAGGATCCTTTTGTAACCAGTTTGATTATGGCATGACTTCTACCAAACCTTGTAGTAATCAGTGTTCTATATCAAATTTATCTTCATCTAAAAATTCTTATAAAAATATAACTTGTTATATTTGTGGTAAACCAGGACATACGTCCAACGTTTGTAAAAGAAAACCTTCAGATAAATCTGAAACTCCTAAAAAGAAACAACCACATAAATCTTCAGGTAAAACTTCTTTTAAAGATTTAACTTGTTTTTCTTGTGGTAAAAACGGTCATACTTCTAAATTTTGTCGCTTTAATAAAAAATTAAATGCATTAAAATTAGAAAAAGAAATATTAATAAAAATTCATAAACTCTATCTCGATTCAGCCACTTCAGAATCTGAGTCTATAGAATCTGATGAACTTGATACAACAACCAGTTCATCCGAATAAAATATTTTTGTATTATACAGTATCTTTGTATTTCTAGTATCACAGTAATCTTATGTTTCTAGTAAAAAATCCGTCTTCAAAAGTTTTCAATACCGCATGTAAAAATATTTTCCTATATTTATTTGAATATTTGTGGTTAAAATTGTTAGTCGGATATGTTTCCAGTATTTATTTTCTAAAGTATACTTTTACTGATACTTGTATTAGTTACCTTCCTCTTCTAAAATTTTCATTGTTTACATAGTAAGTTTTCATCTCTACAGTAATTGTTGTAAAACAGTATTATATTTAAGGCTGAAAACCCAGAGTGCGGCTACTGGCCAAAGGACTATTAATTAGTCGTCTTTCCTTGGTAATAACAACGCCATGTATCATACTAAATTGAATTCACATTCATATTTTCGTAAATTTAAGAGAAATAATATTTTAATTACAATATATAATATTAGTCTAAATATTACTGAGATTTTTATAGATCTTAATAATAATACAATTTTAACAACTATATATGATTTAAATTTGGATAATATAAATAATTTCCTTGTTTGATATTTAAATGTTTAGTATCGGGCGATCTTAATGGTGTTTGTTGGTATCAGAGCCACTAGGGCAATTTCGGGCCCGTTCCATGGGGGGTTCTCACAGTGTGACACTGTGACGAAGCACTGGCTCTTGCCCCCAGGTTATCCTATTCGACCAAAGCGGCTCTGTGGCCTAGGGCCCGACTTCGAGTGCGGGACGTCACTTAGTGCAGCCGGTCAGCCCTTGAATGGGGTAGGTTGGCGTTGTCACGAGGCAACAAATCATCGAATAAGCCGTAAAAAGTGGTTCTGAGGTACTGCAGGTATATTAGCAAGCCCATATAATAGGCCCAAGTGGTCTCAATAATATTTTGCATAAAGAAAAAGATAAAATTATATTATCATCATCACCTTCACCTTCACATGGCAATAGTGCAATTCATGATGATATTCCATTATTAAAGTCAAAAGATAAATCAAAGAAAAGAAATGTGAAGATAAAAGAAAAAAGTAAAAAGAAGGACAACTCATCGTCCTCATCATAAAAGGCAGAAGGAACCTCATTCCTTCAATAATCTTTGTAAATGTCAAAAGATTCTTTGTAAAGGTTTAAGTGGCAGACAGCGTACTATTCAAGCTACAGGAAGAGTCAACCACTAATCAGCACAGTAAAAGCCAAGCTACTATTCCAACAGTAAAAGCCAGGTTACTATTATCAACAGTAAAAGTCAAGACACAGTGGCAGACAGTTCATTGTCCTCATCTTCTTGTATAAGGCAGAAGGAACCTTATTCCTTCAAATTTGATCTCATAAAAATCCAAGATATTATCTCCAACTAAACAGGTGGCAGACAACCCACTGTTCATCCACAATCGGGGTGGAAAAACAAGTATCACTATTCGATCAACAGTAAAAAGGCAACTGAAACAGGGTGGCAGAAAGTCACTGTTCATCCACAGTAAAGAATCGGCGGTGCGCCAGACAAAGTATCACTATCATCAACCAGTAAAAAGTAAATAGTAAAGATTCTTGTCTTTTTTATTAAAAGAGAGCCTCTCCTCTTTGTGAAGCATTTTGTCCAATATAGGCAATCCTAAGCCCGAAAGCTTAGTAGTAAACCTTTTTTTTTTTTTTTTTTTTTTTTTTTTTTGGCGGTGGCCGCCGGCTCCGGCTGCCGGGCTCCCAGCTCCGACGGCTGGGCTGCCAGGCTGGGCTGCCTACGGGCGCGCCTTTCCTCTATTTAAGCTGCTTTTTGGCTGTTTTTTTTTTCACTCCTTTTTTTTCAAGCCACCAAAAATCTGGTCAGTTTCTTCTCTCTTTTTCTTCCTTTTTTTTTTATTTATTATTATTTTATTTATTATTTATTATTTTTTACCCTAAACCATATAAAATTGTTCTTGCGTAAAATTGTATGTCGTATAAGTATGCTCTGTGGTTGCACCTTAGTGTGATCTTCCACATCAGAAATATTAAACTGTATATGCTTGTTTTGATTAAACTAGTAACTGTTTGTTCATATAAAAAACTAAACAGTAACTATTTCCTTAAGTTTAATTTGAACAGTACTTGTTATAAATTTATTTGTTTAATAAATTAATTTGTATAATGTTTGATCTTTAAAAGTTTGAATATTAAATAATTTCATCATAGCATTAAGGGTAAGAAATAATTTCATCATAGCATTTACTTCGTTTAAATTTATTCCTTTTATAAGATTCAGATCTGTTAAACGGTCCTTTAACAGATTAATTATACAAAACCTTCTAAATCTACAACTAAAAATTCTTATAAAAATTTGACTTGTTACAATTGTGGTAAAAAAGGACATACATCTAAATTTTGTAAATTTAATAAATAAAAAGATTACATGAATTTAAAATTTGGAAGATAATGTTTTAAATAAAATTTATGAATTAATATTGATCGGATTCTCGAATCTGAGACTAATGAAATGTGAAAAAATCAAAATGATGAATTAGAACTACTACAAGTTCTTCCAGTTCATCAAAAATTTTCTTTTAAATATTTTCTAAAGATCAAAGTAATTTATTAACAGTAGTTAATGGAATTGAAGATCAAGAAATTAGAGCTAAACTTCTTAAAAAACTAATAAAAAGTTTTGAAGACGAAGATGCCGTAAAAAATATTACTCCTAAAATTCAGTCTAATACTTATGATTTAACTACCATTTTAAATAAAAATCAACCTAAAAAGGTCGATATGGATGAATATACTAAAGAATTATATAAAGAAATTAAGATGCTAAAAAATGAAGTAAAAGAATTAAAAACCAAGTAAAAGAATTAAAAACCCAACTTCAACAAAATTCTAAAAAAATAAAAATACTAGAATCCCAACTTATTTCCAGTTCTTCCTCAGAAGAAGACGAATCAGATAATAATTTAAATGGACAAATAAATGAATTAGATGAAGATGTAGATTGTAATTTTCTCAATCTATTACAAGAAATTACTTCACGAAAATATTTAGTAAAAATAAACATTCAAATAAAGGATTTTGTGATAGATGCAATTGCACTCTTTGACACAGGTGCAGATTTAAACTGTATAAAATCTGATCTAGTTCCTAAAAGATATTGGTTAATGAAAATTAAGTACAGCCAACCAAATCTAAACTTGAAGATTATAGGAAAAACAGATGCAAAATCATGATCAAGCCTTAAGAAATACCACACAGTATTTTACTTCACCTCAGCATAAATTATTATAGTAATATTAGGCAACTCCATTATAAATCTCATCCACTACCCATATTCATTTATTCAGTAAAAGAGGATTGTATTAAATTTAAAATAAAAAATTGTAAAGCTCAATTGGAATTTACGGAAAAACCTAAAAAGAAACAATTACATTTATTAAAAGCTCATTCTATTAAAATGTTAGAAATAAATTCTTTAATCAAATCTAAAGAAGAAGACTTAAAAAATTTGATAAATAATGCATGTTTCAATAGAATTACAAACCAATTAAATTCTGATTATATCCAAAATAAAATCTCAACTCTAAAAAATTTTATGGAAAATAAATTATGTGCTGACCATCCAAATGCTTTTTGGAACCGTAAACAACACATAGTGGACTTACCATATGAAAAAGATTTTGATGAAAAAACCATTAAAACTAAAGCTAGACCAATTCAGATGAGTCCTGAATTGATTTGACCATGTAAAAATGAAGAATTCAAGATTTACTTAATAAAAAAATTAATTTCTAAATCTCGAAGTCCATGGCTTGCCAGCTTGTCTTTTTATGTGAATAAAAACGCTGAAATAGAACGTGGTGCTCCCAGAATAGTAATAAATTATAAACCATTAAATACCTCCCATAAAACCGTGGATTTTTCAGCGACCACTTGAGATACCTCAGAACATGTTTTACGGCATGGGACCCGGCCAAAGGCACAGACAGCCACCATATCTTGCCTCACGACAAGGCCAACCCCCGCGGTGGCTAGCCGCCCGGGGTCCTGGTAGGGTAAGAGCCAGTATTTCGTCACAGGTCACACTGTGAGAACCCCATTTATTACCCTTTTAATTTCTGATGTGGAATATGTATGATATTTTTAACCCATATTCTAAATTTTGTATTGTTTATATTGATGATGTGCTTATATTTAGTACAACTCTAGAAGATCATTTTAAACATTTAAAAATTTTGTGATGAATATCGAGAAAAGATGGTTTAGCATTAAGTAAAAACTAAAAATGATTGTTTAAAACTAAAATAAGCATTTTTAGGACATTCATATAGAAAACAAGGTAAGATTCAACCTATAGAAAAGCACCTTTTTTTGGTTTAAAAATTTCCCATGAAAATTTCTAATTAAACCTAATAAACCCCAATTATAAAAACACAACTTCAGAGATTTCTTGGTTGTTTAAATTATGTTATTGATTTTTATCCAAATTTAAATTGTATGATAAAACCATTACATGATAGACTTCGTAAAAATGCTGGTCCTTGGACTAGCCAACACACACAATTAGTAAAAAAGATTAAGAATTTAGTAAAAGAAATCCCATACTTATATATTCCTAATCCTGATGCATTTAAAATTGTTGAAACTGATGCTTCTAATATTGGTTATGGAGGCATTCTAAAACAAAAAATTCATAATAAAGAACGGATAATCCAATATACTTCAGGACATTGGAATCCTGCACAATTAAATTATTCTACCATTAAAAAAGAAATTTTAAGCATTGTTATTTGTATAAATAAATTTCAATCTGATCTATTAAACCAAAAATTTTTACTAAGAATTGATTGTAAATCTGCTAAAGATGTTTTACTAAAAGATGTTCAAAACCTTGCCTCTAAACAGATTTTTGCTCGTTGGCAAGCTATATTAAGTATTTTTGAATTTGATATCGAATATATTAAAGGTAATGATAATAATATTCCGGATTTTCTAACCCGTGAATTCTTACAGAACAATGGGTCGAAAGAAGGGTAAGGAGAAAGAGATTAAACAAGATTCCAGCTCCCCAACTAAAGCTCTTTCTGAGCATTCAGAAGACCTTAGTAAAACCATAAACACTAAACCCACTTCTCCTAAAAACCTTAAAAAATGGATTGAGGAATTATCCCAATCTCCAGAAGTAGTAAAAGCCCTACAGGCGATGGCCTCTTCTTCCACAGAAGAGTCAGGTATGGTTTCTAAAACTAAAGCGATCGTATCCGCTCATGATACGGCTACTCCGTCTCAAACGGTAGGCGGTAAAGAGCTATCAAATCCGTTAATGGCTGTGTGCGATTGCCCAAAAATCCAAATTTAAAATCTACTGGTAATATCCATAAAAGTTTGCATAAAAATTTATTTGAATTTAGAACGAAGTTCGAGGGATGGTTAACATCATACAATCCTTGGCAAATTATAAAAAATTATTATCCTGAGAAATTGGTTTTTTATGCAACCAGACTTGTCAAAACCTCAGGCCTATTTATAATGCTTATTATAATAATATATTATTAGATACTGAATCAGTAAACATCAAACATACTTTTGATAAAAATGGAATAATTTCCTATTCTTCTATAAAAATAATATTGACATAATGAGAAAAATTATATTTTCTGTTAGTTAATGCTTATTCTGGTAACCATATCATTATCACATCACCCACCTACCAGTTACTTATACCACGTGGATGCATTAGCCACCTAATATTTCCATCAACGCGAAGGGCCTTTGCATGTGGACGTAGAAGGGGCGCATGGAACGACGTAGAAAGAAAGTGAATTATACAATTTCTAATCCTACGACTAGTCTCATTCTAACATAGGGTTTTAAATAATGTTTCATTTTAAATAATTTTTTACATTTTATACTTTTTACGGTAT